>WOVY01000946.1:0-385180 GCA_013436015.1 Rhipicephalus annulatus | reverse complement strand
TCTCATGTTTGAAGGACATATAAGTACACAAGGGTGCGCATGCCAACAGAAATAAGATGATAGTGTGAGCAGCAAGCGTGGCGTTCATTCAAAGCTTTTGTCAACGAATTAATAAATATAGTTAAACTCACAGTCAAGTAGTGATAATGACAGATGGCTAATACAATGATTCTTATTCTAGAAATTTCACGCGTGGTTTGAAGCGTATGCCTGAAAAGTACACTTGTTTTTTCAAACAATGGTTGACACTGCAGGAATTGCAATGTGAAGCTAAAACGGAAGAATGACTATTTTTCCAGAACTCAAATGCTCTCTGAGGAGGCGTATAATTCAAATATCGCCCGGTCTGGCCGATGTACATGCGACCGCACGTTAGCGGTACGCTACACACCACTCCTAAAAAACACTTAACAATTTTTTTGCGTGCTCCTGCAAACATCCTGTGCTTTTTGATGTGCCCTGCGCCCTCCTATGCACCATGGCGCATATACGGCCTAATTTATTGGGTGCAGAGAAAACATGCACACACCGAACCGGAGGCAATAAGCAACATTTTCCTAGGAAAGGTGGACACCGCCCTAGCAATAAACTATCGTTTGGCACCAAAATCTTCAGATACGCTGATGATTATCTGATTTTTGTAAAGAAATGTTCGGCGGTGAACTATGACGCTATTTTGGCATGCTTCGAGATGGAGGGCTTGGGCCTCCGGTTTACCTCGGAGGTTCCGAGTAATCATAATTGCAATTTCTAGACCTTTCTCTATTCTTCAGAGGCAGTCATATTCACTGGAAATATAACCCTCCATCCGCGAAACTTGTTTAAATTATTCATCCGGTCATCCCAAGCTCATAAAACGAGAATAGTTCTGTCATGCCTTCGTTCAGCGCTCGAAAAGGCTGTTTTGTGTTTGTGTTTTATCCTCGCGCTTCCAGTTCGCTGAACCATCACAAATATCCAGGTAGCACAGAAACACTGCCGATCGCTAGGAGCGGCTCCCGATAACACGCGAGCCGATTCCAGGTCGCGCAGCACGCGGCCTGGAATTTACAATAAATTATCAAAGTCGGCTAAAGATTGATTTGATGTTCCGCTGGTAGCGGGTATGTACACAGTGATTGACACTTGTTATCTGCTCAGGAACGGCGAGACACACATGGGCAATATTAACGGCGCGAGTGTTAAGAGATACCCGACGGCGGTAGCGTCGACCCGATTAGTCCCAGCTGGAATGGAACCAAGTTCCTGGTGCCGATGAGCATTTTATCACAGAGCTATGCCAGGTCTCGGAACTACTTTTCAATATAGACGCTAATCCTCGTGAAACGTTAAAGTGGTTCAGTGCTGCTTACCCAAATTTATAAACATTACATATGTACTATTCTGATACAGCCGTCACGTGGTTAAACGTCACAGATTTGGTTAGTTGCCATAACTAAAGTGATTTATGTAGCAGTGTCCAGGGCGAGCATCTTCGCAAGAATCAACGCTTCATATCAGCTCTGGTGCCGCTAATACGTATGCTCCAGTTGGCATCTTGCGCATGCAAACAACTGGTTATATAAACTTCTGCAACTCTTCAACATATGTCTGTGTGTGCGACATTTGTACACAAATTTAGCGTAATTTCACGACGTGTCGCTCAATAAAAAAAATCCCAAACACGGTCACCTTTCTTCCGCATGCTTCGCATAACGTTATTTCCTGGGTATATGGGATCTGCCGAATCTTTAGTGGGCGCTTCCTCCGATGCACATTTTGTGTTCTAGCATGCCTGGCGCTGGTACACATTGTGAAGTATTGAACGAGCGATGGCAAATCACTACATCGCGATCTGTTCTAGCAAGCTTGAGAATTTGTAAAAATATGCAGGAATACACATGAATCACCTATGTGCGAAATCCTGTTTACGTCGCGACTGCGGTCAAACGCAAGGTTCACCAAGAGTGGCAAAAAATCGTAACTTTGGGTCACTATTTTTTATACCTTCCAGAATGACAGCAGTGCTTTTGGTTTTCAAAAGGGAACACGGCAAATTACAAGTGTACATTAGGTGAAACTAATATTCCAGATTACTGACAGAAATTAATAAACGTACCAGAATTTCGTCAAAGGTACACCAACTAACAGTGCGGGTGTTTGCGTTCATTCACTTATTCGTTGTACTACAAGGGACGATGGAAAAAGGAAAAAAAAAAAAAGCTGACGAAAACCAAGTGACACAGCAGGCACAAAAGACAAGGCATTTGAACTGAAACCCCCCAAATTTTTGTTGCAATCAATATAAGATCAGCAGGAAGGCTGAAAATCAGCTAGCAGACGACAAACGAGCACTGCGATGACGTGTTGCGCGCGAATTAAGTGAAGCTACCCCGCTTGCGCACGCAATCAGATACTGTGACGTGTGTTTTAACGGTGCTAGTAGTACTGAAAATGACGCGCACTTGTGTTCACTCTCAAAAAGATTGCGACTGTACGAACATGGTCTTACCTATTCGTAACAAGCGAGCACGAAGGTGTTGTCTAGACTGGCCATTGTTTGAGGTTCAGAGTTTCAAATCGAGCTGCGCAGCCCGCCATGGCTTCACCAGCACCTCCTCTGGCTTCACTGTACCCCGATCCATAGAGTTATAAACACTATGCCCCCATCTAAGGGACCTATGTAGCCGAGAACATGACTGAGATTTTCACGCACAACGAAACACCTTCTCTATTACATCCGTTAGGTATCGCTGCGTTGTCGGAATCAGCGATGCTGTCGAGTAGTTTTTTGAACGGAAGCAATCAAGACAGCCATCGCGGCAGTGTTTTGGTAAACACCACCATCGATACACGCCCGCGTTGTCTGTTTGGCCGTCTCGGCCTGCACTTGCATCTTAGTTTTGGCAGCAGCCGCCGCGCTGTAGTGTCGCGGCTCCACTTGCTGAACCGGTGCTGTGCGCCCACAGCACCGCTGCAACACTTTTCAGATCTAGTGCAGGCAGTGCAAGCCAAACCCAAGAGACTCATTGTAGCGGTGTCGAGGGTTACCATCCTCGCAAGCACTAGCATGAATATCAAACTACCGCTTCTGGTGTTGCTTATACCCATGATGCTGTTGGCCTCACTACGCAACTGTAAACAATTTAAGTAAAACATCTGCGACTGCTCAACATGTATCTGCGCATATCTCTATAGCATCATTTCGCAACGCTTCCCTCAATGCATCTTATCTCCGCATGCTTCTCGTAAGATAAACGTACGTCCGCGTGTACCTGGGAATATAGGTGTGCGCCCGGGGATGGGAAGGGCAGGGGGTCACAAAATCAGCCCCGAACATTGACGTAACAGGGATAGAAGAGAATGGTTCTTGCAGTGAGTACAGTAAGCATGGAGGCGATCTGGGTCGCTATTCTGCGACACAAAACATGCAAGATTATATGACCATATGCAACCTTATTTATTGCAATAACGTATTAAAATAGTTCAGTTGTATATATTTTTGAAGTATGTTTAGTTACAGTCGTTATACGTGAACATTTTGCTCAAGAACTGCAGACGAAGTCAAACTGCTATTTAAAATTTCACGGATTCGCACACTTTTCGGTTGCGACGCTGTCTGGTGGAATGATTGCAAATACGGCCACGGTTTTTTCATTGGGACCATTACACACATTACTCCATCAACGGCTCCTAGATTTCTCGTGCCTGCCGGATGAGCGTGAAATGCAAGTCATCTATGACGGCGCTGCCTACGTAGGAATAAGGGTCTTTGTACTTGGCCTTTGAGATCGGTAAGTTCAGCGTTTGGTACTATATTCAGAGGATGCTTTGTAATAAAAACGTTTTGCTGAATGACAGTGTCATTTACGTAGAGTAATTGTAATTACGTTTACGCCTTTAAAAAACTTTTTTTGTTAATTTTGTCGCCTATAGGCTCCAAAAACGTAAAAACTTATTGGCAGCGTCTTCTGTGCCGCGCGGTGCAGCAGCCAGCCCCACACAAAAGTGGCTCCTGCGCCACACGGAAGTGACGTCTCTTTAAAAATTATTACCTAAAGCTAAATAAATGTGTAAATGATTCGTGTGTAATGCGTTCAACCTACAAAAATTTAACTAAGAAAGTGTATAACAAGTCAATTAGTTTAGGTTTGTTATTTAAATACATAATATAAGTATTTTAAATACAGGGGGCGCCATTGAGCGCTGCGGCTGCAAAAGGTAAACACTGCGAGATGGTAGCCGCCTGCGATGTGTTAGGTGGTGAAAACTCCGATGAAATCGTGGCCATGGCCTAGGCCACTCCTGAGGAGGACTGGAGTGTCGTCGCTGCTTCATGTGATTGCTGGATGCTTAGTTGAACCTGAAGGTTGGAGCTAGCGCGGCCGTCCACCGTGCCGCAGCTTCATCTGAGTGTGTGCGCCATGAAATTTCTCAGTGTGATGTGCGGATTACAGTTGTTGGACGTACTGCATTTTCTAGAATGCAAAGCCAAGCGTGGTGTTGTCAAAGGTGAAAGTGTTCTTGCTGCCGAGCTTTGCTTGTCGTGGAGGACAAGGTCGACGATGAAATAAATGCTTCCGCATAGTTCACGTGTGACTGACCAGACGCACATGCATGAAACCCCAGTGCGTCGGCGAAGTGTTCATGCGATGGATGGAAACAGCTTTATTGTAATGTTCTTACGAAGACTGTGATCGCCGAAGGCCAGAGCTACTGCATTGCCGTCTGTTTTGTCAAGTGCGAACACGTATGGCCATTCTCATCCGTTGCTACGTGAATGCTCCCGTGCTGTCACAGGCCGCGCGTGTTATTGAGCAAGGCAGACAAGCTGTTTTGTAGTTAGACGGGCTAACGCCGTTGGCACTTGCTTTGGGGCATTGTTTGTAAAGTGCTGATCGCCTAGAACATTGCGGTGACACGTCAGTATCTTTAAAGAAAGCGGCCTGCCGGTTACCTCGTCAGGTGATGGTACACTGAGCGACATAAAAAAAGTTGCCCGAGACTACGTTGCTGTGCACCTTTCTGTCATCAAAACTTTAATAAACCGTGGGAATACATTCCTGACACCTGTGCCGAAGGAACCAATGCAGCCAGCTGCATTCGAGTTTTTTGTGTCTTTTTGCATCCCGCCGATTAAGAGCACTAATTCGCAAAACTTTTTATCATAATAAATATAGTCAATCCTGCAAGAGTCATCGAAGATCCAATATTAAAGGGCCTGTGGACGGACCACCTCCAGCAGCAAGTCGGGCTGAGGAGGAAGCGCAAATGTTAAAACAATACATGCGTGAACAAAAAAAAGAGGAAGTATTGATAACTGCAATGGGATTTGAACCACCGACCTCACCAGTTGATGCGTTGCTTTAACCAACTACGCCACACCTGCCGATCATGTCGAGGTGGCGAACAAGCCATTTTTGTATTGTTGTCACGCTAAACCAAACTAATATTTTGTTCACTTTTTTGTTTGGACATAATTTTAACGGCTTTTATTGTTATTGTTATGTCTAGGACATACCGCTGAACACTCCCAACTATTCAAACAAAGCGCCTAACCAAAAAATGCATGACGTCACTTCCGTGCGGCGCAGCAGCCGTTTTTGTGTGGGGGTGGCTTATGCGACGCGCGGCGCAGAAGTCTCTGCCAAACTTAGCTTATTTGGAAGACACCCATACATGAGTGGCGCCACCACCGTAGATCCGACGACCGCCGCTTCCCAAGTGACCACCAATAATCCGGCAGGCACGGGAATCTAGGAGGCGATGACCCATTTATGACATTTATTACACCACAGCTTCAGGCACGCATTCGAGAGTTCGCAGCCTGTGCTTGCCCGTTTTACACGCGTGCCGAGTTGTCTTGTGCGTTCTGGGACCTTTCACCGCAACACAGGATTAACTACGCTTCAGCTTTTGTAAGTGTTTTGTCGTTGTTTTGTGAATCCAAGCTTTCCTTCCATCCGAAGGCTTAGTTGTGCTGCGCTGCGAACTGCTGTGCCACGTGTGTTTTTCGTCGCTGCGTTTAACCCAGCTTAGCGAATTGTTTCACGTGTATACAAGTCGAACGCGTCGCGTAGACTTATCATTGTGTATGTGTGGTGACGAGAGTCGTAGGGGTCCATCAATTCAAGCTTATGTTATGCAGTGAGTGATGCAAAAATGTCACTTCTTTCGCGCGAAGTGTCTTGCCTTTCGCCGCTCTATTAGAAATATTTCGCTCTTCACGTTTTCACCCGCTATTCGACGTCATTAAACTAGCCGTATACGTAATTACTAGTATGCATACCTGACTCTTGACCGAGAACCATCTCATTTACCAAAGTTTTCATTACTACTCAAAAACGCCAACGAAGTAGGATACAGCCTTAACGGCAGCACAAGTTTATTCTTTAGCAGCTAGAAACTTCAGTGAGCGAGCAAACTTTGTTTATCCAGCGGATTGAGGAATGGGCCCTAAGCCGCGCCAGTGGCGGTGGAGAGGCCCTGTCTCTCAGCCGCCTCCCGTGCTCGCTGGATGGCCCATATTTTATCTGCCCGATCTGAGCTGATCAGCGCGGCTCTCCACTGCTCTCCAAGCTGTTCTGGGGAGACTGCATTGGCGTACTGTATCGGTGTGCATTCCCATAACATATGCTCTAGGGGGGCGTGACTCACTCTACATAGCTTACACGAGTCATCTGGGTATAGTTCGAGGTAGATGCGATTTAGGTGCTCCGGGTTGGGAAATGTTCTAGCTTGAAGTCGCCTCCAGTCAACCTCCTGAGATCTGTCTAATGTGGAGCTAGGTGGTGGAAATCTGCGCCTCGACTTTTGGTAAAATTTGATAAACTTTTCGCGTTACTTTTTATGCACTTCGACTGCCCGCGACGTAAAGGCTCAACGTTACAATCACTTAAAAGTAGCCGCAAAACAAGCACGCGCAACTCGTCAGTTCACAGCAAACGTCAAAGTAGTAGTGCGACCGCTTGAAATCGGCAAACAAGCGGCACTTTGAATCTGACGATGTCGAAAGTGAGCGAGACAGGAAGAAGTTGGGGGAGGATAAACGCGTGATAAGGAGGGCACTGAGCCGGCCTAAGCTCGCAAAATCAGAAGTTTGAAACCGTGCCGTCTTTTATTTTATAAAAGAAATTCGGACTTTGAAACAGTTAAGAAATGGCCAGGTGAGCTACGAGTCATGTGAAATATAGAGCTGCTAGTCTTTCAGTTGGTATTGTGCAGTGTCAAGAAAGTGGAACAGAACCGTCTGCTTAGAAATAGCCCAGCAGCCTAGCTTGCAAATGACAAAATTTGGTTAGAATGAAGATGCCAGACTACTCCTAATCGTATGTTTACATAAAACGTGTTATAAAGGAATCGTTATAAAGAAGGGGTCTGGAATGCGGCCTCATTGGCGACCACCCGCCGGTAATGCACTTCCTCACTAGAGGAAGATTGGCCACCCTTGAGGAGCAGCTCGTTTATGAAAGTACCAATCAACTCTTAGCCCTCAATCTCTAGTGAATGCGTAGCAACTGTCCAAGACTGCAGTCAGGCCTGCTACGTCGCAGAGGTTGCTAAGAATTTCTGGGTCCGGACAGGCCGCCATTGGAATTCGAACTCGGTTACGTTCAATGCTAGAACCCTATCTAGAGAGGCTAGCCTAGCTGTGCTATAGGGTGTTTTCACTTGATGTCATCCGCAAGGACCGCACAGTGTTTAAGTATGCCGCCTTCTTGGGGGTCTCAGCAGTTCGATGCACGTATACAGTGGCTTGAAGTCACTGTGGAGCTATCTGTTTTTCTCTTTTTTGTGCAACTGGTGCCTGCTAAGGATTTAAGCACATAACCTTGTGGGTTAGATAAAACTTTGTAATTGCGCTACCTGGAGAACGGGCGTCTGTTTGGCGGTGAAGACCCACTCGAATGTTAAGAAGCTGAATTGCGGCGTAATCTTGAATTGCTGCCGCAGGTCGAATTTACCACCATATTGGACTACCTTCTTCACGCGACAAGTTTTGTGGCACGCGAGCAACTAAAAGCTTACAAATCCATGCAGTATCACAAGTAATGTTATGAGTGGATGGGCGCGGCAGTTGGGCATGAATGTTCTCCTGAACAGCACTACAGTTGTAGCCGGAAAGGTGAACAGATTGACCATGTCCAGTTGTAATCACGTTTATGGTGACGTGCAAGCACTGTGTCAATACTGTAAACATGGTAATGGGATCACATGGCAGGAAAGGGATCACAGCAGTTGCGTCAGTGGCTCTTTTCTTCTCAATAACCACTGGGTACCATGGTCATGTGCAGCTGTGTCATTGCACCTAATTAGGGCAGGTGTCGAAGCTCTGCCGTATACAGCACGCTCGCTGTTGTCGGTAAGGCATGTCGACTTCCTGTTTATTCCTAATCGCATTTCTTCTGTAGTGCTAGCACTGGTGAAGCCCGTAAACACGGTAACGGGATGGCAGCGCAGGAATTCTTGGTGGTTAATGCGGCGAAAGCACTCCGTCTTTTGCGGTGCTCTCACCTCTGTGGTTTTGTGGCATTGACCTTTCAGCACCAATCATAGGAAAAAGAAATTTACCAAGGCAATATTCTGATCACCAGACTTCTTTTTTTAGAACATGTTACAACATATAATCAAATACGGCAGGGGCGTAGCCAGAAATTTTTTCGTTTTCGGGGGTAGGGGGTTCACACCAACTCGTCGGTTGGGGGTGGGGGGGGGTCAGAGGTATCAGCTTTTTTTAATGGCGTGAGCATCGGCAGTAGTTTGAGTAGACTGTGTACGGGTATGTCAAAGTCATGAGGCTCCCCCTTCCCCTCCTCATGCGTATGTGCTTGTGATGAGAATATGGAAAAGAGCAAATAACTACAGCAAATGACCGGTACAGTGGCCTTTTGGAGCAATGGGCTTCTGTTGCACCATTGAATGGACTAGTTTTCGAGGAATGCATCATCGAGACGTACATCCTGATTGGAGAAGACATTGTTAATCATTAATCTCTGTTAAACGCAGATGGCGTAGTCTTTGTCAGGGTAAAGTGGGTTTCACAAATCGAGGACAGCTCTGCTTACAACAAGCAATGAGAGTGACTGCATGCATATGGGAAGGATGTTTATATATAGCTCTATACGTCAAGCAGCCCTGACGCAGTTGTAGCTTTTAGTCAACATGTTTCTTAGTTTACTGCTCGCATCCACGCATGCTTGCGATATGCAACAAGCAATTTTTTGTAAGTTATGCTGCACATTGGCAACGCCATTTCAAACGCATTATTTTTCAGGCAGACCTTCTAGCAGCCATGGTTGACATTTCAGTTGCACTATGACTTGATATGAATGAAGTACTTCAATCGCAGAGGTTTTATGATGCACTCTGTGAGAGCAAGGCAATCATTCTTGAGAAATGTTTACGAGGTCTCACTGTAAAATACACCTGGGACAAGACTATATCTACTCGCATAGAAACAGATTTTTCGCTGCGTATATGCGCTAGAAAACCTAAATATGCACAAAAACGTGTAATGTCCTTATCTTCTTTCTCGTTTTCGCAGCTTTTGTGGCTTTGCTTTCTGAAACAGTAGCAATGTGGCAGGGCGTCTTCCGTTGTTTGCTAGTGTGCAGCCATCGTTTCACTTTACGTCAACATATTCATAACTGTACAGAATATTTCATTGTGCAGCATTGGTATGCCATGCATCTAACGTCCATCTAACTAGTACGTGCATTCATGTTTCCAGCAGTTACGCCGGCGGCGAACATGAGCAGCCTTGTACCACATGAAATCTCAAGTGATCCGTTATCTAGTGATGAAGGAATGGACTCTGGTCTTGTTCAGAGCATAGCACACCATAATCAATTTCTAAGAACGCGTGAAATCTGAGAACTGCCAGCGCACGCAACACGATTTTACTTACGCGATACTGTGCACCATCCATGCCTGGCAGTTGTCTGTTTCGGGCATTCTGATGCGAGTCACTGGAATTTCACTGCTGTCATCAACTCCCTCACACTCGTACACGTTTGTGAAAAGGTATCACAATGCAACAGAAACTAGCAGCCTTCTATACGGGCGCAATCACAAATACGAGACGTTTGCACGCAGATTAAGATACTGGGCGAGCGCGACTTTCTTTATTCTTTATTCATACATATCCCCGCTTTGCCAGAGGCGTTACAGCAGGGGGGTTACAAAGTTGAAAAAAATACATCTTCATTAACACTGCACACTTGCTCAGATGTCAAACAATTCCATTCGTTAATAGTTTTAACAAAAAACGAGTTTGAATACAGGTTCGTCCTGGCCCGGCACGGCTTTATTTTGTGTATGTGGTCTGTACGTTGAGATATGTAATCTGGTCTTTTTAAGTAAGTGTCGCTGTCTAGTCCCGTTTTTTTATGAAATATCTGGTATAAAAGCTTCAAACGCAATTTTTTGCGACGGGACGACAGTAACTCCCAGTTTAACTCCTTTTTCATTTCGGTACAACTCTGCTTTTGTCCGTACCGACCCAAAACAAACCTGGCTGCTCTGTTTTGTATTTTTTCTAATTTATTTATCAAACCTGTTTGTGTTGGGTCCCAAAGAGTACAGGCATACTCCAAGATTGGACGAATACAAGTGAGGTAGGCCGTGCTTCTAAGGTTAGGATCTGCACATCTCAAATTTTTTTGAATATAATTCAACGCTATCGCGGCTTTGGAAACCACATAATCCACATGTGCATTCCAGGAACAATCATGCGACAGCAATACACCCAATATTTGTACGAGTATTTTTTATCTAATTTATTTCCTCCTAGACAAAAATTTGCATCAAATATTTTTTTCTTCTTTGTAAAACACACATGAACGCACTTATTTGTGTTTTACTTCATTTGCCACTTAAGGCACCATTGATGAATACGTGCAAGATCAGCCTGCAATTCAAGGACATCATGTTCTTTCTGAATTTTTCTGTAGACTACGCAATCATCAGCAAAGAGCCGTATACTTGAGCTTATATCTTTGTTAATGTCATTTATAAAAATTATGAATAGCAGAGGCCCCAATACAGATCCCTGGGGGACGCCCGACGTGACCTCTAGAAATTCCGACTTAGTACCATTCAGGACAACACATTGGCGGCGTTGTGACAGGTAATTCTCTATCCAATTAAAAATTCTTTCATCTATATTAAATATTCGTAATTTTTCGAGGAGCAGAGGATGCGAAACAGTGTCGAAAGCTTTACTGAAGTCTAAAAAGATGCAGTCTGTTTGCCCACCTAGATCAATTTCAGATACTAGATCGTTGGTAGAACTCGAGAAGCTGGGTCGTACAGGAAAAGCCCTTACGAAAACCGTGTTGAGTCTTTGTTAACAAATCGTAATCTAATAAATGCTTCATTAGAGCCTTATATATTACATGTTCAATGATTTTACATGATATCGAGGTAAGCGAAATAGGTCTATAATTCGTGACGTCTTTTTTAGGACCTCCTTTGTGGATCGGGACTACATTTGCCACTTTCCAGTCTTGTGGCAACTGGCCAGTACTTAGTGATTTTTCAAAGATCAGGTAAAGGTAGAGCGAAATGGGGTTAACGCACTGTTTTAAAACTCTTGGAGAGACACCGTCAGGGCCGATAGCTTTACTGTCGTCGAGATTCCTGAGCAAGGCCTCAATACCGCTGACACTAATTTCAAGAGGTTCCATGAGAGGAACACTGCTACTTGGCAAGGGTGAGCTCAATGCAGATTTAGGAAGAAAAACGGATTGGAAGTAATTATTTAGGCACGTGGCTTTATCCGTATCATTGGAAAGAGTGCGTCCATCGAAAATAAGTTCATTTATTCCAACCGGATCAGACCCACATCCCTTTAGATATTGCCAGAAAGGTTTAGGATTTGTACTCATATTTTCATTCAATCGTTTAAAAAAATGCTGCTTTGCATTTACTGATTCTTCTTTATATTCACGTGTTAGCTCCTGTAGCTTCTTATAATGAACTTTAACTTTCATTTTTTGTATTTTTTGAATACCCGTCTTCGTTTCTTAATTAGTTTCAGGATACTGTAAGTCACCCACGGTTTTTTACGTTTCTTAAGCTTAGCCGAATCCATACTTGGTATGTACTGCTCTGAGAGTTCGAGTATCTTATTTTTAAATGTGTTCCACAAATACTCTACACTGTGTTCCTCTACCAAGCATTCAAATACAGGCAAATAATCAAGAAGCCTTGCGGAAATTGACGGATAGTCGCCTTTATCAAAAAAGAACAACTTTCTTCTGATACTCTTCGTGATTTTTTGAATTTTTGTTGTAACACCTGCTACTACAACCTGATGGTCACTAATGCCTGGAATGATATCAACGTTACTTACTAAATTAGGGGAGTTACAAAAGAGAAGATCAAGGGTATGCTTAAGTCTTGTGGGTTCTAAAACGTACTGTATCAACCCAAAAGTGTCAACAATGTTCTTCATTTCTAGGTTATTACGGCTGGCATGCAGCACCTCGCATGAGTGACTTCGCCATTTTAGATCGGGTAAATTAAAATCACCTGCTAATAATATCGTACGGTCAGACGCCTGTGAAACGATGTCACCTAATAATTGCAAAATACTGGAGTTCGCGGCGGGCGGTCGATAAAACGTCCCAGCTACAAAAGAAAAATTGTTACTGACTGTAACAGTACTCCAGACAGATTCAACAGCGTCATTACCGATATCAAGATTAGTGGATGAAAGGGACGAGTGAACTAACAAGAAAACACCACCCCCATGACTCGGCCTATCTTTACGGTAGGCAGTATAATTGTTAGGAAACACTTCATGATCAGAGATGGATGGGTTGAGCCAAGATTCTGTACCGAACACGACATCGGCCTTCACGGTATCAAGCAAGCCAGCGAATTCGTCTATTTTGTTTATTACACTTCGGCAATTCACTACTGCAATAATTAAATCACGATGAACGCAGATGGTACAATTTTCCTGTCATCGTTTAGACAAGGCAACGACTTCTTCCTTTTCATCATCCCAAGTAAATGCTCTGCCGTTTATAATCAGTTTATCGGCTTTTAGCTTAACCAGGTTTTTCTTATCCGCCCTTTTCGCTTTACCATATTCCCAAAGCTTCTTTCGTACAGTGCGCGTTTCGAATGAATAATCCTGCTCAATGCTGTACTGTGTACCTTTCAAATTCTTGGCTTTTTTAAGGACGACCCTCTTTTTCCTTATCAGATGAAAAGTTCACAATAATTGGCCTTTTTTTCCGTTCATTAAAACGACCTACGCGATGTGCCCTTTGAACTGATGTCAGTTCGTATCCGAGTTGGGCAGTGCAGATGCCCTTAACGAGGGCCTCAGACTGTTCCCAAGTTTCATGCTGGTCATTATCGTCTATCCCGTAAAACACAAGGTTCATTCTACGGCTTCTGTTTTCGAGGTCGATATTTTTCTTTTGAAGAATTCGCATCTGATGAGTTAGATTCTTTATTACAGTGGCTTGCTCATGTACCAATTTCATGACGCTTTCTATATGGCCCTCGGTCATCTCTAGCTTGCTCTTTATTTCAGCTATGTTAGTATCACTGTTAGTTATCCTAGTATCAATATTCTCTAACTTACTCATAATAGTATCCTGCAACTTCTTCAAATAATCCATTTCACCTTTATCGAAAGGCCCAGGATTGAGCTCAATGTCTCCAGAAAGTAGTAGAAGAAGAGCAACATATAGCACTCGGTTCACAATAAAGCGAAAACGCTTCCCATTAACTCCAGTGCACACTCGCACCGTGGTGCTCGCGACACATGCCTTTGTGGGAGGAGCCGGCAACGCTAAAAGTGCTTTAGGAATTTCAAGCATACGAACAGCACTAACCTGCAAGAGCAGAAGTGTTTTGAGCTTCATGTCGGCAAGCGTGCCGGCTCCAATTCCCACGCAGCCAAGGTGTCGCGCAAATATATACGCCAGTTCTGGGTCACATGATGTTCCACACATGCAGCGACTGTCGCCGTCGTAATCGCTCACGCAAGCGGCCCAACAAGGATCGCAGCACTCCTCGTCCAGCGATGAAGATGCTCGAGCTGATGACGCTTTGCGTGATGTATCCGCAGATGGGATGGCAGAACACACGTGTACCGTATGCCCGCCGAACGGCTGATGCGCAGTTTCCGTCCAAAAGACCGCAAAAACCTGCAAGAGCAGAAGTGTTTTGAGCTTCATGTCGGCAAGCGTGCCGGCTCCAATTCCCACGCAGCCAAGGTGTCGCGCAAATATATACGCCAGTTCTGGGTCACATGATGTTCCACACATGCAGCGACTGTCGCCGTCGTAATCGCTCACGCAAGCGGCCCAACAAGGATCGCAGCACTCCTCGTCCAGCGATGAAGATGCTCGAGCTGATGACGCTTTGCGTGATGTATCCGCAGATGGGATGGCAGAACACACGTGTACCGTATGCCCGCCGAACGGCTGATGCGCAGTTTCCGTCCAAAAGACCGCAAAAACCTGCAAGAGCAGAAGTGTTTTGAGCTTCATGTCGGCAAGCGTGCCGGCTCCAATTCCCACGCAGCCAAGGTGTCGCGCAAATATATACGCCAGTTCTGGGTCACATGATGTTCCACACATGCAGCGACTGTCGCCGTCGTAATCGCTCACGCAAGCGGCCCAACAAGGATCGCAGCACTCCTCGTCCAGCGATGAAGATGCTCGAGCTGATGACGCTTTGCGTGATGTATCCGCAGATGGGATGGCAGAACACACGTGTACCGTATGCCCGCCGAACGGCTGATGCGCAGTTTCCGTCCAAAAGACCGCAAAAACCTGCAAGAGCAGAAGTGTTTTGAGCTTCATGTCGGCAAGCGTGCCGGCTCCAATTCCCCACTGGTACCTGAAGGGAAGCGGAGGAAATGTATACCCGTGAGTCTTTCTGCCAGGCGAGAAATGAGCTTTAGTGTTTAAGGTGGAACTTCACTAGCCAACATGTATCGTGGGTAATGTTCCCGTTTCTCGCAATCAGTGTCACTGCCCGAACTTTGGTGAGCGTGTTACTTCCTAGCAATGCGAAGTGACTCCCTTGAAATACGCTGCCTACACGTATTGCTGGTTATTCGTGTTCTGTGTCAATCACCACCCCTCTATGAGACTCGATGGCCGCGCCGGAACGTGGTAAAGTAAAGTTTGATAATTATTTCTCGAAAGGCGACGCTACACTCTCGATTCACGGAAAAGCTTCAGCAGCTGTAGAAATGGTTCCCAGCAGTAGGTGTGCACTGCCTGAATACGACTCTTGTGCCGAAAGCAAAACCTATCGAATCATGATGCATGCACCGAAATTGCGACTCCTGACAACGACATTGGTCTACCTGTTTAATGGGCTGAGACGCCAGGATTTGCAGCACGACGAGACTAGACGACGTTTGCTAATGATGACATGCAAAGTTGTGCTAACTATACGTTTTTCTCAGTAAGCGCAAACTGAAGTTCCCAGCTTACTGTCAAGCAATCTTTTCCTGGCTGCTGGTGTATTCCAACTATCAAGAGGGATCAAGATGTTTGCTCTTTGGAAAATAAAGTTGAGGTAAGGGGACTCATGGTGCTAGCTCAGTCTTCTTTTCATGGACACGTTGCCAGAACGCGTTCGCAAATTTCAGAAGCCACAAGTGCGACGACCACAAGACCACTGCTCTGTACGAAATTTTCTAGAAGCACTCAGACGAGAGTCGATCGTTAAAAAGTGGAGTCATTAGTTCAAGCACAAAATGAAATAGACAGAAAAAAGCACGGCATATCCACGAGCTGAATTACGATTGGTGGGAAGAAGCGTCCGTCAGTCCGTCCGTGCTCTTGTCGGCCCGTTGTTCTTGCTTCCGTCCATCCGTGCGTCCGTCCGTGTGTCCGTTGGTGGATCCATCTGTCTGAGCGTTCCTCTATGCATCTGTTCGTACGTTCGATCTTCGGTCTCTCTGTCCGTCCCTCCGTGCATCTGTTCGTGCGGCCGTCCCTCTGTCTGTCCATCCGTGTGTCCACTCTTCTGTCTGTGCGTCCGTCCGTCTATGAGTATGTTCGTCCGTCTATCTAGTGGACGCTTTAAGTACAGCCATCTCACATCTTTTCATCATGTAATCATCATATACAGGTGCCGCTACCCAGCGGACAATCTAAGGACTGGTCTTTTGGGTATGTGCCACCGGTGGCTACATACACCATTAAAGGAAGGACAGACCCACACCCTAAGGAGCTTTTCCCTTAAAAAAAACTGATCTCTATCGTAGTGTGTTTCTCTGTGGGTGACAAGGTGATTATGAGAGACAATTGTAAGAATCACAATATGATTATGAGAGACGCCGTAGTGTGGTGCTCCAGAAATTTTACCACTTTGGGTCACTTAAAACAAAGTGCATAGGCCTCGAGCATTTTCACCTACATCAAAAATTCAACAAGAGTTCTATCCTGTGACCTGCACGTCGGCAATGGTACACCATTACCAATGGACCACCATGGTGGGTAGTAAAAAAAGACGGCTTCGTTAAAATCACTATGCGCTACTTTTCGTGCGGCTGTAAAGATGGAAGTTCCACTGATTGAGATATACTGCTGAAAATCACTTTCACATTGTGGCAGAGTGATTTCGTTCTCACTCGTTGCCTATTCCTTGCTTTTCGGTGGAACCTTTCAGTTGCACACTTGGTTCGCGGATACAAAAAGTGTGAACGGCAATTCAAGAACCAAAGTTTCCTATGTAACAATTCTTGTAAATTTTGGGTAACATACGTGGCGTATAGTATGACATGAAATGTGCAGGATAATCTTTGTGTCAATAGAAAAAGATAATCAACAGTATTGCTGTGTGTCCTATGTGTTTTCTGAGTGGAACATTGCTTGCACAGAACGTATTTGATTTCTTCTAAAAATTATGGTTACTATGTATATCATTCTCATATTTACATGATTACATGTCCACTCATGTTCCTTCACTCTGTGCATTTCTTGTTGTGTGTTATGTCTCTAGTTGCAGAAATCACTTGGTATGCCCTTCTAGTCATGTCAATGTAAAGGGATGAACAGATGAAGCGAATCAATACAAATGTTTCAATTCATCAGATATTTTTTCAGCTTAATGTTCCTTGTTGTTGCACTTTTTGCCACGCTGCTAAACAATAAATCTTGTAATCACTACAACTACACACACTACATTTCTCAATATGCTGCTTTAGATTTATCACCATCTTTTTATGTGTCAGCTTAATTTACATGATCACTACTTTAGTGGGCCTTTCTAAGGTTGTGATTTGCGTGCACGTTCGTCTGTGTTGCACCTTCTCACTAGACCACACTTTGGGGTGCCTTTAGCAGTTAGGGCAGAGTAAAGATATGTATTAATATAATGTACACTAGCATACAAGTGAAGCTTGCTGGATAAGTCTTAGCCTTGCCGCAGTAGTCTAGGGATTAAAGTGCTCGGCTGCTGAGCCGCAGGTCGCGGTATCGCATTCCGGCTGCGACGGCTGTATTTTCGATAGAAGGGAAAATGCTGTAGGCCTGTGTGCTCAGATTTGGGTGAAAGTTAAAAAACCCCAGGTGGTCGAAATTTCCGGAGCCCTCCAGTATGGCGTCTCTCATAATCATATGGTGGTTTTGGGAGGTTAAATCCCTTATATAACTCAGTCAATGTACTTTTCAATTGGCAAAAACAATGTTCCCGAGACATATAAAAATTGTCATTTTCACACTGTAACGAAAAAGTTAGAGGAAAACTTGGGAAATTTATATCAATTCACTGTGTTAAGTGGCGCAAACGATGATGTACTGGTTGAAAAGAAATCCGGACAGCTGCGGAATTGCAACTGTGTGTCTAATCAATGTGATTGGAAAATATATACAATTTGATTGGAAAAAATATACAGCGGCGCATAAAACATGAAAAAAAGAAGAGGAGAATTTGGTGCACACTACAAATAATCATCTTTCCCTCATAATCCCAATGTACCTTCGGTATGTGCTGATTCCCCATCAAATTGCGTAATCAGAGCCTGGCTGATGTATATATTGTTTTTTTTGTGCAATCTTGGCTGCCTCAACAACCGTGTTTGTGTTTACACAGTGCAGTGATAATAGTGCTGCTCCATATTGCTCAAAAAAGAATGCTGCTACAAATTGTGGTTTTTCTTATTAGCTGCTGTGAACCTGCTCCTAAGTGGCAGTAAGAAAATGAAGGTGAGCAACTGTGTGACCAACTTTCTTGCCCTAAAGAAACTGAAAAGCATGTGTCTACTGTGATTCTAGGCTGAAAATATACTTTGCTGGCTCTCATCTCATTAAAGCAACATGAACTGGCATATCGCGCTTTTAGATCATTAAGCTATCTTCAATTTTACATGCAGGCTGTTTACGTGATACGTAAAAACGCCCGAAAACGTATATTCAATATATAGCTCGTACTACAGGCATTTGATAAGCAACCTAATCATTTGTTATGATTCTGATTATGTATCTGGATTTGAGGTTATGATATATGTTTCTTTATAACTAATAATATTTATGGAACACATTGGTGATGCTCTGAGTTTTAGGAACTGTCTTGCATATTTTGCTATCTGCTCCTAAAACACCTCTAGCTGCTCCAGACTAGCACTTTTCCTGCTACAACAACACTCGTGGCTGCTCCAAACTTGTACTTTTTCTGCCCCAAAGGCTGCTCTAAAATGTGAAATGTTTCTTTCACCACTGCACTTGTCTTGTGTACAAAATTTGTGCCATATAAGCTCTGGCCAACATTTTGAACGACGGCATTGTACACGTGAATAATTTTGCTTCTGTGGAGTCGGTGAACCTCAGGGATAATATCGATGCACGGTCCCATCTTTTTCATGAGCACTGTGAACGGGAGCAGTAGGTGTTTTGGCCTTGGAGTGGGTGACACTGGCATTCCAAGAAGGGCCTGCTGACTGTGGCGACGATTGATCAAGGCTCCTGGGAATTTGCTGCGACCTCTTGCGGTAGTCCTGGGTGGTCCAACAGTGGTTTCTGGTCTGGAGGCCAGTTGGTCACATTTCCTGGGACAGCACGACACCGCTTGGGCAAGGCGCAGAACACATACCCTTGCTGAAACTGTGGCTCAGCCTGACCTTCTAGTCCAATTGCCTTGATGGCAAGCAAGTCACTGGTAACATCTTCAATAGAGCCTACAGACCCTGACTGTATGACATGGTTGTCTACAGGAGCCTCATGGTCACTGACCCTGGGCACGAGCCGACCCAGATCGAACTTTGAGGGCCCTGTCAAGTAAAGTGAGCGTGTTCCAGCTGGCACGTCTGTTTTTCAATCACAAAGGCTCAAGGCCTCTCTGGAGTGTACCTCACACGTGTGTAATTCCAAGGAGGCATGTTGTGCTCCTTTCTAGTGTTTGTCAAAGATGCCGCTTTATTTTTATTGACTAGTCGTCACTGCATAATAAACATGGATGCGCGAAACTATGCACTAATGACGGCACCCACAAAGCTGACCTTCTACATCTTAAAGTGCATTTGAACCACTCCAAGTTTGAAGAAGTGTTTTTTTCTTACCTCGCTACCCTTCTTATTGGCACTACCTTCTTCTAGCCACTGATTTTTTTGTAAACACATGAACGTTCTGAGTGCCAAGTGTGGACCATACAAGGATTTCGAGTTTTTCTTGCTTTATACTATTAATCAGCTCCACTTTCTTAGTTTAAAATACACAATACGAACTTAACTCAATTGAAGAATGGTCTAGTGACTGCATGGTAGAAATGGGGTCAGAGACAACTGACTACCAACATCTCGTATATGGATCAAACGAAAGTTTATTTCATTATGATGTCACATGAACCGACCTCTGGCATCATGAATTTTGCCGGAGAGACTGGAAACGCCTGAACAGAACAACACTCTATGTGTTGTTGGAGGTCGCTTGGGTTCAATTGAAGTGGGGAAATGCTGGCGCACCCATAAACTTGGATGCATCTGGCTGGTGCTGTACAGTGGTGTGTGCAAGATAATTTTAGAGTACTACACCAGGAATGGTGAACTCTCTGTCCCGCCGCGGTGGTCTAGTGGCTAAGGTACTCGGCTGCCGACACGCAGGTCACGGGTTCGTATCCCAGCTGCGGCGGCTGCATTTCCGATGGAGGGGGACATGTTGTAGGCCCGTGTGCTCAAATTCGGGTGCACGTTAGAGAACCCCAGGTGGTCGACATTTCTGGAGCCCTCCACTACGGCGTCTCTTATTAGCATATGGTGGTTTTGGGACGTAAACCCCCCATATCAATCAATCATTGGTGAACTCTCTAAAATACTGACTGAAGTTCAGGGGAAGATAGATGTATGGCGAGATAACAAATTTGTGATTGTGAGGTGCGGCTGGAGGCGACAGTTCTACAAACGTACCCTTAATCTTGCTGCAGCCTTGAAAAAGACAAGTCTGATTGTTGAAACGCTGGCTCCAGAAGTGTTCATGAATTTCTCATGTAAAGCACAGACTGTGTGTGAAACTGTATTTAGGATGAGAATTCTTTTATTTTTTTTTCATGCGGTTTCTACTTACACCTATTCATTCTAGCTGGAGAATCGGACTGGAGAGGATCAAATTACCAACTTAAAGGGACCCCTGACACCAAATTTTAAAACTCAAGATGCTTGTGTCGTTTGGTAATCCGGAATATGTGCCAACTTCGGGCCAATTGTGAGAGACGATCATGGCCTTCAAAATGTCTAATAAGTTTTAAAGTAAGCTTTAGTGTTCCTCTGAGTTTTCAGCATTTAATGACATTGGTGCTAGTATGACGGGGACCTTTGACATTTTCGCGTGATGTTCCATGAGTGAAACGAGTATTGTCGACGTCTGAGAAGATTTGCAGACTTGCACACTACTTTGACTGGCACGTGGCGGGTACCATTGTTTATAAACCCTCTCGCTGTGTTGCCAGAGCATGGCACGTTAGTCAAAGCAAGCATGACCCCAAACGTGAAGAGAAGACGTTAGTTATAAACTCTGTTGTGCTTTGGTGCCCTGAAGAAAGGTGTGAGGTGCACCCAAAACCCCGAGCTTTTCCTTTTTTTTCAACGAAAGGAGGCTTTTACTGTTGGTGAATACATTAGTGTGGGTCGCCTTCCTAATTTTAATCTTCAAATACCAGTGTGAAGTTCAATGAAAACCCTTAAATTTTTGTAGGCTCTTAATGTGCTTAAAGTTGGTCAATGCATTTCTGTTCATCCAGTTATGATCAGTCGCTATTTAAATAGTTCTGTATGATTAATAAAGAATTTGTAGTTGTAATCATTGTAATTTGGTTGATTGTCATCATGGTACAGTTGTAAAATTTACTTCGACATGAATTAAAAATGTGAATGTTTTGAAAAGAACAAATAGACCTCTTTTACCACATGTAACCTGCCTGCATCTTGGTTTCATTGCATCTCAGGGCTGCTGTGCCATAAAACGACTTCTCGGGGGTAATCCGTACTGCTGCAAAGCCGCGCCTTTGCACTCAAGTCATTCTTCTTTCTTTTTTTTACTGTCTCAAATTTGATAAGTACTACAAGAAATTTCTATACCTAATGTATTTTTCTCTGTACAGTTCTCATCGTAGTACTGTACAAGTTCTGCCGCCATTTAAATTCCCTTCATAATTTTTGACACTGATTGCCATTGACTTTGAACCTATAGGGCCTTAATTGCACGAGCCTGCTTTCAAAATAGAATATTAACAAAGATTTTAGTTTATGGTAGTTGGAGGGGGGGGGGCCAGAGTGCTAGGTTTCTTTTTGTGTGTGTGTGTGTGTGTGTGTGTGTGTGTGTGCATGCAGTACACAGCTGTAGTAAGACCATTTTGGGAGGAGCGTGGCAATCGATAAAAAACCACCCTCTTCGTTGACAGGATCTGAAGCCACAAGTTTCGGAATATGTATCTTACCGATGGAAAGGCTGCTTTTTCGTCCTCTATAATTCATTTAAATTTTCATTTCACTTCAACGTCAGATAAAAAATATTAAAGGAGGTCGATGCTTTATTTGGTCGAATGTTCTGTTGGATTATTTGTGTAGTGATTGATGAATAAATAGGGGCTAAATTCTCCTTTATTTGTTCTTTTTTTAATGACACTTCCGACTTTCTTCTTCTGGCATGCCGCAGCTAAACTATTGTTTGCTAGAAAACATAAGAGGAATAGCTGTATCAGTGACATCCTGACTTAAGCATTGCCACCAGTAGAACATTTTTCATGCAGGCAGTAAAATGAAGGGGCTGCATTTGATCACATTTCTTTTTAATCTTTTTGTCCAAACAGTTGAATATGTCCTATGGTATGTGTTCAAGAAAATATGTTTGCGCTTATGTGTGAGCACAAATCTGAGCTGCCGCATTCGAATTAGAATTGTTACATGTGTGCACAAGAAAACCGTGTCATGTGCAACTTCGCATAAGTGTTTTGTGGTCTATTGTATAGAAGTTAAGTGTGGCTGAAATCTTTTGTTTTCTTAGTGTTCAGAAGCTAAGCACTGTGTCCAACTTTGCAAGAACATAAGCAGGTTCATATGTGAACGCAGGTTGCCTTTAAGGGTTATGCATTATTGCCATTTTTCTTTTGCTTTGGGCATTGATTTTACAACAGCAATGAAATATAGCATAAGTTCACTCTTCTTTTCTAGCCTGTCTTATAATGGTATCGACTATAAAAGCTCGTTGGAAACTTGCGTGATGTTTGTTCATTGAGAATTTTATTACAGTGTCCCTGGAACATTTTTTGAGCGTGGTCAAGAAATGCTGCCGATGGTAGCCGAGGCTCTTGCGAATGTGTGAGACATGTGACGTGTCTAGATAGGGAATTCACAAACAAATAAACTTTAAAGTCACCTGGGAATAACTCGCTCTTCTCTCGACAAATGAAGCCACGTATTTAAAGGCACAGCTTCTCGCACCCAAGCGACACGGCCGTTGGCGTATTTGAACATCCTGGTCTGCGTTGATGTGATGGTCTTTGGAGTGTGTCCCAATCTACCTACACCTCGACATGGTGTGGTTCAGGCAAGTGGGTGACGTGCAGTGTTCGTTGAAGGAAAACAAAGCAAAAAAAAAGGCACAGCTTTGCCGGAAAGGTGAAGCAGTGAACACGAGAGCAAAATATTGAGAGGGCGCGCACAGAATGGAAAGCAGGTTGAAACAAATTACTCGCAAAACGTAATCGCAGGTACGAATGCACACGAATAAGCGTCTCATTTGTTACTTTGCTGTGTCTGAAAAGTGCGTGCTTTTCGCGAATGGAGACTGCAATGATATCAGTGACTTTTGTGCACCTGTTAACTGCAGCAGAATCATTCCAGGTGAAGCCAGAGGCTAGCCAAGGCAAACGACCTTTCCCTCCTCGCTGCCATGAGATAAGGGCACGTGAGGGAGCTTCACTTCCCTTCTCTAAGCCAGGCAAAGTACACGTAGGGGATTAGAGCAGGCGCTGCCGCGCAATGTGATGACGCGCACTCATTGTGCCATCTTGCTGGTAATGCTGAAAACACCATTCCCCCGTGAGGTGTTCGTGAGCAGTAGTAAGTAAAAGATATAAGTAGCTTGTTGTTTGAACGGTGAAATAATGTGCTCTGGGGTGGCTCAGTGGTTAACACCTCGCTCTCACGTCACAGAGGTCCCACGTTCGATTTCGTACGCCGGAGGAGTGTTTTTTTCTGGATTTTTTACTTTTTTTTGCGTTTTCAGATATATAGGTACGTATAGATATACGGCACTTGACAACGACGCCGGTGGCAAAATGCCAGCCGTGATTATCCGTATTATTGCTATCGCAATAAAAGTGCTTTGATGTAATGATACGCACTGACATACAGACGGAGAAAGAGAAAGAGAGAAATAACGTTTATTGCACCCGTCTAGAATGACGGGGGAGGAGGCTTCGGCCTCTGCCCCCAATCATCCTCCTAGCCATCGCCTGGAATCCCTTGGGACTCGGCATAGCCTCTTGCTTTTTTGTCATCCACTCCTTGCTCCTCCTCTTCTCCATTGTGTAGCTTCAGTGCTCTCACTCAGATGAAAATATGGAGATAGAAGAGAAAAGATAGGCTTAGACTGTGCGACTAACTTTTGTAACTGTTGGTATTCGACGGATTCTAACTATATTTTACTGCATTTCACCTGAAGAGCAATAAACTCCAATAGTGCGGACATTCGATGATTACTTGTAAAAGTGTTGCATGGCCTCTTAGAGTCTCCTGTAGCAGCAACTGTTAATAATCTGGTAAATATTAAATGCTTTCTGACGAAACTCTGGTCAGATCAAAAGGAAAATGAGGATTGTATTCTTCGTGAACAGGAGGATATAGTCTTGTTCTTCGACTCACTGACATGTGTGGCTGTGCTGCTTTACACCACTATATTTTTAACCAGGGTTGTCAGGTTTGGGCTACTTCTTTAAGCTTGTGGCAGCAGAAATTTCTTGGCTATGTTTTGGCTGATTTCTTATTGCCTCGACTTGAAAGGAACTTTTTCACTACCTTGTAGCGTTTCAGCAGCTAGCTTTCAATGATGCAATAACCATACGGGGGTTAAGGCGTCTTTTCAGGTCCCAAAACTGAATTTGGTGCTTCCTGTGCACAAAACAGACTTTTGAACGCGTGATAAGACTTGGAAGAGAACATCTGCATTGTTGGATGGGGCCTCGTTTTGCTGTTTGTGACTTCAAACTTTGGTTGTGTACCACAAGTGTGTTCTGGTGACAGTGGTCTATTAGAGTGAGTATTTGATTCCAGCCACAATATTGGCATTTTGTTCGAAATGCTCCCGGCTCGTAGCAGTTTATTCACGGTTTGTGGAAGTGATACGCCTTATGTAGATTGAGATGTGCTTCCAACTAACTGCTCTTACTGCTCATGTAATGTTTGACTAGCCATGCAGTGACTTTATTTTACGAAGCTTTATTGTGCGTTTGTTGGTTAGAAGATAGTTTGCAAACGAGTTTGTTTGTAAAAGCATAGCTTGGTCAAACTTCAAAGATGAATTCCAAAACTGCTTTGCAAATATTTTTTGAAAGCTGATAACTGCCGTTTTTTAGTTCATTGTTTTCAATGCAATGTTTTTATCTTTTCTAGGTTCCTGTCAGAGAATATGGAAGGAAATTGAAGGCATTGTTGGATCAAACATATTACATTTCAAATATTGTGTTAATAATCATATTTTTACAAATTTTAGATAATACCTGAACTCCCGTTGAGTGTGCCATCTTTTTTACATTTTCTGGTGATTGTGGTTTTGTATCAGTAGTCTCTGTAGTTTATTGAAGTGTAATGTGATGGGTTTTGTTTGTTATGAAGGTTACGTTTTTACTTTTCATAGGATCTACTACATTCACCCGTATGTTTGAGCTAGTTTTTTTTTATTTGTCCTAGGCATGCTTGGTGTACTGGAAATACTGACACTTGCATGTGCCTTGAACACAGGTGTAAAGTATTGCACGTGCCTTGATTACAGGTGTAAGGTGTAAAGTATTTTTTACGTTTTCGAGTGATTGTGGTCTTGTCTTAGTAGTCTCTGTATCTTATTGAAGTGTTATGTGATCGATCTTGTTTGTTATAAAGCTCATATGTTTGTACTTTTCATAGGATCTACTAGACTTGCCTGGATGTTTCATCTAGTTCTTTTTTTTAATTTATCCTTGGCATGCTTAGTGTGGTAGAAATACTTATACTAGCTTGTGCCTTGATTATATTCGTAAAGTAATATAGCAGCTGAAATAAAAGGGAGATATTTAAGCTATAAGTTGTTCTTTATAGTTCTGTGCTTTTAATCTTTACTTTTCTTTTTATTTGCTTACTTTTGTGTTTAGTGCCTTTATTTGATGGACCCTCTGTTTCTTTCAGCCTCGTTGCTTAGATTACATTTGTACGGGTGAATTGAGTGGTTAATTCATTTTTTGTAGATAAAAATGTGCATTTGGGTAGTATGGTACATTTAGTTGAGCATGCTTAGTTGAGTAAATATTTCATACATGAAGACATTCTAGTAGACAAACCAAGCAGAGACGTGACATCGAGTGTATATATTGTAAATATTGCTAACAGTTTATTGTGTAAAGAAGTATTGGGCAAATAATTACTGAGATATAAAACTGGTTTATCTACTGACTTGATTTGGCTCCTGAGATCAGATGTTGAATTGTATTACTGTAAATGGCCTTGCAACACTTTTGTGGCATGGTCAGTAAACGCGGCCAATAAATAGTTGTACCTCCCGAGAACATGAGATTCAGAAGTTATAGTGCAACATGCGGGATGGAATTAACACAATTTTCAAAGTTACCTAGGAATTGCTGCCTGGTCTTTTGACAAATGATGTCATAAACTAAGAATGAACTAAGCATTCACGAAAAGTTGACGGCCATATGCTGATATAAGCGCCTGGAGCTGCATATTTAAAGAGGCGTCCATGGGATGGCGCTACTTGCAGAATCGCCCCCTCACCCTTACATTCATTTCCTATTTCTTGCTGTGCTATGCCGTAAACGATGACTTACTTTCTCACCCCTTTCTCTAACGCTCCCACCACTTCTTCACCCTGACTTTCAATACAAATTTCTAGCTGTGCTTTGCTGTAGGTGATTATGCTATGGATTACCCTCTCACTCGTTTCCCTCCTACTGACCCTCACATAACTTTCTCACCCTGAATTCCATTTTACATTCCTTGCTGTGCTACGCTGTCAATGGTTATGCTATGTATTACTCCTCACCCATTTCCCTTCTTTCAATGGCGAATTTCATTGAGAAAACAGGAGTAAAGAGGCAGGGCAGGGAGGAGTGGAAGGCAGAGCACAGTGCAGGGCCACTCGACCTGCCACTGGTATGCGGCACGATCCCAGAGGGCAGGTGAGAGGGTGATGACTGGGGAAACTATGTGATTGAAACATTCAAAGCCCCGGTGTATTCTTTGAGGAGCAGTAGCAACATAGGTGTGAAATCGGTCATCCACTTGTTCTTCATATAGCATAAGTCCTCACTTTTACTTTTCTTTCCCATTTCTTCATGTGCTATGCTGTAAATGATGTATTACCCTCTCACCCTTTCCCTCCTAACGCTAACATCACTTCCTCACTCTCACTTACACTTCCCATTTCTTGCGGTGCTATGCAGTCAATAGTTATGCTATGGATTACCCTCTCACCTCTTTCCTACCCAACCCTCGCATCACTTGCTCACCCTCACTTCCATTTCCCATTTATTCCTGTGCTATGCTTCAAATGGTGTATTACCCTTTCAGCCCTTTCCGTCCTAACGCTCACACCACTTCCTCACCCTGACTTTCAGTTCAAATTTATTGCTGTGCTATGCTGTAAATGGTTATGCTATGAATAACACTTTCACCCCCTTCTCTTATTCTAACCATCCATTTCCTCTTATTTTTGTGCTATGCTGTCATTGTTTATGCTATGGATTACACTCTCACCCCTTTCCCTTCTAACCATCACATCACTTCATGACCCAGAATTCCATTTCTCATTTCTCACTGTGCTATGCTGTCAATGTTTATGCTATCGATTACCCTCTCACTCTCCTCCTAACCCTCACACCACTTTCTCACTCTGAATTCCACCTTCAATTTTCTCGCTATGATATGCTGTTAATGGTTGTGCTATGGATTCGGATTTGGGTGCACGTTTAAGAACCCAAGTTAGTTGAAATTTCTGGAGCCCTCCACTACGGCATCTTTCATAACCATATGGTGGTTTTGGGACAATAAACCACACAAATCAATCAGAATCATTATGCTATAAATTACCTTATCACCTCTTTTTCTCTTACCTCTTATATCACTTTCTAACCGTGCCTTGCATTTCCCATTTCTTGCTGTGCTGTGCTGCTTATGGTTATGCTATGCATTACTCGCCACCCCTTTTTCTTCTAATCCTTGGTTCACATATACAGCAAGTAAACACGTTGAATAGTCGCAGCGTAGACGTCGCCACAGCTGTAACTCCTGTAACTATGAGAGTGATAATCTGTGTAATATGAAAGCTAATGTTAGGATTCACACAGGTGAGTGACCGTTTCGGTGTCACTTGTGTCCGCAGAGCTTTTGACAGAAATCCGATTCGGTATGTCACCGGCATGCCCACAAAGACGAGAGGCCACATAAGTGCCACCTCTGACCTCAAAGCTTCTCAGTCATATCCAATTCGATACGTCACCTGTGCATCCACAAAGGTGAGTGACCACACAAGTGTCATCTGTATTCCCGGAGCTTCTCTCGAAGGTCTGCATTCAGAGAGCATCTGCGAATCCACACAGACGATCGACCTTTAAAGTGCCTGTTATGTCCTCAGACGTTCATGTCGAAAAGCAACCACAACAAGCATTTGCGTAAGCACCATCAGAAGTGATATTTTATCAGGTATTCACGGTGACTCCTCTTCATGAAAAACCACCTTTAATGCGTTGTCATCTTAAAATTTTTAGATTCTATAAAACCTTATAGGTCATAATATGTTGATATATAGTATGTTCTAGTAAAAGGCAGGCATATATTTGTGTTTTAAGTTTTGGTCTCTGTGATTGTCTCTCGCAGCACACTTTTGCTAGGCCCATCTCATATGATATGTTTCCGAGAAGAGAACTGCATTTTTCTGATGCCGTAACACATCGTGAGTTCGCAACAATAATGGCGACACTCGCCCTCCCGGGCGGTAACACGGGGTTCTCCGCTCACACTAGCCCTGTGAGGAATTATGACAGAGCAGAAGGGAGTTGTAGCACGTGTCCCGTTTCCCCCTGTTGCTTTTGTGATGCCATGTTTTTTTGAAATGCTTAGAGATCGCACCTTTAGCTCAAGTTGTGCATCAAAACTGCGACACGGTTGTGGCTGTTGTACTGCTGTCTCTGATTACACTCTTCCTGTGTGAATGTAGTAACCTGAGCAACAGTGCATTGCTAAGGCTGTTCAAATCTTGAAGCTTATCATGGCGCGGTTTGTTTCTGAAAGTTTCTGTAAAGACATATTCAATGAAGAAACAGTTTCTTATCGCATTAGGGTCTCTTCATTAATTTGTTTGGCCTTTCAGTGTACGGGGTCTCTTAGCAAAATATATGGCCCCTTTTTTTGCCTGCACCTGTTAAATTTGAAACAAGCAAGCTTGCATGAGCTGACCTTGACCTTCGTGCGCATGCGTGAATTTTTGCCGCCTGTAACGTCGGCGTCTGGGACGCAGAATTTGAGTGAGGTAGTGCGCAGAGCTCTCATCGGCTTGTCGTTGCAAAGAAATTGATAAAGGTACTGAAGCAGTTCTGTTGCAATAACTTTTGCCAGAAATCAGGGAACAGCCATATGAAATTCGCTGGGAAGATCAAGATGGTTTTCGGTGATGATTTCTATGAGGAGCACACAAATTAAGGAGTGGTAAAACGGGTTTAAAGACGACCACACATTGGAGAGCGAGCCACGTTCCGGTAAGCCATCAACGTGTTGAAATGACCTGGTCATTGCCGAAGTGAACGCTGCGGGGATGCGGCACTATCATGTGATTATCCTGGAAATTGCGGAAGATATGGGTATCGGTACTTTCTCTGCACATTCTATTATGACAGAAGATTTGACCATGAAGAGAGTTGCGGCAAAGTTTGTGCCGAAACTGCTCTTGGTGGAGCAAAAAGCAACTTTTTGTGGAAGCCTCACCGGACATGCTGCAATTTCACAAGCAGTGACCCTAACTTCATGAACACCATTATTACTGATTACGAGTCTTGGGTGTACGGGTATGAACTTGGAATCCAAATCCCACTCGTCACAATCGGAAGTGTTACACATCACCAAGTCCAAAGAAGGCCCGCCAAGTATGCAGCGTCAAAGTAATACTGAGTGTTTTTTTTAACTCCTGTGGTGTAGTACTTTATGTGTACGCACCACAAGTTACACTCACCAAAGAGTACAACAGGGATGTGCTCCGTCGCCCACGTGGTTGCTGCGAGGCACAAGAGACTGGAGTTGTGGCGAACAGGAAACTGTCGCATTCATAACGACAATGCTTCTGCACATTCCTCACACTTGGTTAAGACATTTTTGGCAAAAGGTCAGACTCCTATAGTTCAGTAGGCTGCTTACTCTCCTGATATGGCCCCCTGCAACTTGTGTCCGTTTCTCAAACTCAAGAGGACATTGAAAGGAGGGCGATTTCAGACTACGGAAAACGTTATGGCTGCAACGACAGCTGAGCTGAAATGCATTCCGGAAGAGGACTTTTCAGAATGCTTCCAACAATGACAACACTGCTAGGAGAAGTGTGTGTAGTCCGAATAGGACTACTTTCAGGGGGTTTAGGTTTTAAAACAATGCTCCATCTAGGCCAGTCTTTTCCTTCCAGCAAAGGTCGGATACATTTAGGAAGAACCTCGTATACGTACCACATTTTAAAAAGGCAAAAACAAAGAATGCTTGTAATTCCCAATCCACACCTATGATAGCATAAAAAACTAGTGGTTGAAAAAAAAGGGGGGGAGAAGCTTATTTCCACGGCATAGAGAGTAAAGTCGTCACGTTTTTCTTTTTTCTTTTGTGCAGCGCTGGGGTCGGCCAGTCATCCAAGAACTGAAGTTGTTAAAAAGTCTCGTCTCGGACGCCGCTACCGCTGCGAGTCGTGCGACTATGAGGCTCGTGTCCCGGCCCTTCTGAAAATGCACGTCAGGACTCACACGGGCGAGGGGCTGTTTCAGTGCCATCCGTGCCCCAACAGCTTTGCACAGAAGACCACCCTGACAAAGCACCTACGCACACACACGGGCTAGCGTCCATACAAGTGATCGACATGCCCGCGGAGATTCTCCACGAGCTTCGGTCTTTCACTGCACTTTCGAACTTTCTCGGGAGAACGACCGTACAAGTGCCGTTTTCGCCCCGAGAGTTTTTCAGCGTTGTCAACACTAGAAAATCATCACCGCACCCATACAGGCGAGCGTCCGTATGAATGTGACGTGTGCACAAAGAGCTTCTCAAGCTACTCCTCATCATTTCGTCACCGACGCACGCACAGTGGTGATAGGCCTTATAAGTGTGAAATATGTTCCCAATCATTTGTAAAAAAACCCGCTTTAATAAGCATCTGCTTCGGTATGTAAGGAAGTGAACATTTCAATGTTGACCAGGTCATTTCCGAAGTGAACGTTGCGGGGATGCGGCACCATCATGTGATTATCCTGGAAATTGCGGAAGATATGTGTATCGGTACTTTCACTGCACATTCTATCATGACTGAAGATTTGGCCATGAAGAGAGTTGCGGCAATATTGGTGCCGAAACTGCTCTTGGTAAGCAAAAGCAACTTTGTGTTGAAGCCTCACAGGACATGCTGGATTTCACTAGCAGTGACTCTAACTTCATGAACACCATTATTACTGATTACGAGTCTTGGGTGTACGGGTATGACCTGGAATCCGAATCCCACTCGTCTCAATGGAAGTGTTACACATCACCAAGTCCAAAGAAGGCCCGCCAAGTATGCAGCGTCAAAGTAATACTGAGTGCTTTTTTTAGCTCCTGAGGTGTGGTACTTCATGTGTACACACCACAAGTTACACTCACCAAAGAGTACAACAGGGATGTGCTTTGTTACCCACGTGATGCTGCGAGGCACAAGAGACTGGAGTTGTGGCGAACAGGAAACTGTCGCATCCATAACGGCAATGCTTCTGCACATTCGTCACACTTGGTTCAGACTTTTTTGGCAAAAGGTCGGACTCCTATAGTTCAGTAGGCTGCTTACTCTCCTAATATGGCTTCCTGCGACTTGTGTCTGTTTCTCAAACTCTAGAGGACATTGAAAGGAGGGCGATTTCAGACTACGGAAAACGTTATGGCTGCAATGACAGCTGAGCTGAATTGCATTCCAAAAGAGGACTTTTCAGAATGCTTCCAACAATGGACAACACCGCTAGGAGAAGTGTGTGTAGTCCGAATAGGACTACTTTCAGGGGGATTAGGTTTTAAAACAATGCTCCATCTAGGCCAGTCTTTTCCTTCCAGCAAAGATCGGATACATTTAGGAAGAACCTCGTATACGTACCACATTTTAAAAAGGCAAAAACAAAGAATGCTTGTAATTCCCAATCCACGCCTATGATAGCATAAAAAAACTAGTGGTTGAAAAAAAAAGGGGGGGAGAAGCTTATTTCCTTGGCATAGAGAGTAAAGTCGTCACGTTTTTCTTTTTTTTTTTGTGCAGCGCTGGGGTCGGCCAGTCATCCAAGAACTGAAGTTGTTAAAAAGTCTCGTCTCGGACGCCGCTACCGCTGCGAGTCGTGCGACTATGAGGCTCGTGTCCCGGCCCTTCTGAAAATGCACGTCAGGACTCACACGGGCGAGAGGCCGTTTCAGTGCCATCCGTGCTCCTACAGCTTTGCACAGAAGACCACTCTGACAAAGCACCTACGCACACACACGGGCTAGCGTCCATACAAGTGATCGACATGCCCGCGGAGATTCTCCACGAGTTTCGGTCTTTCACTGAACTTTCGAACTCACTCGGGAGAACGACCGTACAAGTGGCGTTTTCGCCCCGAGAGTTTTTCAGCGATGTCAACTCTAGGAAATCATAACCGCACCCATACAGGCGAGCGTCCGTATGAATGTCACGTGTGCACAAAGAGCTTCTTAAGCTACTCTGCATTATTCCGTCACCGATGCACGTACAGTGGTGATAGACCGTATAAGTGTGAAATATGTTCCCACTCATTTATAAAAAAAACCACTTCAATAAGCATCTGCTTCGGCATGTAAGGAAGTGAACATTTCAATGTTCTCTGTAAAGATGGGTTTTACTGGTTCTTTCTTAGCATCCTGACACCAGCAACGTCATGAAGAACAAACAGGTGATCAATCCAAGAATTATGCAGGGGATGTTATTTATAGTAATCATATGCCAACATGAAGCAAAAAGTAAACAAAGAAAAGCTCTTGGCGCAAGCAGGGCCCGAACCTGCAACCCTCAACTAGGGCGTTTCTTGTTCTACCAGTAAAGCTGTGGCAGCAGTTGTTCTTCCTTCCACTTGGGCGTGGCGGAGCATTTCAAACTTTCAGTGACGCTTCGTGGCAACGACCAGAACTGGCTCGTAGCAGCACTCCCAGGTTTAAGTGCACAGGTATGCCCAATAGAGTAATTGGGATGACAACCGCTACCATAGCTCAACTGGTAAAGCATGAAACGCCCGAGAGTTGTAGGTTCGGTTAATCCTTGTGGCAAGTTGGTTTTCTCAGCCAATTTTTTCTTTGCGTTTGCATTATAGTTGTCATACAGCGTGCTCGCGAAAAATCTGCGACGAATTCAATTATTACCCATAATTCGAATTTAAAACTTTTGAAAAATTCGGTCTGAAAGTTGGTTTGGTGGCGCGGCCACACAATAGTGCGAGGAGCACCGGAACATATTTATTGCTTGGTTAAGCATTTTTATTTTCATCGTTAGATGTGTATGTTTTAGTTTAGAATTTTCTATGTATTCTGTGGTAGTTGGGCATACGGGTTGTATGTAGAGGTGCAGGTTATAGGTGAGGAGGCGTGTTTTTATGTAAACAGTGGTTGTGTGCCGGAAGCCTCTAGTGTGCCGTGGCTCTAATTTTGGGGTTGTTTTCCAGTATCCATAGCCAGCGTGCTTCTTGGCATTGCCGTATGTAACTATGTTATCAGGCTTCTTTTCTCTACGTTTCACTATGTTGTTTATTGCCATTTTTGCTGAGAACAGCTCGGTTTTAAGTGTGGAGCAGTTCAGGGGGTCGGGCTGTCATATTCTGTCATCGTCGTTTGGCATAACTTTCCATATGTAGCACGTTAAGCACAGGCTCGTTCTGAGGCAAAGTGTTCTTTTGTACTTTGAGTGCTTTCATGGTTACCGTTTATCATCATCAAAAAAAAAGCTAGTGCGCTTCGCATACAGCAAGTAACACCACGTATAAAAATTAAATAAAAAAGGAGTAAGTGCGAAATGAAAGAGAGAAAGAAAGGAAAGGAGAAGAATGAATAAAATTAGAAATGAAGAGAAACATATCCAGAAAGGTGTAAAGAAGGCCACTGAGCTTTGCATGATACACTGAGTGTGTTAGCAATGTGGTACACAGCGCACTAAACGTTCCGATGGAGGCGGAAATGTTGTAGGCCCGTGTGCTCAGATTTGGGCGCACGTTAAAGAACCCCAGGTGGTCGAAATTTCCGGAGCCCTCCACTATGGCGTCTCTCATAATCATATGGTGGTTTTGGGACATTAAACCCCACATATCAATCAATCAGGCGCACTAAACGATACACAGCACGCTACATGATACACGGAATGTGTTAGCAGTGTAGTCCACATTGTTCAGACAAATGGGCCATTGTTCTCACGATCATGCAAAAGAGCCGCTGGTGGTCGGCATGACCATGAAAGTGCACTTGGCAGGCCACTGTTAACATTGTGGTTGTGCATCACACCTTAGATGAACCACATTTCTTAGAGAAAGCAGCTGCTCCGAAAAGGTGACAATTGAGGAATTCCTAGTAAAAAGAGCAGGTATTCATGTTAAGAAGCCATCACTAGAGTTGAGTGACAAAAGAAGTTATTGTCCTAAAAGATAGCTTGTGGACATGTCAAGTTGAGACTGCACTCTCTGTTTTGCTTTCACTCAGATCAATTATGTAATGGACATGTGTTATATTATTCTAGTATGATATCGCTGCTTAGGTCAATGCACTTTGTGGGACATGTTTGATCACAAATTCATGAGGACTTTACAGTTTATTCATGTGGCTGTATTTTTAGAAGGAATAACCTTGTTTGACAGTATGTAGGAATCAGCATGGTTTCTTTCAATAAACATCTGGAAATTGGCAATGAGTTATTCAATTCGTGCCTCTACTTTGCACCAGTACTTTTGTGCCATATCTATATTTCTAATAAATTGCACCAGTTATCTCAGCAAGCAGCTCTGTTGTACTATTGGACTGCGCACTACGGTATGACACCACTCAAGCTTATTGTGCAGTGCTTTGACGAGAAGCTTAAATTTACCTGTTTTTTAGAAGTTTTCTTCTTACATTATCACACCAGAACTTCTGGAGTACAATTATTGTCCATATTTATAAAACAATCCAAATAATTTTTGATTTTGATACAGTGATACTTTTTCATGCCCGTTTTTTTCAAAAACCCTGCTGTTCTCCACAATATGCAAGTTTCGCTCAGCTGATCACTTCTATATTTGTCATTTTTAAAGACAGATTAGTTGTCCCTAGCTAATGGTGGACAAATATCAAAAAAATTTAAAATACACTATATCAAATGTTTTTATGTATATAGACTAGTATATCAAAATGTATCAAATGTATCTTATCAAAATAAGATGTTGCAAGACATGCTTGGCAAACCTTACCTGAAAAAACTGTATGGCTTCAAACATAAATTTTCTTTATTTTGGTTCAACATTATCAATTTTAAGAGCTACATTTCCTTCAATAGCAATGCTTTTCTTTCTTTAATGTCTGGAATGAAGCGGCTGGTTACCCCATGGCTTGTCTGGAAGAACATAACAGTGCACCTTGAAGACAGATTATTTTTCAAGTTTTGTCATTGTTTTCTTCAATAGAACAGCTTCGTGTGCTTTTTTATGGATGTAGAAAGTCACAAGAATATTCGTTAGATATTTAGTACTGAATAATTGTGTAAGAAAAATCTTCTTGGTGCTTACAACATGTTTGTGATAAATGCTGATCCCAGCATTTATCATCCATCGCAGTGCGTTGTCTACGAGAACACCGAAAGAATGTCACTAGTGGAAGCAATATGCGCCGCATTCTTTCACAGCATGGAATCAGCACACAGGGTCTCAGTTTTTCTCATTACTGCAAAACACTGTATTCTGACGGTTTGCTCGTAAGGTGTAGATACACTGAAATGGGGTCTTCTATATGTATTGTCACACCTTGCATTACAACGTATGGTTCGCAGAGTACAGAGACAGGAGACTAGTTCACTCGTTATAAAGGCACGCATCGGTTACGCATTGTGCATTAATGGAAGGAGCGTTCTTATATTACGAAAAAGTGTTTGATCACAATATATTACCAAATTTTGTAACAAAGAAGGACCATATTTTTCACAGTGTATTAATTAACCCAATTTAAGACCCTAATCCTTCTTTTGCTTGGGCAAGTTCCGACGCATGTCGTTCCACGGTGTCTGAGTCACAATATTCGCCTATCTGCACCAGTTTTGAAAGGCTTTCACATTGAGACTTCTCATTAGAAACGGGAACAAGCCACTTTTACACAATCCTTTCAATGTTGTACCTTTTCCCGACTCTCGGATCGCGAGATCTTGCACATTCTTCGCCCTTATTCTGAGGTCAGAAGCAAACATCCAGTCACCAGCGAAATTTCTGCTGGACACTGTCCAACTTTAACACAAAAGTTTTATTCCGGGGCCCACCAAGACTTGTTTTTTTCTCTTAGAAGTGACGTCGAAAATATGCACACCATCTGAAGACAAAGCAAAAAGTGCCATCATCTGGAATTGAACCCATAACCTGTGTTTCCGTGATTTCTTAAAAAAAGTACTTCTTTTATGTCTACCATAGTCCTCTCAGCAATTTTGCAGTAATGCATCCTGACTGTAGCATCCGCGATTAGTTACTTCAACGCATTATTTCAAAGCGTCAATATTATTCGGTGTGCTTCTTAGTAGAGTGTGCGCAATTTTTGTCAGCACCACATTCCCAGGCGGCGATCTTACCCCAAGCGTCGGTGTCGCTCATAGCATTCATCCATACCAAAAAATAGCTCTGCCACGTATAGAGTAACGTGCCTGCTCGTCTGAATGTACAATCTCTGCTCTGGTGGCTCTGTGTCTGCTGCTTACGCATACTCCGCAAAAAATCGTGGCTAGCTGTCAGACAGGACACAATGCGCATTGCATTTCTCTCTGGTTGAGCCATGCCATTCAAACTCTCCAACGTGCCTGAAATGCCATTCAATAACTCCAACATGCCGGACCATAGCCCAAGTTTGGCATCCAATCAGACACATTCTTCTGGCTGCCACATCAGTTCATGGTTCCACACTCACCTCTGATCACAAGGGTGTGTTCAATCATTATTGAGGGATTTTAGTCGTCGGGATGGATGTGTATGACTAAGCCTTAACGTGGATGCTTTCACATTAAGCATTGTTATAAAACACCATTAGACCCTGCAAAAGTTCTCTGATATCAACGTACAGTATTACAATAAAATACTTCTCTAATGACACGTTTTACTTTCCTGTTTTACTGATTCTTATCTTGAAGGGATTAAACACGTTTTTAAACTTTTTTTAGTAGCCAACTCGTTAATCATAACCTGCATTCGCAGACGGCATTGATGTCAAAACCACTGGGTTAGTTAAAGGGACACCGAAAGGACACAATAACTCGATATAGTTTTATCAAGTGTATTATGAAAACTTTTATGTTGTAACTTTCACAATCACAAGTTCTGAGAAGGAGACAATCAGGGTTCCGTTTTAGTTTCATGCCCAAATCCCTGCGTTTGATGTCGCAAGTTTAAAAATGCAGTGATGGAAGTGCTGCTCCAATTGCTCTAAACAGCTTCAAAATAGAAATGCTGCTCCCTGCTGCTACAAATCGTAATATTTGCTAGTAACCTGCTCCAATTCTGTTCTGAAATGGCATTGCAGGAACAAATAACTATGAAGTGAAATCTTGTCGTCATTCAGCGAGCCTAAATGAAAAGAAAATTGAGTTTTATGCTGTCTTTAGTATACAGCTTGTGTGGTTGCTGTATACTAGAAAAATGAACATTGCTACACATACTCGCGTTTCTATATATATATATATATATATATATATATATATATATATATATATATATATATATATATATATATATATATATATATATATATAATATATATATATATATGTGTGTGTGTGTGTGTGTGTGTGTGTGTTTGTGTGTGTGTTTGTGTGTGTGTCTTGTATTGTTGTGTATTTGTTCCTTATAAGCAGACTATTTTGGTGAAATGCGTGCAAGACTTTTTAGTCGTACCAGCCACTGCTGTGAGTGATATGTGACTGATTACATCTAGCACTTTCATCAGCTTTACCCTCGTTTATGTCACAAGGATAAACATTTTAAGTGTTTATTGAAATAGCGTATTTGGTTTTCGAAAACTTCAATGGGACTAGCATTTCAAATATGAAAACACTTGGTGCTCGAAGATTATCCATCTGCATAATTAAGGTTCTTGCAATTTGCAGTGATTTTTGTATGCGCGATATGTTTATAACCTATAATATGTATAAAAGGCTTAATTGATGCACTAAACTCCAAGAGTTAATTTAAATATATTGCTGCCTGCTCTAGAATCTGCTTCATAAGTCAAAATGTAGCATCCATAACTGAAAATCTATTTTTCATAATTTCGTAACTTTTGCGCGATGAAGGTTTCTGATAATTCAAGTTAGGTCTAGAGATGTCAGACCGAAGTTTTGCAGACACGCAGGGCCATCTGTCGGTGCAGTTTCGGAGGCGTGGCGTAGTAGTAAGTGTGCCCGCCTCGTGATTCCTAGATGGCTCGTTCGAACTCTGCTAGTGCTGTTCAGGTCGTACTGGCATGGTGGAGGGATGTGTTTTGCGAGAGCTCCCTATCGACTGTGCACATAAGTCTTCTTGCGTGTTTCGAGCTTGCTTTCGCAATTAATACGGCAGCAGTTTAAACCTTTAGAGCACTTGATACATAGTATGGCTTCTTTGGTTGGGGGGTCAATCACCAGGTATTTACTTGTTTGAGTGTGTTTTCTCCTATCACTCTGTGGTGGAGGTGCACGTACACCGAACACACAAAATTTTGTAGTGGGGCTTACACTTTTTTTTTGCTTAGGGCAGAGTTTGTCTTACGCCGCACTTTGCAATTATCGAGTGGGACAATTCAGCAGAAGATTTGGTCTCAAAAAGACATGGTTAAAAAGGCCTCAAAGGTTCAGCACGCAGGGTGGGTTTCTAAATGGAGACTAGCGCGGACGTGAAAACTGAGGAGGCTGACGCCAAGTGTAGGCAATGTGAGGTCGAGGGAAAAAGGGGAAAATGAAGGTTGCCCAGAGTGAACTGCTGATGAGAATCACCGAGTTGGAAACTGCATTGGTGACAGAGCAAGAAAAAAACGAGGGCTGTGAAAGAAAGGCTTAAGTCAGCCGAGAAAATAATAGTGAAGGTGAACAAAGGAGTGACCGATGTAGATAATGGTGGGGAACCGTCCCCCAGAACGGCGGGGAAGAAGAGGAAAACAGGTCCGAAAAAAAAACAGGTTCAACTGGTTCAATGGTCACAATACCCAACTTCAATGAAGTAGTGTTGGGGGGGGGAGCAAAGCAGCCGGCGTCACAGGTGCAAGTAACCCCCAGTTGCAGGACGCTCCAGCTGAAAAATTAATATTTGTTTTTCATTGGCAATCGCAATAGTATGAACGCTGTATCTTGAGCAGCATTGGTGGGTGCTGCGGATGGGGTCACTATTTCGGAGTATCGGGTGACGCCTTTTGAGTACCCGGTACCTTTAAGGGTGGACCAACAGACAAAAGTACAGACAGATAGACCAAATTTTTGCGTCGAAGGTCTCCAAGAAAGACTTAAAAAAGACAGCATTGCGATGGAGGTTTGCGCTTGATCTCGAGCACCTCACTCATCAGTTGAATAGTAAAATATGTCAATTACGAACAAGTAAAGTGGAAGTCAATAGCCTACGTTTTCAAGATATCTCAATTTTTATTCACCCAGGGCTTGTCTGGCTGCTTTCCCCCTCCACCACCCCCTTTTCCATTTACAGCGAAAGCTGTTATGAGATCCGAACACGGTTCACTTGCGTGCTGTAGTTGCGCGCCGCTGCCGCTGTTGGTGTCCTGCACGAGATAAAAAAAAAACTCGGTAAATAAAAAACACCCATGACACTGTAATTCGAACCCCGGTTCACTGCGCGTCAGCTTAGCATTCTACCACTGAACCACGCCGGTGCTTGGCGCTCCTTTGCAAACTGGCCTTAGGCAGACTTGATCAAGTCAAGTCGAGATCCTTGATGATGTTGTGCATACCACGCTGGGGGATCGGCCAACAATGGGATAGTTTTCATAAATTTCTTCCTTAATGACAGGTTAAGATTAATCTATTTGCGAGAAATAAAAGAAAGATGCAGCAACACGAATTTGATGGTTGCCTTGTAAAAAACCTGTAGTGTAATGCAATAAAGCAGCGTATTTGATATAATGTGAATTTGGAAAAGTCCAAATCTACCGAAGAATAATTTCATCACTTAAACCTCTTTGAACTTTTGATGAACTCCTGCAATGCGCCAATAACCTTCCCGTCGCTGAGGCCAAAAGACAAAGCCCAGAAAGAAAGTACATTTTGAGCATTTAAATCTATTCCGAGAAGTTGGCAAACGGTACCTAAATGCTTCATGTCGGGAAAGAAATCGTGTTGATGATGACGATGATGATGATGATCCTTGTTGCTCTGGCGCACACCCACAAAGGGGGAACGGCCAACAACCGGCAGCGGGATCTTTAAGTAAAAGGCTTATAGTTTTGCAAACACAAAGTAATTTTGGACGGCAAAAAATCGCGTTGAGTTGTAGCGCAGTCACGCTCATCTTCATTTCTTAGTCGCAGCGCTGCCTGCACCTTTCGCGCTGCTTGTGCTCCGAGCTCGAGGCGCGCGCTACAACTGAATAAGTCCTCCTGCGTGGCGGTCGCAGGCAGCCACCGCGTCGCTTGCTTTGGCTCTGTAGAATAAAGATTCATCACGTCTCTTGGCCTCTCGCTGCAGAGTAAGTATTTTAGAACAGCAAAAGAACAACCAGGTGTCACATGATGCGTATTGCTCAAATAATGGGTCGTCTAATGCTACAATCTTTTAGAAAAGCTTGATCTTCACCTATTGACTGTGGCGCATACCCACCGTGGGGGATTGTGGGGATTACAAAATTTGGCATAATTCTTCATCGTAGTCAGCCACAGCGTGATCCTATTTGTCTAATATGCTTCTGGGCCAATCACCCAGAGATAATGTGAGCCATGTATTTAGGCCATAATCATCATCATCATTTCTGGCCACCGCTTGCTGACACGAAAGACGACGAAAACGACCACATTTTCGAGGCGCTCGCGAGGAACAGTCACTTTGTCGCTCAGTGCTCGCAAGTTGGTCGCTGTCGTTCCATTCCCTGGCACATCTGCTTCTTGCTGCCCTAAGCCCATCAACCTGTGGGAACATTGCTTAAGAAACAGGGGGCAGGCTATAATTTAGACAACATACGACCGATAGCCTTAACATCTATTGTAGTAAAACTTATTGAAAGGGTACTTCATGGTCGTATAGTTAGGTTTATTAACGAGAAACAACTGTTGAGTTCTTCCCAAATTGGCTTTAGATCTGGATATTCCATATGGCATGCACATGTAGATCTGGAAAGTCGTATTCATATTGCCCGTCACAAAAAGCACTTTGCGGCTTTAGTAACGTCAGACATATGTAAAGCTTACGATAGTGTAGAGAATTCTCACTTGACTAATTAGTTATGGAGTCATGGACTTCCACCTTAAATAGTAGCATGGGTGACGGAATTTTTAAGTAGAAGAGAATTCTATTGTTATCAAGGCGGTTTCTCTTCCTGTAAGCACAAGCAAACCCTAGGTGTACCTCAGGGGTCAGTACTTTCCCCGGTTTTATTCAACATATTGCTTAGTACCATCCCCGTTCATCCACATGTTAAAACCTATGTTTATGCCGATGACATTGATTTCTTTGCTATGGCACATGACTTCCACTGTCTCTACACTATCTTGCAAGCATATTCTGATGAAATAGAACATTGGCTGGATGGATTGATGTTGAACCTCAATACCGGTAAATGTGATATTCTCGTTTTTCCAATCAAAGATCCTGTGCACATATCTATTAATTACAAGCTTCAAGATATCCCACAAGTACAATCATAGAAATATCTTGGAGTTATGTATAATGAACATCTAAAACGGCGCCCTCACATTGAATACATCGCGACAAAATCAGTACGCGCGATGGGCGTATTGTGGAGGTTGAGCAATTGTAGATCAGGTATGAGCAGAAAGGCACTTTTGATTGTATATAAAATGTATGTCCGACCTGTGTTGGAGTTTGGCTGCATTCTTTTTTCTGGTGCGCCAGCCCACAAACTTCGGCCGCTTGTTCTATGGGAAAGAGAGGCTTTAAGGCTCTGCTTAGGACTTCCAAAGTATACTGCAAATGCAGTGTTAAACCTTGAAGCACGAATACCAACCCTATTAAGTCGCTTTAACATTCTTTCTGTGCAGACCTTTTTACGACTATAAGAAGCACCGTTTAACCCTGAACAAATTATTTTTATTTTCAATCCTGACCTATTCTTCTCCATGCATTGGCCCAGATTTCACAAACCACAAATAGTATTTGTTCAATCGTTACTTGAGCCTCTGAATGTACACGTTCGTGATCTGATTCCTTTAACTGAGCAACAAAATTCTCCAGAAATTGTTTACCATGATATCTTCCAAACTCACGCTAAGCTATTACCTACAGCCATTTTAAATGGTTTATTGCAGGACCATTCAAGTACTCTGCCAACAAATGTCATTATAGCAATGGACGCACCTCAATCACATGAAAAATCAAGCGTTGGAATATATTGCCCCGTCCTTGATTGGTCACTTTCACTTCGCTTACCAGATTTTCTTCCTGTCTTTCTGGCTGAATTCATGGCAATAATGTTAGCTTTGCGAAAGGTAAATATTTTCATTCCAGTCGTAGCAGTCATAACTGATTCATTATCAGTGTGCTCTTCTCTGTCCGCATCTAGTCACTCACCTATAGTGAAACTTTTTTAAATCATTGATCCCCTGTCATCTCCAGAGTATTCATTTAATCTGGACACCAGGGCACAAAGGTTTGTTGTTAAATGATATAGCTGATTCTCTTGCGAAGGCATCCCTTTCAACACCAATTATTCCTATTTTTCCTCATACAGTATACATTCCGGTGGCGCGATTTCGCACACTTAAAATCAGGCAAAATTTATCTGACCCTGCACTGACGGCTTCTCCAGCGTACAAACACTTGTTATTTCCCTGACGCAGTGTACTGACTAATTCAAGGATGATGGAAGTTGTCATCAAGAAATTTCGTTGCCGCGTTACCTCCCTCAATTTTTACTTGCATAGATCAGGCTTATTGAATTCCCCTATGTGCATTTACTGTAATCAAGAGGAAACGATCAGTCATTTTTTTATTACATTGTCGCCGTTTCGATTTATTCAGGCAAAGCATACTAGCACCACCTCTTCAAAGACTGAGCTTGCAACTATCACAACCTGATATTCTTTCATTTGGAGCCTCTACACTGGGTTTCAGCTACAGGGATGTTTTATTCGCCGTTCAAGAATACATCACTGCGACTAAACGATTTTCTTGCTAAATTACTGTCTCACTATTTTTCTTCTTTTTTTTTCTGCAAACTTGATATCGGTATTTCAAATCAAAATTAGGTTACAAAAAATTTGTAGGAATGACGCAATGTTGAAAGTTTAGGGCAAATTCACCTTATAATCGGCCAATCCCCTTCTTTGGGTACGAGCCATTTGCACAGGGAAACAACAACAGCAACCTGTGGAAGCCAGCTAGCTCCCTTCTACCGACGACTGATCACACATAACTGGGTGAGTGCTTATCTGTATACCGCTCACTGCTTTGGATTTTTGCCCTAGCTGCAGCTCTTAATGAACACCACACTAACTTACTGACGAGCAGTGCATAAATTAGGCCTAGAGAGTGTTCTATTTCACGATGCGGTACATCAAAGGTGTAGAAGAACGAAAGCATTGCGTTGGAAGTTTGGGCTTCATCTCCAGTGCTTCTATAATCGGTGCAATAGTAAAATGTCAATTACGAGCGAGTGAAGTTGCAGTCATAAGACTACGTTGTAAGACTCTCTATAAAAATGATTTACACAGAGGTTGTGTAGCTGCTTGTCCCCCCCCCCCCTCCTTCCAACTTTTCTTTTTCTTTTACAGGGAAAGCTGTTATAAGATCAGAACATGGTTCATGTGCGAGCCGTAGTTGTGCCACGCCACCACCAGTGTGATGCACGTGATAAACTCGGTAAACAAAAAGTTGGCAGATGTCACGTACTGTGGAAATCGATGTTATGCGAAGCACGAATGAGGAAGGTTGATATGGCACTTTAATGTCAGCAAAACGTCACGAGGCAGACGAATAAATTATGCCGTACATAATTTCCATGTCGTGATTATCATGTTTGCATGTGTCATTTACATTCGTCCTCTATTCACGTCACGTGACACTGAATTTAGTATCACGTGACGTGATATGCGGAGCTAGCAAAATGGTCATGAGCAGGCTATGAGCATGGCATGTAGTCATGTTTTAAGTCACATGCATATCATGATTATCATGTTTGGACGTGTCATTTACCTTCGTCGTCTAATCACGCCACCTGATTCCAAATTTAGCTTATGTGTATCTTGCGAAAAGGCTGCGATCGCGCTATGAGCGTAGCATGTAGTCATGTTTTACATGACTTGCATATCAAGATTATCAAGTTTCAACGGATCATTTATCTTCGTCGTCCATTACGTCATATATTACCAAATTTCGTATATGTGGAGCTAGCGAAACATCCGTGAGCACGCTAAGAGTGTAAGATTTCGTCATGTTTCATGTGACGCGCATGTCATGATTATCATGTTTGCACTTGTCATTTACCTTCGTCATATATGCACGTCCCGTAATACCAAATTCGGCATATGTGAAGCTAGCGAAACAACCGCGAGTGCACTATGAGCGTGGCGTGTAGTCATGACTAGTCATAACATGAAAATCCTGACATGCATATTACGAGTTTCCCGTTAGGGTCTGTCACTTATGTTCATCATGCAGTCCTGTCATACCATACAGTTTTGCAAAATGTCATGTGAACGAAACCACCGCAAAAGCAGCTAGGCGAATGTAAAACATCACATTCATGACATGTCATGATTTTTATGTTTTGAATAGACAAATATGTACCTGATCTATCTATCTATCTATCTATCTATCTATCTATCTATCTATCTATCTATCTATCTATCTATCTATCTATCTATCTATCTATCTATCTATCTATCTATCTATCTATCTATCTATCTATCTAGCTTCTATCTATTATCTATCTATCTACGAGTTTTAGCGCTCCTGGCCGTTCCGATAGTGGTATCGATAACAGAATTGGTGTGGCCCAGCATGACAATATGACGAGCATAAGTGATTAGTCATAACATGAAAATATTTCCAATTTTTTGAAACGGCAAAGGAACAACGAGGTGTCACATAATGCGAATCGCTTAACGAGTGGGTTGTCAAATGCTGCAACCATTTACAAAAGCTTGATCTTGTTCGCCTAATAAATGTGGCACATACTCACTGTGTGGCATTGTGGGGATTACAAAAACAGGCATAATTCTTCATCGTAGTCAACCACAGCGTGCTCTCTTCAATCTAATTGTTTCTTGGCCAATACCCAGAGGGTGTGTGAGCTATGTATTTAGGCCATAATCATCATCCTCATCTCTGGCCACCGCTTGCTGACGCGAAAGACGACGACAACGACCACATTTTCGTGGCCAATAACACATAGTGGGTACAAGCCATGAATTAGAGGATACAAACAAAACAAACAAACAACCGTAACGTAGCGCTTGCGAGGAACAATTACTTCTTCGCTCAGTGCTCGCGAGTTGGTCGCTGTCGTTCCATTCCCTGGCACATCTGCTTCTTGCTGCCCTATGCCCATGAACCTGTGGAAGCTAGCTCCATCTCAGAGACGACTGATCGCACACGACTGGGTGAGTGCTTATCTGCATACCACTCACTGCTTTGGATTTTTGTCCTAGCTGGACCTTTTAATGAACGCCCCTCTAACTTACTGAAAAGCAGCGCATGTGATATGCTTAAGAGCATTCTTTTTCGTAATGCTTGCGGTCAATCGAAGGTGTAGAAAAACGAAAGCATCGCGATAGAAGTTTGGGCTTCATCCTTAGCACTCCAATAATTAGTGGAATAGTAAAATGTCAATTAAGAGCTAGTGAAGTCGCAGTCACAAGACTACGTTGTCAGACTTGGTTGGTTGCTAACAACTTTATTGGTAGTTCGGCGGAGCTTTCGTCAACCGGGGTCTCCCGCGTGGGGACGTCCAGACGTGGCCTGTTGGACGGCCCAGAGTGTGTCGCTGAGGCCGGGGCTGCACAGGGCAGCGGTCCACCGCGGTGGAAGAGCTCCAGATTTCGCGCCTTGCGGATTTTCGGCGCAATCCGAGAGCATGTGATTTAATGAGGCAACCTGAATATGGCATACTTTGCATATATTCGGCAGTTATATGTCGGGGTATAGTTTGTAAAACAGTGAGGTGTTGGGGTATGTATAAGTCTGTAGCTGTCATAGGGCCGCCGCCTGCATCGTGTTCAGCTTTTCGCTGGGTGGAGGAACGGTTCGGTAGGCCAGCTAGGTAGAAGGCCTTGATAGTTTCGTAATAGGTCGTCAAAACGTCTTCCGTGTTTCCCCATGGAAGACGATCGCCAGCGCGGTTCACGAGTTCGCGCGCATTAACGTGTGCCCTCTCGTTCAGGTTGCGGCGTGTCTCCGATACCTCTCCCACGTGAGCCGGAAACCACAGGAGTCTGGTTCGAAGCTCTACCTCCAGATGGAATTTACTATTGGGCAGGACTTTGGCCACTCCTTGCGAAATCCATCTTTTGGCGAAGTGTTTGACCACTTGTCTCGAGTCGCAGAGGACAACATGTCAGATTCGTGACTCCCTATCTAAATTTTTATTTACAGAGAGCTTGTCTTGCTTTTACACAGAGCTGGTCCACAGTTTTGAAAGGATGAGTGTGCAGACGCCTCGGATAAGAAGCTTGAAACATGTAAAGCTGCTCGGGAATCGTGTAGGTTAAAGTTCTTTTTTTTCCCTCGCAATGACTGAGGATTTTGTGGTAAGCGGTCATTATTCCATTGCAATCTTGTATGGCTTACGAGTCACGAACGTATTCTGTATTTTAGCCCCGTGGGTTCCTCACCAACGTCCAAGCGTTGCACATCGGCAGTGTTTTCGTCCGCGTTCCGGCAAGTTAGCTGTTCTCGACGCGTGCTCATTATGTTTGGACGGGAGGTTGGATCTTCGTCCATTGCCAAGACTTGGTCGTTACTGCGCTAGAGTCCAAGTCTTCCACTTTGGCATCGAGCATGTGTGCAGCCTCGATGGAGATGTCTCTCTCAGCGAAGTTACGAACGGCCGTCTTGGTGACGCTGGCGACTACCGTGTGCTGGGTTCCGTCTTAAAATATTACCAGGGTTATAGCTATGTATTTCGCCGCTTCACTCGATCTCGAATCCCGTGCCGATATTATTCGCTATTATGTGTCGGTCACCGCCGTGATGAACGCGGGCGCCGTTTGTCAATGTTGTCGTTGCCGTCGCTCCCGCTGGTTATGCTACTTTTCTCGGTCAGGCCGAGGGAATCTGGCAGTGCCAACAGAGAGGACATCTTCCTCCTACTTTGCATCTACGCTTTTGTGCCTAAAATGACTGAAGTGGCTGCTATTTCGCAAAGGAACTGAGTGCCTCTGCATAGAGAGTGGATCACTACGTGACAGATTGCCTTTGTGCTTACAGTGAGCCTTGACAAGAAATACCGTTGCAGGTTGGCCCAAAATGCCTCGGTCATCGCCCAACGTCGGTGAACTGCCGGCCGGTATGCCGCCCACGCGTAGGCCACCTTTGCTGCCTACGCCCACGTTGCCGAAAACTCTGCAGCATGAGCAACCGGCGAACAGCAAGGAGTTATCGGTGAGGATTCTGTGCCTGGATTCCGGTCAGGGTCCGCCGTTGGCGCTCCAGCTGCGACGGCTGCTGGGCTTTTCCGTAGTGGTGGACCACGTGGCTCCAGTAGATCGGTGCGAGGTTGCTGTATACGAGAACCCGGTTTCCGAGGTGCATGTCAACTTACAGCCTGAACGGCTGCCAAAGGACGCATTCATGCAGATCGTTGTCAAATGGTAAGCATAGATCAGATGCATATAGCAAATTTAGGATTACCTTCTTAGTTGCGATTGATGCTAATATTTTTCGTCGCAATGTTTATGGTATAGGTATTCATATGGTGTCATTTGAAGTCGGCGCTTCAGGCTTGCTAGAATATTTCTTGAAGGAAAGGTCAGGACTTTTCTATGAATAATTCGAAATGGTTAGAATGTTTGCGGAACTGAATATCCAAGTCCTTTAATATCTAATAACGAAAAATCAGGATGTCGAACGATTAAAAAATGTATGCAATTGGGTCTGGTTGGACGCGTTCTATTGCGCTGTGGTTACATTCAAGCTCGCGAGCCCATTTCACACGCGTCTTCTTTCTAGGAGTACTCATACTGACAACTGGGAAAAGAGTAGGTATCATTGCAGGCGTTTTGAGAGAAAATTTTAGTAAGGTTAGAGGAGAACTTCATATACTTGCTCAAGCGCAAGGTTCCCTGGGAAAACAAGCAAAAAGACACAATAGTGGGCAAACGTACAACGCTTGTCTGTGCGTGTGTTTACACAGTGACGCACTCGCCGAAATCAAGAGTGATGAGCGTCCAACTACAAGCCATTTCATAAAACTCTTGAATACAACAGCACAAGAAATATTGAAAGAGTGACACTGGGCTTGAGCGAAAAATCTTGTCGAGACGATTTGCATGCAAATGTGAAGACGTCGCTTGTGATTGCGAACAGCGTCTTACACGTTCCCCCACAAGCATAACGCAAGCGCGTTCCCCATTCCGTCTCAATTTTAGAACGAATTCCCGTTACAAGTTTCTGCAAAACGGAAAGGAACGCTTCACAGTTACATCACGAAATCGCGCCACCACAAGTTCCCGTCGCTTAATCAATCGCCCGCACGAAGCGTGAATGGGTCCACTCGGCGAAATTTTCGTCTCTTCTTCGTACCGTTCGAGGTCTTTCTGGCACAGCGTATAGCGGTGTAGCCTTCCGTGTGAGGGTGCTTTGTTCACGACACTCCTCGGAATACAATTTTCGTCACGCGCTGCCTCGATCACCTTTTCGCCCCGCCGCGGTGGTCTAGTGGCTAAGGTACTCGGCTGCTGACCCGCAGGTCGCGGGATCAAAGCCCGGCTGCGGCAGCTGCATTTCTGATGGAGGGGAACTGTTGTAGGCCCGTGTGCTCAGATTTGGGTGCACGTTAAAGAACCCCAGGTGGTCGAAATTTCCGGAGCCTTCCACTACGGCGTCTCTCATAACAATATGGTGGGTTTGGGACGTTAAACCCACATATCATCGATCACGCTTGCAAACACGACTGCTTCTGCACTCCCTGGCTGCCTCTGACAAAAAAAAAAGCTGCCTACCCATAGTGCATAGTGTCACCGCCGTTCATGTAAGCTCCCTATGCTCAAAGCAAAAAAAGCCACCCGCGTCTTTTTGCGGGGGGAACTGGAGTAGATACGTCGCCTAGTGGGGGTGGGGGTATGTCACGTGAATGGTGCGTAATCGGGAATGCTTTGGGAATGCCTAATGGTTATTTCAGATGTATTACCACGCACTTTGCGGCGAAGTGGCAACACAGAGGAATGCAGTGTGTGTACTGAGGGTCAACTTCAAAAATTATTTTTAATAAACCAAAAGATGATTTTATTACACTCGTCTTCATTACTTAGCGATGAAGTTGTCTGCTAAAAGCCACATTGAAGACCGAATGAAGACCATATAAAGACCGAATAAGTACGAAAAATTCGGTTAAATACGGCTGAAATCGCGTATTTATTTGTTATTTCACTTTTTTTTCGCAGGAAGATTTGAAGTTTGTTTCAACCCTGTCAACAATCTGCTACAAAAATGCACTTTCCTGAAAACCACACTAATGTATGAGATTACTTAAGGAAAATATTTTTGCTGTTTATGTAAGTGCAGAGCTGAAAGGTAAGCAGAACAATTTCGGAATGGCTAAGTAGCGCAACTATTTAAAACCTCTGCACTACCTCAAGCGTGGTTTTGAAGCTGAATGCGCAAAAATATTTTTTATATACACTTTCCATTACGCACATTTAGCAAATGCAAGTGTACATTGAGGTGGCACCATGGCCTTGAAAAACATTTTGGGTAAAAATGTTCTGCAAGAAAACACACTCTCTGTGGCATACTAAAAAGGTATAAAATTTGTCAGCAAAACCTGCGATGAGCGAGTGCCATGCTTAGGACACTTGGCAAGAAATGACCCAAATTTGATATATTATTATTATTATTATTATTATTATTATTATTATTATTATTATTATTATTATTGGTGGACCTATGAGTGAATTAAATTGTCCTCCCTAAGATGTCCGGGCTTCAGTGCAGCGTTTGAAGTATTTACATAAAGTTACCTGCCGGTGGTTTAAAGCAGCGGAACAAAATATATTGCCCAAGAAATGTGCCCGATGTCGACCTCTCTCGTCGCCCCAGCGTGAGGTTCACATTGTTGCGGGGCGGTGACTACTGTACAAAATGCATTTACAGAGGAAAAACCACAGGCAAGAATCACAATGGCTCATTGGCACACTCAAGCGCCTCTCAGCTGAATGTGTCCTTCCTCTTCCTTTACTTCATCTCCGTAACAGGACGCCCGGGCGCTGGAGCACCGTCTCGGTGCGAGTCTAGAGAAGTGCGACAGAAGTAGGGTTTCATGCGCGAAAAATGGACAATGTCACTAAGTGACGAACTTGGTGACGTATTGGAGTTCAATGATTTTATCTCGTAGTTGACGTCGCTAACTTGACGTAAGACTAATTAGGGTCCTGCGTATCGGGACAAATCTTTTTCGGAGAGGCCTTCATGGTGACACGGTGACCAGAGGAGCACGCGGTCACCTGGGCGCCTCTCAGGTGATTGTGTCCGTCCTCTTCCTTTACTTCCTTTGCACAACAATATTGAGACTTGCTGTTGACCAGCATCAGATTCATTGCGTCATAAGCGGGATGTTTTGCATTATATGTGGTCGCACATATGCCGTTCTGCTGGTGTTTCCATAATGTCCGAGAGTTTTTGGAGCGTCGAAAAAGAATGCTGATGCCTTGAAAGCTTCCCACACACTCGTGCAGCAACTGCAGAGACGCTGCTATACTTGTTGTGTCAAATGTAAATGTACATGAATGCTAAAGACAGTTACTTGTGCGAAAGAAAGGGACTGCCACGCCTTTATGCAATGTTGAATTAACCATGTTTTCATTCAACCAGTGCGGAAACCGCGTAGTTAGTAGCTATTAGGCTATTTATTTGAACTACAAATTTCCATGCAGAAATAAACGGTTGTCTTCAAATGAAAGAAATGCATTGCCTAGTGAACGCATGCGAGTGATGCATGTTGTTACCCGCAGGTGTGATTGGGAATCAGTTCAGCATGTCCTCGTCAGTGGCGTGGACCGCAGCTGTCGTCCCCCAGAGTAATGGCTCGCACCAGAAGAGCTAGAAGAAAGATGCAGCCCGTACGACGCCCTGGTTGCCATGGAGCATAAAGACGTACCCATGAAATCTTTCGCGTTGGGCTGCCTCTTGGGCTATAATACTTTTGTAGCTCATTTTGACAGTGCACGAACAGTTCTCCTGGGTGCCAAGACCTCTTCATCTAAGAAGTTTAAACTTGGACCACTCGTATTAACTAAGTTCAGCAAGGAGAAGAAACCTCAGCCCTTCCCGAGGTCTGGGTGCGGGTTCTCTGATGGAGATCCACCCACTCTTTGCTGCAGAATGTCACGTGAAGCAGGAAGGTCAAAGAGAGAGTCGTCCCTTGAGGAGAAATTGCCTGCAAACGTGACTACCGAAGAACCGAGTTCTTCCGCACCTCCTGCGCAGCCAAAAAAAAGGAAATCCACCGAGGGTTTGCCGGTCACCGAGCCCACAGTTCGCGGATCTCAAGCGCAACAACCCATGGCGTCAGCTACACCCGACTCTTGGCCAACCCAAGCGGACACGACCGCAGTGCGTTTTGAACCCTCGTCTCTTCTTCGGGAAGTTCCATCATCGCAAGTTTCCACGTCTCCACCGCAGCCTAGCAATGGGACGGGACAACGGAGGCCATCCGCTTGGCAGGGCTGGCGGACTCCGGTGGTGGTTCCCGTCCGGGAGCCACCGCCTGAGCCGTTTAGACCGGGCCCTCAGCCTGCCGTTATTCAGCTTCCAATGCCGAAGAAAGAGCCCAAGGGTGAAAGGACCACACTGTTGACGCCCAGTGAGACGGCCGTGGATCGCGGCGGCAGCACTTCGAGTGCAGCGTCAGACCCAGACTCGCTTTCTCCTGGCTCCCAGCAGTCGCCTTCTAGCAGCGAATCGGAGTCACCGTCTGATGCCTCACTGCCTCAAAACACTTCGGGCACTCATTTATCTCCGCCACACAAGTCGTCGATGTCTGCTCGTCCAAGTGAAAGTTTCAAGGTAAACGCAACTTACGCGAATGACGCACTCATTAGGGAGGCGAGTACGTCGCCTTGCTCTTGGAATCTGTATGTCAAGCAGTGTCCCCTGTCTAAAGCAATCGCTTTCACACGCCTAATCGCCTTTCATACTCCTAATACCTCACGCAGTGGGTAGCAGCAAAATCCACCGATAGAACCTTTTTTAGTGGATATAACCTTCTTAACCGAGTACTAATAAATAAACTGGTGAATAGATTGTGCGTCTCATTGACTCGAAGCAACCCCGTTTGTTTTTTCCTTGAGGTGGATTTCTATTTTTATTTCTTCATTCAAAGTCACGAAAAGGATCTGTGGCACCTCGTGCGGACAAACCTTGAACGACTCGATGTACGAGACCTCGTGACCTCTGTACGCAGTCAACGACGTTTTTTGTTAGTTTTGAAATAATGTTGCTTTTATTATATTAAAAGATGCTGACCGCTGACTGCTGACCAGCAGGTCGCGGGATCGAATCCCGGCAGCGGCCAGCTGCATTTCCGATGGAGGTTGAAATGTTATTGACCCATGTGCTCAGATTTAGGTGCACGTTAAAGAACCCCAGGAGGTCCAAATTTCCGGAGCCCTCCACTACAGCGTATCTCACAATAAAATAGGAATCTACATAAAATGTACATATAGGCCTGCGTTATTGTATGCAGAGAAGTGACGCTGTCTTCGCGTGACGTAATAATCTCATGCTCGTCAGCGCGTCTTGAGCAAAATTTAAGCGTGCTCATGCAAGTGTGCACGCACTTTCTCGGTTGCATAGATTTTGGAGCGGCGTAGTCTTCCTACGTACACTTCGTCTCAGAAATGCGTGCACTGCTACTCAGCTCGGCCGTTCAAGTGCGTAGTGGGCTTTCCTGACTTGGCTTGGCTCGTGTATCGGACGAGCAATGAAGCTTGAACAGACCATTTATGATAAGGCAGAGGCATCGTCTGGCGCCGATGCACACAGAGCTAATACAGGGAAGGTGCATAATGCCACATCATGTCGTTTTAAAACATTGTTATTAAAAATATATGTAAGGTTAAAGTACAAGAAGTTAAGCATAGGTATAGCATTTCCGATGAAAGCTTAACGACGACAGCGTCTACAAATTGCGAGAAAGACTGGTGACAATGCTATCAATTCTCGGCGTTGCTGGAGGGACGGTGCATGTTTGTTTAGGGCCTTTCAGGCAGAAAAATACTGCTTTTAAAATGACTACTTGCTTTTTCTATTAACTACCTCAACTTCAAACACTACAAATAGTGAGCTTTTTGTCGTACCGTAAAAAAATGTGTCAAAAAAAATCCTTCTTCTATGGACGCCCGACTTCTTTCATGGACCATTCGGTCATGTAGGAAGTCATTACGCATTGTAGCCAATATATGTGCTCTCAATGTTCATGTGCTTACAACGCAGGTCACCCAAATGAAAGTTCACTTCGAGCACTGTATTAGTGCTCTGAACCTGTACTTTGTGGACAAGCAGGGCTCCATCTACACTCTGTACCGACTGGAGGTACGATACTCTACCATCTGTCGTATCGTCCTTTGCAAAAGTCGTCGACGGCTACCACGGCATATCTGCACCTCTTACACACGCCGCTGCTCTACAAATTGTGCGCCGGCAAGAACACCCCAAGCCACTGTCACCGCGAGGGCGACTACATACCCAAGGTCAGTGTTAGGGATGAAGTGCACTTTTCCGGAGAGTACATTCGACAACGAAAGTTTGCAAACTACTCGAGCGCGTGGCCAATAGCCTCTTCGCGACATTTGGCTACGTAAGCGGCGCGACCGACAACAGCGCTACGCCGGAGACGTATTTATCATTTAGTCCATAGCTATTTTCCTTCGGGGAAAATTGTCGCATGAATTACCAGTCGTCAATCTCACAACATGACATGTACCCAACGGCACACTGTTCGGAGCCCTCCGCTTCGATTCAGCTGTCGCCCCGCCGCGGTGTTCTAGTGGCTAAGGTACTCGGCTGCTGAACAGTAGGTCACGTGATTGAATCCCGGCTGTGGCGGCTGCAATTACGATGGAGGCGAAAACTTTGTAGGCCCGTGTGCCCAGATTTGGGTGCTCGTTAAAGAACGCCAGGTGGTCGTAATTTTTGGAGCCCTCCACTATGGCGTCTCTCATGATCATATGGTGGTTTTGGGACGTTAAACCCCACACGTAAATTGATTCAGCTGTCAAGAAGCATGGTCAAATCACGTAAATTGCAAGACTCAAAACAAAAAGTGTCGAAAATGTATTGCCGGAGGCATGAACGCCCACCATCGATTGAAGCGCGACTATAGTTGAGGAGGGGCCACGTAACCAAAATTGAAAATTAATTGATTTTGGAATTGTGGTGGTTTTATATTTGTGAAAGTGAACAATAAATTTATTTTACAGCTTATATAATACATGTATAATTGATTGCATCAATTGTTGGGCGAGTGGCATACCAAAGGGGGCGTATCCGGGCAATATGCAATCAGATTGGTGCATTGCCGGGTCAGTGAGGCATCGCCCAGTTTTGCATGGTGGTTTCATGCGTGCCTTCCATAGATTATTGGCACTTTTGCACTGAACTGACTCGTAGAATGTGTAGATAGCCACTCCTGTGACCGTAGACTTCCATAGCGGGCACGCGGCAGGCATGCCTGTACCTTTGGTTACTGTGAATGCGACAAGCTAAGCAACGAGACGGTGTACTTTACGATTGCCAAGACGATATTCTCAAGGTTGCTGTCTCGATGCAGTGGTTTTCAACGATTGACCAACGTTAGTTTTGGACCTTTTATGCCATTGTGGTAGTGATCAGTTGTGTCCTAATTTCAATTGCGAAGTTTTCGATGTATATTGCAAGTACACCATTTTGATAAAAAAATCTTCCCCAATACTTTATATTAATCTTATTTTTCTCTCACGCACGCAATTAGTGAACCATAGGCGCAATGAAGTCGCGTAATTATAACGGGAGGTAAGATATCAGCAATTGAAAAATTAACTTTCGATTTCGTGCCTAGTAGGGCAAATGCACGGCATTGCTAGCGCTTCCCGTTTTGACGTCATATTTTATTTTTCGTTTGCTGTTAGTGGTCTATACGTAGATGGCGACAGTGGCAACGAGCTGATAACGACTGGATAGATGGGCTTCTATGGAAGCTACGCTACCACTTTTTATATACATTGGTAGCAGTGCGACGGTCATGCTGGGCTTCGCGTGAGAACAACGAACTGATAATGTTATGTGCGGCAGAATGACATTGACACATCAGTGAACAAAATGAAGACCTTTTTCAGCCATTTCACCACGGTCATTGGTAGATGGCGCAGACAGACAGTTTGGCATAGAATTGAAGCATATACAGTATTTGGCGTGTGCTCGCATAATCCGGGAAGTTTGTGTTCGATTGTACATATAAGTTACATAAAGCGTTCGCTTTGATGCGCTTTCATAACTCTTTTGATAGAACGTCTTCCTAAAGTGAAATACGGATGACACGATATTGCAATGAGATTTACAATGTGTGTAGAATGGTGTTAACGTGTTGCGATTGCTTTCAATAAGTGCGTTGATCCGGGCCGTGAGAACACATGAATTGCAGCATTTCTATATCATGTATGTACTTGTAGCAGTGCTGTTTGTACTATATATATATATATATATATATATATATATATATATATATATATATATATATATATATACGAAAGTAGATGCGCTTTCACATAACAACTGTTTATTGTGCCGACGTTTCGACAGGAACCCTGTCTTTTTCAAGGCATAATACTATTTACACATGTTTCGTGCCTTTTTATATCCTGTCGAGACAGGTGGGGAGGGGTCAATTGAGAGAGAGAGAGAGAAAAAAGAAGAAACAGCGAAACGGGAGGACAAACAATAAATAAAATATAGAAAATCTAGGAGAAGAAGCAAGACCGACACGGCGTAATTAGAAAGGGGCAGCATTTCAACAGAGTAGGGCAGAGGTAGATGAGGAATGTCATCATTGTCAATAATACCTCACCCGCACCCACACTTCCCCAAGTAGGCAGGGAGCCGCCATTTTTGTATTTCACCTTTCCGTGTAGTCCACTGGCGGCTCGTTCCTCTTTGAAGTGTATGACAAGTTAATAGGGAGTTTTAGTGCTGGGTACGCAGGCGGCTTGCGTACGCAAGACGATGGGGTGGCGGTATTGCGCATGCGCGAAGCCCCAAACAGATGCGTCGCAAGATCGCTGGGGCGATGGGGCCATGCGTCCGCGCGGTCCACCTTCGCAAGAACTCACGGTATCCGCACTGCGGATACTCTAGCCGTCGAGTTAAAATAAGCCAAAGTGCGAGTACTTATAGCGATTACACGGTTTCAGCCAGATTTACAAAGCTAGAATGGCCTGGAACATAGAAACTAAAAGCATATGCCAGCCCCAGACCAGCTGAATAGGTGGCGCCGTCTAGTGCGGTCATAGTGAAACAGACAACCACAACTTTGTTTTGCAGAAACATTGTGCATTGTACATCTGGTGCAAAAACTGCGCAGCGACAAAACTACAAACGAGTAACCTTTTTATTCATTTTCACCTCAAAAACATTACGCGTAAGCTAGCATGTTCATGACTGCGGTTGCACGAAGTGTCACAAGATGTTGACACTGTCGTTACAAAAACTTTGTATTTCACTTTTTTGCGTATACCAGATTACTGTACACAATAAAAAAAGTATCCTGATCACTATGTATGTTTAATTTAACATTTAAATCATAAAAAGACCTAAATAATACTTACGCGACAAGACGCTGTGGCTCTGCGAGCGCGTGTGACCATCGTACGGCTTGCGTTTGCGTGCGTGCCACCATGGCGCCAACTAAAAGGAATTTTTGGTTGGGTATGGGTTGGGCACGCAACGCCGCACGCTCTCAAGCCCGCAAGGCCCCAAGAGAAACTCCCTAATGGGGAGGGCTTAAGCGCTTTAAGTGCGTGCTGGTGGCGTATATGGTATAAATTATATATATATGTATATATATATATATATATATATATATATATACGTTTCATCGCAAGCTTAGTTTTAGCTACGCAAGTTGGTTGATGCAGATAGGGCATGGATTACATGATATGAGGCTAATATTGGTCATGCTGACTAAATAATCGGCCAACCACAAAAGCACAGTAATATTATTTGACGTATGGTAAGCTGGAACTGCTAAGCGTACTATGCTAACGCCTTTTACAGTGTTAGATCACGGGTAGAGACCACTGCTGGGGTCTCAGTCTGCCGTCATAAAGCGACATATATAAATAAATCAATCAACATTTATTTATCACTTATAGTAATGGGAGTAACGAAAAAAAACTGAAATAGGGCGGCTTCAGAAATATTCAGTCCTGTAAAAGCAGCGAAATGAGCCCCATTTCAAGGTGTATGATTGTACCTGAAAAAAACCTTATCATTCCTGAATGTACTTTAAAATATAGCGAAAAGTAAGATAAACGTGAAAGTATATGTTTTTTTGTTCATCATTGTACACTGTAGCATACACTGATGGGGCTGATAAAAACATTCAAATTGCTGGACACTTTGTGTGTACAGCTGTTGATACCTAATGCGTTGTGCTTGCCTATTTTTTTCATTTTAATTGGAAGACATTAAGGCAGCTTCGGTGTAGCGCTGCCGAGTCTGACGGCAGTGCCCAGCTATTTTTGTTTCTCTTTGGTTTCTCTCCGGCTTTCCTCCTCTCTCGTTTGTCATTTTCAGTTTTTTTCTAATTTCTATATATTCCTCTCCCTCTATATCTATTTCTTTGTTTCTTGGTATTTCTATTTTGTTCATATTTTTCTTTCTTTGTCTCTATTTCGCGTTTGCTGCCTCTTCTATTGTTATCTCTGGTCTTGCCTGCGTTACGCCAAGTGCATTTTTCTTTATGCGCGCTAAGTATGCGACAAATAGGAGCGCTATGCCAAGCGGTGGCAGCATACTGCAACACAAGAGAGCATGTGACAGCTGGGCCCTCCAAAATCACTTGTGATATTTAAGTACACTACAAAATGTGGCGTCTCCATGCAGGAGTTCATTCGCAATGCTTCTGGTTGTTGATTCTTAATGGGCGCGTCCCGTATCCCATTTTTTCAGACTGGTTGTCATTCAAAGCTTGGTTTACACTGCACTGTCTGCGCCTTGCGTTGTTGTCTCGTCCTCCGAACTATACTTCACAAGTCTCCTTCTTGATTGCAATGTTCTTCTTGCAGAGTTCGACCTGTCCGACACCACGCCGTGGGACCGGGCTGTCGAATTTGGCGAAGCCCCTCCAAGTGCGGCTCCGACGTGCTGGGGAAAAGCCGCGTCCTACGGCTGGCTCTCGAAGGACTCCGCCACTGGGAGCTTTTGTGCAACCTGATACAGCGCACCCGCAGCAGCGCGCAGGTCTTCTACGCGGCCGTCCGGGAGCTGCACGCTCTCGACTTGAAGGCGGTTCTCAGGCCCAGCGTGCCGGACTACGGCATCACCTACGCTCTGCTCAGCGCCTGGTCAGAAAGCTTACAGGTGTGCATAAGAGTGATCATGGACCTAACGTGAGCGCACCCTGTCGACGCTACTGTAGAGCAGTAGATGAATCTACCAAAGCAGCGCCATGGTGTGATCAAAGATAAGCGGGCCAGGTGCTCATTATTGTATTCGTCCTAACGCTGCCCTACATAACTCACTACGAAACCCCAACCAAACCAGCCCATCCTTCCGCTATTCTGTGGTGCAAAGCTAATCTTCATTTTCGTGCATAAACGTATCGTAGTTGTGTGTCCATGGCCCGCAGTTTGTCGTGATGATTGAAATTCGTACGAATCACGTTTTTTTGTGAGCATATAAAGGGCGCTCAGTTTATTGCGTGTACACTACGTCAATGCCTAGGGACGACGCGTGCCGTTTCATTGAACGGCATTCAACTATATAGAACCTGCACAACCTGCGCGAAATCGAAACTTTATTATTAAGATTGGTGCGAGTACGCTGGTTCGTGTGCACGGATTTCTTTCAATGCTGCGAATTTCAGCCCCGTTCTCCTCGAACCAATTACCGCGAAAGTAATCCTTCCTTCTCCACAGGTTGCAGACGAGCTCGCTCTGGATCCCGACGGTGCCCGAGAAGGCCAGCGCAACTTGACACAGCGCGCTCAGGAATGTCCTCGTGCGTTGGAAGAAGCGCTTTTCGAGTTATATTTCTCCGTTAGCCGGAGAAAGGCAAACTGCTACGTTTTGCTCATTAGAAGCAGTCACAGTAAGGTAATAAATTGTATAACTTGGCGATGTTCAAGGCTTTCTAGAAGCTGCAAAGAAAAACACAAAAAACAGGTCAAATGGGTATCCTGCTAGACGCTGCATGCACTGCATTCCGTCAATTTCACTCTCAACCAATTGTTTGCTCTGTAATTTTGCGTTTGTATACTTCACTAACGAAACCTTCATGTTTACAAGGCGTGATATACAAAGGCTTCGAGGCTGGACATAGCTGGTGTTACTATAGGTTTGGCCGTTGTTTCAGGAATCTGTGATGCTACCCGGAAGCGCGCACCACACCCACATTCTACAGGCCATGAGTCGCCCGAGATTCAGCCTACGTAAAAATAGGTGGCCTGCCATCGCACACAGACAGGCATTCGGCAGTTCGCGATGTTCCCAGCCCCGACCGCGATTTCGTCGTTCGAGCCACAGCTGAGAGCAGACGTTCGCGGCGCGTGAACGCGCTATACGGAAGTGGCTCTTTTTTTGTATTTCGTGGGCTTTCTTTTGCAGCTTAGAAAAGTACCATTCGTGAGACTGCCTTTATGCCGAATGATGTAACGTGGGTTTCTGAGCACGCTCTGAAACTTCTGAAATCACATTTGTCGCTGTTGTCAGTATTTAGAAAATAAATGAACTAATTGTAGCTAAGAAATTAGAAAATTCTGCAGTGCGCAAGGTGGCTGTCAGCAATGTGCGGCTTATTCGCAAGAATGGAAACACAAAAAAAACCCTTGCCGTACACAAGCAATAATTACATAATGTAGGTAAATGAGCAGACTATTTTGAGTAGAAAGTTCGTTCTCCTTAACATTGCTGTTCACACACTGTCCTGTTCAGCAAATGTAAACTCGGCAACATCGGAGTGTAATTTCAAACGCTGCGCCAGCCAAAAAAAAAGAAGCCAGCTATTATAAACGTGGTTCTTTGTGCACTTAAAAAAGCGAGACGCCTAAACATGATTCTAAATTTTCGGTAATATACCGTCGATCAGCTGTACTATCAGCTAACTTAGCATTGCGAGGATAGTTACAGCACAATTAGGATACACAGCGTCGAACTGGTGATCCTTAACATAAGTCTTCTCGATATTTTTGACGAATTATATACCTGCAAAAAGAATGCCTTGCGCGATGAAATGTTTCATGTGAACTCAATCTCAAGCGCATTCAGTAGACGCTGTCAACGCAGACGTCTTTTGGCTAAAACGCTTACGGTACTGAACTACTCGCCGTTGTGATCTAGTGGTCATTGTACTTGATTGCTGACGCAAAGGTTCCGGTACAACATTTCAGTGGAGGCGGTGTGCTCCAGGCCCGTGTTCCTAAATTTATGACAGTGATTTGGGTGCATGTCACCGGGTTCCTGCGAAAATTCTCGAAGCTTGAGTAGTCATGAAACGGATTTAATAGGTGAGCTTATTGTCGGACGAATTCAGTAGAGTTTGAATATTGGTGGCACGCTGGAATGGCATTCTCTCTCCTCTAGACCCGACAAAAACACTAGAAGCTGAGCAGGGAGGGACGGCACGGGGAAAGCAAAACGCCACACGTACCTCGTGACCCTTTTGAGCCCACAAAAGGAGCGCGCTGCTGACTAATGACGCAGGAAGAATTGTGGCAGTTATTGGCGCCTGCTTTGTGTGCGCTCGTGTCGTGCGTCCTTCTGTTTGTACAGCGCGGCTGAAGTGTCGAGATGTTACAGAAGTTAGTCCGCGCTCCTCCTGTGTGTGCTAACTTCGTGTGCGCTTTCTGCTCGAGGTGTGCGCTGCAAGTTTCGAGTTGCTTGCCGTTCCTAACGGGAATTATATATATATATATATATATATATATATATATATATATATATATATATATATATATATATATATATATATATATATATATATTGTAAGAATACTGTCAGACGACAAGCCTGGGTGATGCAACAGTTTAAAGGGTCGAACAGCAGCGAAACAGCCGCCAGTGGTTTCAGCTGCAGCTGCAGCAGCACGAGCCTCTGCCACAACAAACGTCTTCTTCGTCGTCTCTAGCAAGCCCGTATTTTTGTCACTACATTGACTCCCCGGTTCAAAAGGAGCCATCCTGGTGACCTATGGCACAGACACGACTGGTGGGTCGTAGCGAAGTTTTAGACGGTCGACGTGCACAGTTTCACGCCCGCGGCGCCGTTGATATGTAGGCGGCCTAATAGGTTCAACCATGTAGTTGACTGGTGATGTCTGGCGCAAGATCCTGTACGGACCGTCATACTTGGGTGTAAACTTTAGCAAAGGCTTGGGACAGACGATGGCACGCGGAGCCACACGAATGTTCCAGGCGCGTATGATGATGGAGATGAGCGTTGGTCAAGAGAGTCCTTCTGGCGAGCCTGATCGTGCGTAGTAAGCGCACGTGCGAGCTGCCGACATTCTTTGGCATATGTGGCAGCTTCGGCCAAAGTCGTCGGTTCTGAAGGGTCTGGGCGGTACAGAAGGACAGTGTCCAAGAACGATGAAGGTTCTCGACCATAAAGAAGAAAGAACGGGGAGAATTCAGTTGTTGATTGCATTGCGCTGTTGCAAAGAGTACGTAAGGAATAGCAATACGCGGTCCCAGTTCGTATGGTCATCGGAAACATAAATGAAGAGTATGTCACCCAGCGTGCGATTAAATTGCTCAGTCATCCCGTTGGTTTGGGGGTGATATGCGGTGTTTGTTGGATGCACGATGTTGCATTCACGTACGAGGGCTTCTACAGCTTCCGACAAGAAGGAACGCCCACGGTCACTAAGAAGCTCACTGGGCGCACCATCCCGGAGGACGAGGTTGTGAAGAATGAACAAGCCGACTTCACCCGCAGTGGCCTCGGGAAGCGCCGAAGTTTCGGCGTAACGCATAAGGTGGTCCATGGCTACGATGACGCAGCGGTTTCCATTTGGTGTGTATGGTAGGGGACCATACAAGTCGATTCCGATGCGGCCGAAAGGCCGAGAAGGACACGGCAGTGGCTGGAGAGGTCCTGTGGTTGTGCGAGGGGAGCTCGTCCGGTGTTGGCACAAGGGACATGAACGGACGTACTGCCTAACAAAGCGCTACATTCCGCGCCAATAATATCGAAATCGTAGGCGAGCATACGTCTTCACTGCACCTGCGTGGGCGCATTGCGGATCCGCGTGGAAGGAGGCACAGACGTCAGAACGTAAGTGGCGAGGTATCACCAGCAACCATTTGCGGCCATCAGATAGGTAGTTTTGCCGGTACAGAAGACCATCACGGATGGTAAAATGGTGAGCAGTTCGTCGAAGTAAACGGTTGTCGGTACTTGGAGACGTCTGAGACAGGTACTCTAAGAGAGACCCTATCCACGGAAACTGGTGTTGCTCAGAGGACATGTCGACATGTTCAAATGAAGAACATTCATAGCGGGAAACAGACGCTGTAACATAATCGTGGGGAAATGGCGAGCGAGAAAAAGCGTCGGCGTCCGAATGCCTGCGGCCTGACCGATGAATTACATGAATGTTTTAATCTTGGAGATGTAGTGCCCAGCGAGCTAGGCGACCAGATGGGTCTTTTAATGAAGACAACCAACACAATGCATGGTGATCAGTCACGACGTCAAATGGACGGCCATATACGTAAGGTCGGAATGTCGTGATTGCCAAAACAATGGCAAGGCATTCTTTCTCGGTGACTGAATAGTTCTTTTCCGCTTTAGTAAGGGTGCGACTAGCGTAAGATACAACATACTCATCGAAGCCAGATTTACGCTGAGCAAGAATAGCGCTGAGGGGTACTCCACTAGCGTCCGTATGGATTTCGGTTGGAGCGTCTGGATCAAAGTGGCGTAAGATAGGTGTTGATGTCAGAAGATGCCGTAACGAAGCGAATGCTTCATCACATGCTGGGGATCACGCCAAGATGTCTTGGTTGTCGGCAAGTAGCTGCGTCAGGGGTGCGATTATGGTGGCTAAATTGCGCACGAAACGGCGAAAGTATGAGCAGAGGCCGATGAAGCTGCAGAGTTCTTTTATTGTAGCCGGCCTGGGAAAGTCGGCGACAGCACTAAGCTTAGCTGGATCAGGACGAACACCATGCTTGCTAACAACATGTCCTAATATGGTAAGCTGGTGGGCAGCGAAGTGGCATTTCTTCAAATTCAGCTGCAGTCCAGCGTCCGAAAGACAAGTCAGGACGCTTGCGAGGCGGCTGAGGTGGGAGTGGAAGTCCTTCGAGAAAACGACGACGTTATCCAAATAGCACAGGCATGTGTTACATTCAAAACCTCTAAGGATGTTGTCCGTGAGACGCTCGAAGGTGGCAGCCGCATTACAGAGGCCGAAAGGCATCACGTTAAATTCATACAATCCGTCAGCCGTTACAAACGCAGTCTTGGGGCGGTCGGCTTCGTTCATAAAATTCTGCCAGTAGCCCGATTAAAGCTCTATAGAAGAAAAGAGCTCTGCTCCTTGTAGGCAGTCGAGGGCGTCATCAATTATTGGCAGCGGATAAACATCTTTTCTTGTGATCTTATTAAGACGCCTGTAATCAATGCAAAACCTGATGCTACCATCCTTCTTTTTTACCAGTACAACCGGAGAGGCCCAAGGGCTGTTTGAAGGTTGTATTACGCCACGTCGAAGGATATCGTTCACCTGATCACCAATGGCACGGCGTTCAGCGTGAGAAACTCGATATGGGTGCTGGTGCAAAAGTGCATGGCTACCGGTGTCCATTTGGTGAACGACTGCAGATGTGCGACCCGAAGAAGGTTGGCTATGGTCAAATAACATCTTGAAGCGATCTAGCAGAGCCAGGAGTTGGGTGCGCTGAGCAGCGGGAAGTTGAGGGTCAAACGATAGGAAAAAAGCCTCCGGAGATGAAGTGGGAGTGGTATCAGAGGTAATGGTGTTCAAGTGAGATAATGGCAAGTCGTCAGGTAGGTGACTGGACGAAACGGAATCAATTTTCTCAAGGTGACCGAGAAAATTGATTCTGTTTGATTTCGTTTGATTGATTGAGGACTTCGCCACGAAATAATATGGCTGGGAAGGAAGCGAGTTCGTTATATAAATGGAGTCACGGAAGTTTTCTGCGGTGACAACTGCGAACGGGAGAAGGAAGTTTTGCGAGAGCCAAAGGCGTCGGAGAGGTAAAGAGGGCGGTGACAGAGGGCGCGTCATCGCAGAAGAGTGGCACAAGAACACAGGATAGAGGAGGGATGTGAGTGTCCGCGGCCACGGACACCCGGGAAGATAGCGGCATGAAAGGTCTTTCAGACGTCTGCGTTTCACACAGGGGCAGTTCAGACATCGTTGACAACTCTACTTCGGCACATGCACAGTGAACGACGGCATGATGAGCGCAGAGGAAGTCCCAGCCTCAGATTATATCAAGCGAACATGGGGAAGAGACAATGAATTCGACTACATACAAAATATTTTGGATGACCAGTCAAGCTGTGCACGCCGCAGAAGGTTGGATGTGATGCGCAGGGGCCGTGCGGAGAGAGACATCGGAAAGTGGCAGTGTAAGCTTCTTCAACTTGCGGCACAGTTCACCACTTAGCACACACATGGCAGCACCAGTATCAACGAGCGCTTGCACCGGTACACCATCAATATGCACAGTTATTTCATCAGCAGGTAGAAACGGAGGCCTTGAAAGATTTGATATATGCGCAGCTCTTGCCTCGGGAACTGCGATGGTCAGTTTTCCGCTTAGGTGGGGGCTGATTGAGGAAGCATAGGAGAAATTGAACGGCGCCGTGGTGAGGGCGACCGATCCCTGTCGAAGCCACGGCGACATGGCGGCGGCTGTTTCGACGTGGGGTGGAACGAAGACGACTGTGGTGGCTCTGTACAATAGCCGTAATTCGCCTCATCACCAGGTGGGTTATTATCCCGACGGCGGCATTAGCGTGCTACATGACCGGGAAGAGGGCAGAAGTAGCAAATCGGCCTGTTGTCCGGAGTTCGCCAAGGGTTGATGGTAGCGCGGCGTGGCGAACAGGAGGTGGGTGGGGATGGACAGGGGGACTTGCAGCGTAGATGGGACGGGGCTATCTAGCAAGATCCGTGGCGCATGATGGCGACGGCGGCGATCGTCTGGCGGCCTCAGCGTAAGTTAGAGGGGCGGAGATAGGCAAGGGATAGTATGTAGGAGACAGGGCATCAGAAACGTGCTCTTCGATTGTCTTGCAGAGCGTTGGGGTCAGTGTGTGCGTACTGGCCGGAACGTGCAGCACACGAGACAATTGGTGTGCCACTTCTTCTCGGATGAACTGCTGAATTTGTTGCATTAAGGTGCTTTGCTCTGATGAAACAGCGCCAATGGTTAACGCAGATGTAGAGCTCGTGTCGAGGTTTGGACGTTGTGATGACCGCCATCGGTAGGCGCCATGCTGTCACTCAGAAGCGTAGCCGGGCAGCGTTCCCACGCCTGGAACCCCACTTTTCTTGGAACCGGCGTCGAGAGCTGACGGGGGAGCGGCGCTCTTTTAATCCTCAAACAAGTAGCCGACTGGCCAGCTGCCTATGCCCGCCAGGTATTGTCCCTGCTGGCCGGAGGATGAGACGTCGTGTCGCCACGACGCCGTAAGCGGTTCCAGAAAGGACAACAAAGACAGCGTCTTCCTTGGAAGAAACTGCGGCCACCGCCACAAATTGCCCTGCTATTGAGCGGACAGATTGGCGGACCGTTTGATGTCTGCTGTTCGGAGCTTGGGACCCCTCGACCAGCGACACACACGACGAGGAAGAGCCCCTCTGGCGCCACTTTGCAATGCAGTGATCACGACTCAATATTGGATGCTCACGTGGGCAGTGCATGCTCGTACCCCTCGCCTGTTGTGTGTGTGTGATTGGTGTTCCACTCAAGAAGGAGGAGGCCGACAGGGCTTATAAGGACGTCGCAGAGTACTGGACGTCGCTCTGAACCATGTAACGGTTCAACCAACACGTTCGTGTTTTGTGAACTCCTAACCTTTCATGCTGTAAATATTTGTAAATAGTGCCATAAACCCTGTTTTGTTTTCGTATCTGCCAGCGACCTTCCTTCCGACCCGCAACAACGTCGAGTAGAAATGCACTCTCTCCGCAGCTCGTCGAAACTCTGACAGTGTTGAATAAGCTGGGCGATGGTTTGCGGGTTTTTCACAACGAGCATGTGGAAGGCGTCGTCCTCGATACCTTTCATGATGTGCCGTATTTTGTCAGTGTCAGATATGTGGGAATCGATACGACGGCAGAGGTTCAAAATATCCTCAATGTACGAGGTAAAGGTCTCGCCAGAGCGCTGTGCGCGGCTGCGAGACCTTTACGCGAGGCCGCAAGCTCCGCACTGTTCGGTGCGGAGCTTGCGACCAGCGGGTTGGCCAAAGACTTATGCAAAGCGATGATTGATTGATAAGTGGGGTTTAACGTCCCAAAACCACTATATGATTATGAGAGACTCCGTAGTGGAGGGCTCTGGAAATTTAGACCACCTGGGGTTCTTTAACGTGCACCCAAATCTGATTACACGGGCCTACAACATTTCGGCCTCCATCGGAAATGCAGCCGCCGTAGCCGGGATTCGAACCCGCTACGTGTGGGTTAGCAGCCGAATACTTTAGCCACTAGTCCACCGCGGCGGGCGACTTCTGCAAAGCGCGTCTTGAAGGTTGTCCAAGAGGGTATTTCCGCTTTGTGATTGTTAAACCACAGTTCTGCCACACCCGCCAGATAGAAATGAAGGTAAGCGAGCTTGTCGGTGTCATCCCACTTATTGTGGGCGCTTTTCGCTTCATACTGGGACAGCCAGTCTACGGCGTCTTGCTCGTCGGTTGCGTTGAAAATTACTGGATCTCGCTGTCGTGGCATTGCGGAACAGGTGATGGATGGGATTATGACTGCAGGTGGCTGGGTCATGTCGTCAGGCATTGGCGAAGCAGGGGGTTGAGGTAGAGTCCGGGAACGGCGTTCCAGTTTGAGACAACCAGCACTCTCCACCAAATGTAAGAATACTGTTAGACGCCACGCGGGGGTGATGCAACCGTTTAATGGGCCGAACAGAAGCGAAACAGCAGCCAGCGGTTTCAGCAGCAGCTGCATCAGCACGAGCATCTGCCACAACAAACAACTTCTTCGTCTTCCCTAGCGAGCCCGTATTTTTGTCACTACAATATAAAGGGAATTAGCATCGTTTTTTTTCCAATGGTCTTGAAGCATCGTGCACCTTTAATCTGAACATTTTTCGTACGTTCAAAAGAACCTACAGTAGCTTCAACTCGCACGCGTCCGAGCGACGTACAGTGCTCGACTCGGCTGTCTAAAACGATGGAGCGTCGCGCGCGGAACAGCACGAGCGACATCTGCAGTCGCAAATACGCAGCATCTAAGCATCCACGACGCCAATGACGTGCCTGCCCTGCAATTTCTACCCTTCTTTTTCTCCGCGACCGCGATGCCTGCTTTGGCCGTCGAATCACTGTCAACATTACAAAATTGAAATAAAACACAAAAAAAATCGTCTTGCTTCCTGATATCATATCGCAGCGACAATGGTTTTACTTCGTCTTTCTTGTTTTTTGTTCGCGAAATCGCTCATAGCGCTTTCGATTGCCAGAGCTGTTGTTGCATCTGCGGCGATAAACAGGGACCAGTATTGCGAGGCAAGTACATCACTGGCGCCGCGCATGCTCAGATGTGGCGTATTTGCGACAGCAGATGTCGCCCGGGCTGTCTCGCGCACGACGCTTCGTTGTTATAGACAGCCGAGTTGAGCACTGTGCATAGGGATATATAAGAAGCTGAAAAGCGCCAGCAAAAGGCGTTGTCGTCGCGCCGCTGCCGATGAGTCGTCCCATCTGAGCTGAGTGTTTCAATAAACTTTGTGCGGACCATACAGCACTAGTTACCTGGAAAGAAGGTTCGTGTGTAGCTCATAAGAAAACTTGACTGCAGTGCTTCATCGAGCTCCCTACGTTTTGATGCTTCACTTAATGAAGAAAGACTGCATGTTACCGTCATACCAGTCATTTAGCGTAGAGGTGTTTACTTGAGAACTTGCTTGACACAGAAAGTGGTCAATGCACTTATTTCCTGCAATCCTGCAGAACTGTGTGCGAAGTTGATTGTATCGTGCTTGGCTAAGTTGCCTAATATGCGTATAAATAATACCGCTTGTAAAGCTTACCCGTAAGGCACCAAATCTTTTTTTTTAGTTTTGAACAAAGCACCTCTCTATTACCTAATGCAGGCTCTGACCTCGATGGCGACGAGTACTCTGTGCTGTGGTATGCTGATCTCATCTTAAGGACAAACTGCAGCCCGATGCACTACTACAGCGATCCACCCCGTGAGCAGAAAACACCGATTCAGGCGAGTGGCTTTTTTTTTATTTAATGGTCACGTCGACATTTCTTTCAGTTACACGAGATGCAACAAATCGTTCGCTCTGGTCTGACAGGAACCAATAAAAGATTAGCAGTGGAAGTGTCTATACATCCGTGAAGGTGATGGCTTTACAGCTAATCGAATGTCCCCTGCTAACACGCTGCAGGAGACATACAGAATACGATACCGAAATTTATATGCTCCGCATCTTGTAGGGAGGACAGAAAATAATCTAAAGACAAATACCTTTTTGTTTGCGTTCTGGGACCTTGTATGGAAGGTTGCACGAGTCATTTCCTACGGAGGCGGAAATGTTGTAGGCCCGTGTGCTCAGATTTGGGCACACGTTAAAGATCTCCAGGTGGTCGAAATTTCCGGAGCCCTCCACTACGGCGTCTCTCATAATCAAATGGTGGTTTTGGGACGTTAAACCCCACACATTAATCAAGGTTGCCCGAGTTGAGCACTTTTCCTGCCTCTAAATCACTCTTTCAGACTGACGAGAAAGGGGCTTTTTATCTCGCTTTCACTACTCATTTTTACAGGCACTGTTTTCTTTTCGTCGCAAATTTCATAATAAAACACGTGTAAATTACGCATTATGTCTATAGAGATTTCTCGCTTGTCAGCTAAACGCCTTTATTTCCGCTTGTGCAGTAGAAAACACACAAAAAGAAAATCGAATTATAGCGCGCGATATACATGTGAGACAAAGCTGACTGGGTGGGTGACCGCAACGCAAAGCCAGGTAGGAGACAATTCACTACTGGTACCCTAGCCCAATCGAGGCTTTATTTCTTATTCACGTAACTTGAATATTATGTGGCGTCATGAATTATGCTGAAATAAAAAAAGACTTATTGGCATTTACCGTCCCAAAAATCACCATATGATTATGAGAGACGCCGCAGTCGAGGGCTCTGGAAGTTTTGAGCACCGGCGGTTCTTTTAACCTGGGCCTAAATGTAAGCACAAGGGTCACAAAAGATTTTTCGCCTCCATTGAAAATGCGGCCGTCATGGCCGGGATTCAGTTCCTGCTATCGGCGGATCAGTGCTAAAAAAGGGAGGGGGAAGGAAACTCGAGAACATGTTACGCGCTCGTTCTTCGTATCGTCATAAGTAGTCATGAACGATTTCACTGCGGAAAGTTGTGACACTCGTTACCCGAACATTGATTGATTGATTAATATGTGGGGTTTAACGTCCCAAAACCACTCTATGATTATGAGAGACGCCTTTGTGGAAGGCTCCGGAAATTTAGACCACCTGGGGTTCTTTAACGTGCACTCAAATCTGAGCACACGGGCCTACAACATTTCCGCCTACATCGGAAATGCAGCCGCCGCAGCCGGGATTCGAACCCGCGCCCTGCGGGTCAGCAGCCGAGTACCTTAGCCACTAGACCACCGCGGCGGGGCTTACCCGAACATTTGTCTAAAATGATGCGTGAACTGTGATTGGTCTAGAGCATGCTCGACGAAAAAAAGATTGTCCTACAGGTGCAAGACATGATTGACTTCTTCTGCAAGTACATCAAGGGGGACAAGATCGGCCTCATAGCGAATGCGCACCTCGTGTGGGCGGACTTGCTGGACACTGGCATCAATTCGCGCCGCTGCCGCGATCTGGCGCGCAAGTGCTCGGTCAACCTGGACTTCGCAAAGTGCGGTGACTTTAAAGGGTTGCAAAACTCCGAGAAGCCACACATGTACCCGGACTTTATGGAGAAGCAGGGCGCCAAGAACACGTACTGCTCGCGAAAGGTCCTGGGCCAGCTGTACAGGAACTGCAAGAAGGTAAGCATCTCGCGCTTGAAGTCTCGCCGTTCGCACACCACAAGAAAAAGTAAGCCGCCTTAGAGGTCTTTCACTAAACAAAGCTCAAAGGCGCTTTTATATGGGTGGCGTAAGAGTCGTGAACGACTGGGTCGTTCTTTTCGTCATGTCATATGGAAGTGCCCTTGAGGTGACATTTTAACGCGTCTCATTGCACGTGTTTTCCACCGCTGTTAACATCGATGGTGGATATATTAAGGGCGACAGAAAATCAGTGTGAGACACGAAAGAAAATTGGGTGGTGTGCGGAAATCTTATGTACTGGTTCATATCACCCAAAACAGACGGTAAATAAAGAGAAAAGTGGTCGTCCTTCCATGCGCCTTCAATAATGAGCTGCAGACAAACTGTGCTGTAGTTTCAAGTACATTGGCATGCTTTTGTTATTAGCCATCGTTTGTTTTACATAGATAAGTAGACAAGCACACGTATGAGGTGGGCTCAGTTCGGAATAGTGAGTCCACAAAGGGTACCAGAATGGACTTTGGCTTTCTATGACTAATACTGGTACGCAGAAGATCGTTCGAAAATACGCCCGCAAATAGGCTCTCGAAAAACACGTTGGTGATTCGACTCCGTTTTACACCGGTGAGTCAGTGGCAGCAAGACGGTGACCTGCTTGCAAAAAACCTCCAATCAGCAAAATAAATTGTCCATAAGCGAAGGTGTCCTCCTGAATTATGGTTCACGCTCGGATAACTCCTATTTTGCGGGTAATCATCGGAGAGTCAAATCAGCGTGAAAAATCATTTATCAAAGAAGAGCGTTGGTAATTCGGGCACCGAAGCGGTCCACGTAATAATTTCTTGCTTTCAATATTTTTTTTGTTTCCGTCGTGATATATGCGGCAAGCACCGCAGTGTTCCCGGTCTTTCGAGACCAAGAAGAATAGGGTGTACACTAGTATGTATTATGTATTTTTCTCAATAACCATGGCGCTTTTTTTCATTGGTATAATAAACGGCGGCACTATCACCGCAGCGAAACGCTACGCAAACATTTTCTGAGTATCACCTTCGGTAGGAAGTCCAGGTTTCTTTCAAAAAAGCTCCTCGTCCTTTCAGCAGCAACCGCGGATCAGGTAACGTGTTCTCTACGACGTCCAGGTACTCGGTGCTCAGCTCAACCTGGTTGGACAAACCGCAAATTATTTATACTTTTAAGTAGTTCACAGTTGTCTGCGTTCACACTAGTGAACTGTGACGTAAGGAAATGGGAGCGATTGGTATGCTCTCAGATGTCCGGTTCCTATCATGAGTGGATGAATTAAAGAGACACTAAAGTCGAATGCCAATTTACGTCAAAGTGAAATCTCAATGTATGACAACGTCTAAAACGACAAAAATTATCAATAGAAGTGCCCTATTTATCAAGATATCAAGGCAAATGCACGAGAATTCATTCGCTACGCGAAGAACATTCGCAAAATGATCCCGATTAAGTGAAAGGTACTACCTAGTAATCAAATTAGCTGCTTTTTTTATCTCTGATTCATCAAAAAAAGAACCGCTGGACCTTATACTGTAGACAACAAGGCGTGTTGCTGAAAAGTCAAGTTTTCGCTTGGTTAAACTGGACAGGTCATGTCATCTAGCGTGGCCCTGTTTAACTATGCAAGTCTACCATCTCGGAGGCCATGACAGGCAATCTTTCAATGGTCCTTGCAGCTGCTGTGTATACCGTTACTTTCGTTCTGCCGGGCAACGTTGTGCATGGCCGCTGTGACGTGCAACGATCCGCTTTAGGCGGGTTATTTGAAGTGCGCTCATCCGTTGTGGACCTCTAAATCATGATTTATTTCAAAATAAGGACTTCCTTGGCACCAAAGTAACCCTACGAGGTTTCTGGGCTGCTATTTCAAAAATCAACGTCGACTTGAAAGTTGCTTTTGGTGTCCCTACAAGACAGTCTAATGTGGCTTTGGGACGTAAGCCCCACAAATCAATCAAGACAGTCTAATGCGATGGCCATTTACAGTGCGCTTTTTCATCCCACAACCTTGGTTAGGCTACCTTATCACGCGCGTTCAGATCAAGCTGCAACATTATTTAATTTTTGTGAAATCGACAGTCAGTGACCAGATATACTACTGAAGCAATCTTCACAACAATTCCGGGGTACATTTCTAGTTAACCAGTACCCACAGCTAAAGAGTAAGCACTTTTTTTAATTAACCAGTATCAGTTTCTTAGAATATCCCCCATTGATGTTAACAGTGATGGAAACAAGTGCAATGAGACGCGTTAAAATGTCACCTCAAAAACACTCCTATATGACATGACGAAAAGAACGACCCAGTCGTTCACGACTCTTACGCCACCCATATATAAGCGCCTTTGAGGTTTGTTTAGTGAAAGACCTCTAAGGCGGCTTACTTTTTCTTGTGGTGTGCGAACGGCGAGACTTCAAGCGCGAGGTGCTTACCTTCTTCCAGTTCCTGTACAGCTGGCCCAGGACCTTTCGCGAGCAGTACGTGTTCTTGGCGCCCTGCTTCTCAATGAAGTCCGGGTACATGGGTGGCTTCTCGCCCAGTTTTGCAACCCTTTCAAGTCGCCGCACTTTGCGAAGTCCAGGTTGACCGAGCACTTGCGCGCAAGATTGCGGCAGCGGCGCGAATTGATGCCGGCGTCCAGCAAGTCCGCCCACACGGGGTGCGCATTCGCTATGAGGCCGATCTTGTCCCCCATGATGTACTTGCAGAAGAAGTCAATCATGTCCTGCACCTGTAGGACAGTCTTTTTTTCGTCGAGCATGCTCTAGACCAATCACAGTTCACGCATCATTTCAGACAAATGTTCGGGTAAGCCCCGCCGCGGTGGTCTAGTGTCTAAGGTACTCGGCTGCTGACCCGCAGGGCGCGGGTTTGAATCCGGGCTGCGGCGGCTGCATTTCCGATGGAGGCGGAAATGTTGTAGGCCCGTGTGCTCAGATTTGGGTGCACGTTAAAGAACCCCAGGTGGTCTAAATTTCCGGAGCCCTCCACTACGGCGTCTCTCATAATCATAGAGTGGTTTTGGGACGTTAAACCCCACATATTAATCAATCAATCAATGTTCGGGTAACGAGTGTCACAACTTTCCGCAGTGAAATCGTTCATGACTACTTATGACGATACGAAGAACGAGCGCGTAACATGTTCTCGAGTTTCCTTCCCCCTCCCTTTTTTAGCACTGATCCGCCGATAGCAGGAACGGAATCCCGGCCATGACGGCCGCATTTTCAATGGAGGCGAAAATCTTTTGAGACCCTTGTGCTTACATTTAGGCCCAGGTTAAAAAGAACCGCCGGTGCTCAAAACTTCCAGAGCCCTCGACTGCGGCGTCTCTCATAATCATATGGAGATTTTTGGGACGGTAAATGCCACTAAGTCTTTTTTTTTATTTCAGCACAATTTATGATGCCACATAATATTCAAGTTACGTGAATAAGAAATAAAGCCTCGATTGGGCTATGGTACCAGTAGTGAGTTGTCTCCTACCTGGCCTTGCGTTGCGGTCACCAACCCAGTCAACTTTGTCCCACATGTATTATCGCGCGCTATAATCTGACTTTTTTGTGTGTGTTTTCTACTGCACAAGCGGAAATAAAGGCGTTTAGCTGACAAGCGAGAAATCTCTATCGACTAAATGCGTAATTTACACGTAATTTATGATGAAATTTGCGACGAAAAGAAAACAGTGCCTGTAAAAATGAGTGGTGAAAGCGAGATAAAAAGCCACTTTTTCGTCAATCTGAAAGAGTTATTTAGAGGCAGGAAAAGTGCTCAACTCGTGCAACCTTCCATACAAGGTCCCACGAACGGAAACAAAAAGGTATTTGTCTTTAGATTATTTTCTGTCCTCCCTACAAGATGCAGAGCATATAAAACTCGGTATCGTATTCTGTATGTCTCCTGCAGCGTGTTAGCAGGGGACATTCGATTAGCTGTAAAGCCATCACCTTCACAGATGTATAGACACATCCACTGCTAATCGTTTATTGGTTCCTGTTAGACCAGAGCGAACGATTTATTGCATCTCGTGTAACTGAAAGAAATGTCGACGTGACCATTAAATCAAAAGAAAGCCACTCGCCTGAATCGGTGTTTTCTGCTCACGGGGTGGATCGCTGTAGTAGTGCATCGGGCTGCAGTTTGTCCTGAAGATGAGATCAGCATACCACAGCACAGAGTACTCGTCGCCATCGAGGTCAGAGCCTGCATCAGTCTATAGAGAAGTGCTTTGTTCAAAACTGAAAAAAAAACAGATTTGGTGCTTTACGGGTAAGCTTTACAAGCGGTATTATTTATACGTATATTAGGCAACCTAGCCAAGCACGATACAATCAACTTCGCACACAGTTCTGCAGGATTGCAGGAAATAAGTGCATTGACCACTTTCTGTGTCAAGCAAGTTCTCAAGTAAACACCTCTACGTTGAATGACTGGTATGAAAGTAACAAGCAGTCTTTCTTCATTAAATGAAGCAGCAAAACGTAGGGAGCTCGATGAAGCACTCCAGTCAAGTTTTCTTATGAGCTACACATGAACCTTCTTTCCAGGTAACTAGTGCTGTATGGTCCGCACAAAGTTTATTGAAACACTCAGCTCAGATGGAACGGCTCATCGGCAGCGACGCGACGACAACGCCTTTGCTGGCACTTTTCAGCTTCTTATATATCGCGATGCACAGTGCTCAACTCGGCTGTCTATAACGACGAAGCGTCGTGCGCGAAACAGCCCGGGCGACACCTGTTGTCGCAAATACGCCACATCTGAGCATGCGCGGCGCCAGTGATGTACTTGCCTCGCCATACTGGTCCCTGTTTATCGCCGCAGATGCAACAATAGCTCTGGCCATCGAAAGCGCTCTGAGCAATTTCGCGAACAAAAAACAAGAAAGACGAAGTAAAACCATTGTCGCTGCGATATGATATCAGGAAGCAAGAAGATTTCTTTTTTGTGTTTTATTTCAATTTTGTAATGTTGACAATGTTGACAGTGATTCGACGGCCAAAGCAGGCATCGCGGTCGCGGAGAAAAAGAAGGGTAGAAATTGCAGGGCAGGCAGTGACAGCATGGCGCCTACCGATGGCGGTCATAACAACGTCCAAACCTCGACACGAGCTCTACATCTGCGTTAACCATTGGCGCTGTTTCATCAGATCAAAGAACCCTAATGCAGCAAATTCAGCAGTTCGTCCGAGAAGTGGCGCGCCAATTGTCTCTTGTGCCGCATGTTCCGGCCAGTACGCACACACTGACCCCAACTCTCCGCAGGACAATCGAAGAGCAAGCTTCTGATGCCCTGTCTCCTACATACCATCCTTTGCCTATCTCCGCCCCTCTCACTTACGCTGAGGCCGCCAGACGATCGCCGCCGTCGCTATCATACGCCACGGATTTTGCTAGACAGCCCCGTCCCATCTACGCTGCAAGTCCCCCTGTCCATCCCCACCCACCTCCTGTTCGCCACGCCGCGCTACCATCAACCCTTGGCGCACTCCGGACAACAGGCCGATTTGCTACTTCTGCCATCTTCCCGGTCATGTAGCACGCTAATGACGCCATCGGGATAATAACCCAACTGCTGATGAGGCGAATCACGGCTATTGTCTAGAGCCACCACAGTCGCCTTCGTTCCATTCACGTCGAAACAGTCGCCACCACGTCGCCGCGGCTTCGACAGGGATCGGTCGCCCTCACCACGGCGCCATTCGATTTCTTCTATGCTTCCTCGATCAGCCCCCACCCAAGCGGAAAACTGACCATCGCAGTTCCCGAGGCAAGAGCTGCACATATATCAAATCTTTCAAGGCCTCCGTTTCTACCTGCTCATGAAATAACTGTGCATATTGATGGTGTACCGGTGCAAGCGCTCGTTGATACTGGTGCTGCCATGTCTGTGCTAAGTGGTGAACTGTGCCGCAAGTTGAAGAAGCTTACACTGCCACTTTCCGATGTCTCTCTCCGCACGGCCCCTACGCATCACATCCAACCTTCTGCGGCGTGCACAGCTTGACTGGTCATCCAAAATATTTTGTATGTAGTCGAATTCATTGTCTTTTCCCCATGTTCGCATGATATCATCTGAGGCTGGAACTTCCTCTGCGCACATCATGCCGTCGTTCACTGTGCATGTGCCGAAGTAGAGTTGTCAACGATGTCTGAACTGCCCCTGTGTGAAACGCAGACGTCTGAAAGACCTTTCAAGCCGCTATCTTCCCGGGTCTCCGTGGCCGCGGACACTCACATCCCTCCTCTATCCTGTGTTGTTGTGCCACTCTTCTGCGATGACGCGCCCTCTGTCACCGCCCTCTTTACACCTCCGACGCCTTTGGCTCTCGCAAAACTTACTTCTCCCGTTCGCAGTTGTCACCGCTGAAAACTCCCGTGGCTCCATTTATATAACGAACTCGCTTCCTTCCCAGCCATATTATTTCGTGGCGAAGTCCTCGGTCACCTTGAGAAAATTGATTCCGTTTCGTCCAGTCACCTACCTGACGACTTGCCATTATCTCACTTAAACACCATTACCTCTGATTCCACTCCCACTTCATCTCCGGAGGCTTTTTTCCCATCGATTGACCCTCAACTTCCCGCTGCTCAGCGCACCCAACTCCTGGCTCTGCTAGATCGCTTCAAGATGTCATTTGACCATAGCCAACCTTCTTCGGGTCGCACATCTGCAATCGTTCACCAAATGGACACCGGTAGCCATGCACTTTTGCACCAGCGCCCATATCGAGTTTCTCACGCTGAACACCGTGCCATTGGTGATCAGGTGAACGATATGCTTCGACATGGCGTAATACAACCTTCAAACAGCCCTTGGGCCTCTCCTGTTGTACTGGTAGAAAAGAAGGATGGTAGCATCAGGTTTTGCGTTGATTACAGGCGTCTTAATAAGATCACGAGAAAAGATGTTTATCCGCTGCCAATAATTGATGACGCCCTCGACTGCCTACAAGGAGCAGAGTTCTTTTCTTCTATAGAGCTTCAATCGGGCTACTGGCAGGTTTCTATGAACGAAGCCGACCGCCCCAAGACTGCGTTTGTAACGGCTGACGGATTGTATGAATTTAACGTGGTGCCTTTCGGCCTCTGTAATGCGGCTGCCACCTTCGAGCGTCTCACGGACAACATCCTTAGATGTTTTGAATGTAACACATGCCTGTGCTATTTGAATAGCGTCGTCGTTTTCTCGAAGGACTTCCACTCCCACCTCAGCCGCCTCGCAAGCGTCCTGACTTGTTTTTCGGACGCTGCACTGCAGCTGAATTTGAAGAAATGCCACTTCGCTGCCCATCAGCTTACCTTATTAGGGCATGTTGTTAGCAAGCATGGTGTTCGTCCTGATCCAGCTAAGCTTAGCGCTGTCGCCGACTTTCCCAGGCCGGCTACAATAAAAGAACTCTGCAGCTTCATCGGCCTCTGCTCATACTTTCGCCGTTTCATGCGCAATTTTGCCACCATAATCTCACCCCTGACGAGGCTACTTGCCGACAACCAAGACATCTTGGCGTGATCCCCAGCATGCGATGAAGCATTCGCCTCGTTACGGCATCTTCTGACATCAACACCTATCTTACGCCACTTTGATCGAGACGCTCCAACCGAAATCCATACGGACGCTAGTGGAGTAGGCCTCAGCGCTATTCTTGCTCAGCGTAAATCTGGCTTCGATGAGTATGTTGTATCTTACGCTAGTCGCACCCTTACTAAAGCGGAAAAGAACTATTCAGTCACCAAGAAAGAATGCCTTGCTATTGTTTGGGCAATCACGACATTCCGACCTTACGTATATGGCCGTCCATTTGACGTCGTGACTGATCACCATGCATTGTGTTGGTTGTCTTCATTAAAAGACCCATCTGGTCGCCTAGCTCGCTGGTGTTACGCTTCATTTTACGCGAACCCCTTTGGGCCCAAATGCAAGACCACGGACAGAGTGCGAACGCTCCCGGGCCTGTAAACGTATCGGGGGTAGAGACGAAGAAGTGTATGCCCAGACGCCGAGGAACCTGAGACGCTGCTGCCGCGAAGGTCGTCATGTGCTGTGCGCGAGAACGCGGTGAGCTCATGGCTCATTCGCACCTGGCTCTTGAGTGTGGGAACGCCGGTGGTGTGATCCGTGGCGCGATCAGTCGCGTGATCGGTGGCGTGACCAGTGGCGTGGTAGGTGGTGCGAACACAAGGTGATCCATATTTGGTCATGTCTGGAGGCGCCTGACGTCACACAAGCGTCTGGAACCCATTAAAACGCGCAGGGAGAGACTGGGTGAGGGAGACTGGATTGAGACTCTGCCGGAACTCTGCTCCTCGGCTTCTTACCTTTGTTTGTAAACTTGAATGTCCACTTTGGTCTAACTATGTAGTATTAAACTCTTTTGATTTGCTGTTCTGCGCCGTCTCGCCGGTACTTCCCTTCTCGTCGGTCCTGATGCAAGTTACGAGCACAACCTGCTGACGGCGGCGGTCAAGAGGCACCCTTAACAACTGGTGGCAGCGGTGGGATGCTGCAGTCATTTCGACGACTCGAGGGCTGAGCTGCGACACGGATCCACGAGCCGTCTCGTCTGCCAGGCCGCAACCAGATGCAGTGTTTGCGAGGGTCTACGCGGAATTCTTGGCTGTTGAGTGGTGAGTGCGGGGCTTTGTCTGCTGAGTTTTGCCAGGCTTTTTCAGTGGGGAAGCGTAACTGGTAATTCGAACTATTGTTGTCGCCAAAGTGGGCTGCGGCAAGATAGTTGTGTACAGTAGGAAAGGTCGCACTGAACACAGCCATGAATTTGAAGTTGCTGCATAAAGCGGAGTTATTACAGCTTGCAAAAGAGTTGCGTTTGGATGTTTCTGACGCACTCCGGAAACCAGAATTGATCGAGGCTATTAGTGCTCTGGAGGCTGAGGAAGATGAGCTGACGGAATGCCTTGAGATAATTCGAGAAAGGGAAGCCGCAAAAAGACAGGCAGAGGAGCGTAGAGAACAGCAAAAGAAAGAGCGTTAGGAAATGGTGCTGGAATTAAAACGACTCGAGTTTCAACGTTCGAGAGAGCGCGAGGAACGCGATCACGCGCTCGAGTTAAAGCGACTCGAGGTTGAAATAGAGCGCGTGCGAGCGGCAGGGCAGAGAAGCGAGGCAAACAGTGCAGGGGTGCACATATCGCTTAATTCGCCCTTATAAACTCGGAGAGGACATTGGGTTGTTCTTGGTGAACTTTGAGCGGACGTGTGAGAAGCAGGGGTTCTCCCGTGAGTCGTGGCCACAGCGCTTGCTCACACTCTTACCTGGCGAGGCAGCAGAAGTAATCGCTCGTTTATCCACTGAGGAGGTCGACGATTACGATAAAGTAAAATCCAGTTTGCTTAGGAAGTACAGGCTGTCCGCGGAGGCATTCCGGCGGAAATTCCGTGAATTGGAGAAAGGAAGGAGTGAGTCATACACTGAATTTGCCTATAAACTGAAGTCAAACATGGTGGAATGGCTAAAGGAGGAGAAGGCCTACGGTGACCACGCAAAGGTTATTGAGTGTTTTTTACTAGAGCAATTCTACAACCGGTTACCAGTGAACATTAGGCATTGGGTGCAAGACAGGCCAGATGTTAACTCTGTAGCCAGAGCCGCAGAGCTAGCAGAGGAATTCGTCACACGTCGGGCTCGCGAAGGCAGTGACAGTGGTCGAAAAGGGGTCCCGATTTTAGGTTCAAGCCAAAGAGAGGGCCTGTGAAAACGAAGGAAGAGCCTGAAATTGGGAATGCCCGAACCGTAAATACGTCGGAGTCGGAACGGAACACCAAACCGGCGTTAGAACAGCAAAGGAAGCTAAAAGCGAGGAAAACGTTCCTTTGCTATAACTGCCATAAACCCGGTCACATTGCGGCGCACTGTAAGAAACCAAAAGTTGTGTTTCTATCCATCAGTGGTAGGGACGGGAATATCGAGCTTCTCGAACCTTACATGCGCGACCTTGAAGTGAACGGGAAACCATGCAGCGTACTGCGCGATTATGCGGTTACGATGGACGTAGTTCACATCTCGTACGTTGAACCGCAAATGTTCACGGGTGAGTGTGCTTGGATCAAGCAGGCAGTAGAGTCGAGCAGTGCATGCCTTCCCGTCGCAAAGGTAACTATCAAAACTCCTTTCGGCACGCTCGAGACGGAAGCTGCCGTGTCGCCGGCACTCCCTCCGCAATACCCTTACCTGTTTTCGAATAGATCTGACAAGATGCTGCGCGAGAGAGGGCAGCTGTTTGGGGAGGCAAATGTGATAGCGCTAACGCGTTCGAAAGCACGGGAACTCGCTGCGGAGGCAGTTGCCGAGTCCCCTTTAGCTGAAATCGGCCTGACGCAGGACTCCCCAGCAGAGGTCGAACTTGCGCCAGCGTTACAACAGCAGGAGGTCCCATCCGTGGAGGATGAAGCTACGGCACGGGCACCATCAGAAATATTGGAAGAGCATTCCAGAGATTTACTTGTAGCGCCTACGTCGGAAAGCTTACAGCGACTGTTAATGGTAGACAGCATGGCCTTGAGGAATCAACAAGATAAAGACCCGAGCTTGCGAAACATCCAGAGCAGGGTAAATGAAAAGATAGCCCCAAAAAACATAAGTTATTATGAGAAGGATGGCATACTGTATAGGAAGTATGTTGACAAAAGGGGTGTAATGTTTGATCAGCTGGTCGTGCCTCAATCTTATCGAGAGGATTTACTGCGCTTGTCGCATGGAAGTTCTTGGGCAGGTAATTTAGGCGTCAAGAAAACGAAGGGACGGTTGCTGCAGGAGTATTATTGGCCAGGCTGTTTCCGCGACGCACAGTGATTTGTAAGGACATGCGACACGTGTCAGCGTGTAGGTAAGTCGGGTGACAAGTCGAGGGCGCCGATGAAGCTGGTGCCTATCATCACAGAGCCGTTTCGGCGGCTCGTAGTGGACACTGTAGGCCCACTGCCGGCGACATCGTCGGGGTACCGCCACGTGCTGACCGCGATATGCCCAGCGACTAAGTTCCCCGAAGCGGTTCCACTTAAAGAACTTAGCTCTGTGGAAATAGTTAACGCGCTCCTTTCCATATTCGCACGAGTTGGCTTTCCCGCCGAAATACAGTCGGATCAAGGCTCTGTGTTTACTAGTGCTCTTACCACTACGTTTATGGAAAGGTGCGGAGTAAAACTAATTCATAGTTCAGTCTACCACCCTCAGTATAACTCCGTGGAGAAGCTCCACTCCGTTCTGAAGCGATTGTTGAGGGCGTTATGCTACGAAAGGAAGACGGACTGGGAGCTATGTTTGCCGGCTACCATGTTCGCGTTAAGGACTGCCCCGCATGAAGCAACGGGGTTTTCACCAGCCGAGCTCGTGTACGGCCGCTCGTTGCGATCTCCTCTTCGCTTGCTTCGAGAATCGTGGGAAGGCCGAGCCGAAGACCCAGTAGTGGTCGAATACGTTTTGAAGCTGCTGGAGCGTTTAAGAAGCGCTCAACGGCTATCAGAGCAAGCCATGGCTAAAGCGCAACATACGTCAAAGGTGTACTATGACCGCACAGCCAGAACCCGTCGATTCGATGTCGGGGACAAAGTAATGATACTGCGACCGACGCAGAAAAACAAGTTAGAAGTGCAGTGGGAAGGTCCCGCCAACGTAGTTGAAAAGCTTTCTGACACAAACTACGTGATACGCCTGCCCGGAAAGCGAAAGATACAGCAAGTGTATCATTGCAATCTGCTCAAGCCATACCGAGAACGGGAAGCAGTGGTATGCATGATGGTGAACATCCCCGAGGAGATTCCAGTTGAACTTCCAGGGCTTGCATCAGTCACAAACGGTGAGGATGGTGAACCACTAATCAAAGAATTAATATCGAAAGCGCAGTTAGAGCCGGAGCAAAAGATCGAGCTCCAGGATCTTCTGAAAGAATTTCAGGACTTATTTGTAGATAGGCCTGGAAGAACCTCAGTTGTTACTCATGACATCGAGCTGACATCCTCAGAACCCGTGCGTAGCAAAGCTTACCGAGTGTCACCGCGCCAACGAGAAATTATGGATTCCGAGGTGAAGAAGATGTTGGAATTAGGCGTGATCGAGCCTTGTGAGAGCGATTACACTTCGCCCTTAATCTTAGTTGAGGTGCCGGGAAAAGATCCACGCCCTTGCGTGGATTATCGCAAGCTAAACTCGATCACCAAAGATCAAATTTACCCTATACCAAACATTGAAGAGCGCATTGAGAGGCTTAGTGGAGCTCGATATATTTCCACGCTGGATCTCGTTCGAGGCTACTGGCAGGTTCCTCTCACCGAAAGGGCTAGCAGATATGCAGCGTTCATATCGCCGTTGGGAACGTTCCGCCCTAATGTATTAAGCTTCGGTTTGAAAAATGCACCATACTGTTTTTCAAGCCTTATGGACAAGGTGTTACGAGGACTAGGGGAATTCGCTTCACCCTACTTAGACGATGTGGCGATATATTCGTCCTCTTGGTCGGAACACATGCAACATCTGCGAGTGGTTCTAACGCGTTTGCGTGAAGCGGGACTAACTGTGAAGGCACCTAAATGCCAACTCGCTCAAGCTGAAATGATCTACCTAGGTCACATAATCGGACAAGGACGCCTCCGACCTTCTGAGCTCAAGGTGGCTGCCATACGCGATTTCCCGCAACCACGCTCAAAGACAGATATCCGCTCATTTCTGGGGGTTGCAGGTTACTATCAACGTTACATCCCGAGATATTCGGAATTAGCTAGCGCTTTAACTGACGCGCTCCGGAAAACTGAGCCACAAACTGTCATCTGGGATGACCGTAAACAGGAGGCTTTCAAAGCATTAAAAGCCGCCTTAACAAGTCAACCTGTGCTGAAATCACCTGATTATTCGAAAGAGTTCATAGTTCAGTGTGATGCTAGTGAGCGAGGCATGGGAGTAGTGTTGTGCCAACGAGGAGAGGACGGTGAACACCCAGTTCTTTATGCCAGTCGTAAGCTGACTGTGCGAGAACAAGCGTATAGCGCAACCGAGAAAGAATGTGCGTGTCTCGTATGGGCAGTGCAAACGTTGTCGTGCTACCTTGCAGGCTCGAGGTTCATAATATAGCCAGACCACTGTCCTCTCAGATGGCTGCAGTCCACTTCTTCCAAAAATGGTCGCCTCCTGCGCTCGAGCCTCGTTTTGCAGCAGTATTCATACGAAACACGGTACAAAAAGGGGAGTCTCAATGGCAATGCCGATGGCTTAAGCCGAAGCCTCTAGGTCATGAATTTGCCTCGATTGTTTTTCTTCCTGACATAGGTTTTTGTGTTATTATTTCTTCCGTAGTTTTGGAAGACCTGTGCGTCGTCAGGTGGGCAACGAAATTAGGGGTGTGTTTAGTACTTTGTACGAGTAATAAGATTGAGACTTTTGTGTTTAAGGTAAACCTGGCGGGGCTCATTGGATACGTGTCTCGCGCTTGCTTCTTCAGTGGCTTTGTTATCCTGTGTTTTTCCGTGGATTGTTTGTTCATTTGACCGGCTCTACCATGGCGAGGATCTTGCCCTCCCAGAGAGAGGACTTCGTTGTCATCCGGCATCTCTTCGGACACCACGTCGGTTCCAAACTCTTGGCAGGAACGCCGGAAGAACCTGTGGTTTCCCTTCTTGCTGATGAAACACCTGAAGCGGTGGGGTGTGATGATCTCACCACCCGAAGCTGCCTGGCGACCAGCCCCACCGACGAGCCCCTGCGGGGTCGCCCCGGAAAGGAGCTAATACCATTGTCTTTGGCACTTTTTACTGTCGCCATTTGCTGGATTCCATTATATGGTTCGCCTCCAGCCTCCGGCGAACCTCGACAACATCAGTGAAATCTGGCGGAACTACCTTACGAGACGGAACAGGGCCTGGAGCCAGGTATCACGTACCGTGCTCCAGGTTAAGAAGGCTACGAGCTTCGACGACTGATCCGTGTTGACAGTGGATGCTGTCCCATGCCGTTCGCGATCTCCATCCGCGAGGGGGCACTCTGTTACGCTTCATTTTACGCGAACCCCTTTGGGCCCAAATGCAAGACCACGGACAGCGTGCGAACGCTCCCGGGCCTGTAAACGTATCGGGGGTAGAGGCGCAGAAGTGTAAGCCCAGACGCCGAGGAACCTGAGACGCTGCTGCCGCGAAGGTCGTCATGTGCTGTGCGCGAGAACGTGGTGAGCTCATGGCTCATTCGCACCTGGCTCTTGAGTGTGGGAACGCCGGTGGTGTGATCCGTGGCGCGATCAGTCGCGTGATCGGTGGCGTGCCAGTGGCGTGGTAGGTGGTGCGAACACAAGGTGATCCATATTTGGTCATGTCTGGAGGCGCCTGACGTCACACAAGCGTCTGGAACCCTTTAAAACGCGCAGGGAGAGACTGGGTGAGGGAGACTGGATTGAGACTCTGCTGGAACTCTGCTCCTCGGCTTCTTACCTTTGTTTGTAAACTTGAATGTCCACTTTGGTCTAACTATGTAGATTTTGTAGAAACTCTTTTGATTTGCTGTTCTGCGTCGTCTCGCCGGTACTTCCCTTCTCGTCGGTCCTGATGCAAGTTACGAGCACAACCTGCTGACGGCGGAGGTCAAGAGACACCCTTAACACTGGGCACTACGTCTCCAAGATTATGACATTCATGTAATTTATCGGTCAGGCCGCAAGCATTCGGACGCCGACGCTCTTTCTCGCTCGCCACTAACCCACGATTATGTTACAGCGTCTCTTTCCCGCTATGAATGTTCTTCACTTGAACATGTCGACATGTCTTCTGAGCAACACCAGAATCCGTGGATAGCGTCTCTCTTAGAGTACCTGTCTCAGACGTCTTCAAGTACCGACAACCGTTTACTTCGACGAACTGCTCGCCATTTTACCATCCGTGATGGTCTTCTCTACCGGCAAAACTACCTATCTGATGGCCGCAAATGGTTGCTGGTGATACCTCGCCACTTACGTTCTGACGTCTGTGCCTCCTTCCACGGGGATCCGCAATGCGCCCACGCAGGTGCAGTGAAGACGTATGCTCGCCTACGATTTCGATATTATTGGCGCGGAATGTAGCGCTTTGTTAGGCGGTACGTCCGTTCATGTACCTTGTGCCAACACCGGACGAGCTCCCCTCGCACAACCACAGGACCACTCCAGCCACTGCCGTGTCCTTCTCGGCCTTTCGGCCGCATCGGAATCGACTTGTATGGTCCCCTACCATACACACCAAATGGAAACTGCTGGGTCATCGTAGCAATGGACCACCTTATGCGTTACGCCGAAACTTCGGCGCTTCCCGAGGCCACTGCGGGTGAAGTCGGCTTGTTCATTCTTCACAACCTCGTCCTCCGGGATGGTGCGCCCAGTGAGCTTCTTAGTGACCGTGGGCGTTCCTTCTTGTCGGAAGCTGTAGAAGCCCTCCTACGTGAATGCAACATCGTGCATCGAACAACCACCGCATATCACCCCCAAACCAACGGGATGACCGAGCAATTTAATCGCACGCTGGGTGACATGCTCTTCATTTATGTTTCCGGTGACCATACGAACTGGGACCGCGTACTGCTATTCGTTACGTACGCTTACAACAGCGCAATTCAATCTACAACTGGATTCTCCCCGTCTTTTCTTCTTTATGGTCGGGAACCTTCATAGTTCTTGGACACTATCCTTCTGTGCCGCCCAGACCCTTCAGAACCGACGACTTTGGCCGAAGCTGCCACATATGCCAAAGAATGTCGGCAGCTCGTACGTACGCTTACTACGCACGATCAGGCTCGCCAGAAGGACTCCCTTGACCAACGCTCATCTCCATCGTCATACGCGCCTGGAACAATCGTGTGGCTCCGCGTGCCATCGTCTGTCCCGAGCCTTTGCTCAAAGTTCACACCCAAGTATGACGGTCCGTACAGGATCTTGCGCCAGACATCACCAGTCAACTACATGGTTGAACCTATTCAGCCGCCTACATATCAACGGCGCCGCGGGCGTGAAACTGTGCACGTCGACCGTCTAAAACTTCACTACGACCCACCAGTCATGTCTGTGCCATAGATCACCAGGATGGCTCCTTTTGAACCGGGGAGTCAATGTAGTGACAAAAATACGGGCTTGCTAGAGACGACGAAGAAGACGTTTGTTGTGGCAGAGGCTCGTGCTGCTGCAGCTGCTGCTGAAACCGCTGGCTGCTGTTTCGCTGCTGTTCGACCCATTAAACTGTTGCATCACCCAGGCTTGTCGTCTGACAGTATTGTTACATTATATATATATATATATATATATATATATATATATATATATATATATATATATATATATATATATATGTAGTCTAGTAGATCCTCCGTGAGCGGTCACAAGGTGGTTTATTTCGACGCTTCGGCCTAGAGTCTGGCCTTCATCAGGAATAAAGATACAGTTTGTCGGTGCTCAGCTTTATACAATCTCAAATCAGAGGGCAAGGTAAGAGGGAAAAAAAGGAAAGAAAAAAAGAAAAGAAAAGGAAAGAAAAAAGGAAAAAAGCGAAAAATAATATACGGTGAACGCCCCTCGGGTGCCCCCCTTCCACTTTTCCCTCCACTCCCCCCCATCTCTCTCCCCCCTCTCCCCTTCACCTTTCTGATGTCAGCGGTCTGTGTATGTTTCCGTTCACTAGCGCATTCCTCCCGATCAGACGGCCCCTCCTGGCACTGGCGGTTCAGTGTGGGGCAAAAAAGAGCTTTTCAGGAAGTCCTAAGCCTTTAACTACTCGGGGTCCCGTAAACAATTCGTCGTAGAAGGACGGGGGCCGCGTATTGTGGCAGAGGCTGGTCAGTGGGCATTTTAGGAAGTTCTAAGCCTTTAACTACTCCGCGCCCTGTCAACATTTCGTCGTAAAAATAGGGGTGCCCCGTAATGCGGTAGGCTGTGCAAGCGCGTGCAATGCGAATTCCTGGCCCGCTTCTAAATTACGCGTGTCGTGGGGGCCTCCCGGCTGTGCACATGGTTGCTGTTGGGCATGTCGTGCATGGCACAATTGATTGGGTAGTAAAATAAAACAGAAAACAGACGACAGCTGCACTTAGGAAGAGTAGTTACACTTGGAATTGTTTTAGGTTGTCCAGTGCCCTTCGCAGCTGCAGTGCCGTGAACTCAGTTACTATTTTCATTGTTGCCGTTATTGTTTTCTAATGCTTTAATTGCTGCAAGTGTACCAGGATTCTCATTTATTCCTCTATCGAGGGTGTTAAATCGGTGGATAAGGTATGACTCTCGTTGTTCACGTTCTCGATTTGATTTAAATCCCGTCTCTAAGAGCGTTACTGATAGTTTGTCGAATGCATGGTCGGGAAGATTGAGATGTTTTGATAGAGGTAGACTTGGGGCTGATTTCGCATGGGCTCTTTGATTATTGAAGCGAATCCTAAATGGTGTTTCTGTTTGTCCGATGTACTGCATACCACACACGTTGCATTCGAGTAGGTACACCACATTAGAAGAATCGCATGTTAGGTTTCCTCGTATGTTAATCGAAAACTTGGATTGCGTGCTGGTTGCTTTGTCTGTTTCTCGCATCGCCTTACATACAAGACATCGTGGCTTTAAGCAAGGAGGCATGAATTATTGGGGGGTGATGTGTTAATTTGGGAGTGGACAAGGGTGTCTTTGAGGTTACGTGGTCGTCGGTAAACGACGCCTGGAGCGGATGGCAATGCGCGTTTCAGACGTTCACTTTGTTCCAGAATGTTGTAATGTCGTTTAAGGATTTTGTTTACATTGGGGAAGTTTGTGCTGTAAGTCAAGCAGAGGTTTGTTCGTTGTGGGTCTTCTCATGGTGGTCGCTTCATAAGTAAGTCTTCACGCTTTAGTTTTCTCGCTTTTTGAACAGCGTCATTAATTACATGTGGGGGGTATTTTTGTTGCTCGAGCATAAGTTTTAGCCTCTGTGAGCTCGTGTCAAAGTCAGCGTCTCTAGAACAGATTCGCTTAAACCGGTGAGCCTGGCTGTATGGAATACTGATTTTACAGTGGCGTGGGTGATCGCTTTGGTAATGAAGGTATTGTTGTCGATCCGTTGGTTTGCGATATAGGGTTGTAGAGAGCTTCTCTGCTTCTATCGTTATGGTAACATCAAGAAAATTTACGGTAACTTGCGAGTATGTGTGTGTGAAGTGTATGTTCGGGTGTACAGCATTGTAAGTGTCTATAAAGCTGAGAAGTTCGTCCTCGCTGTGGGTCCAAATAAGAAAGATGTCGTCTATGTATCTTCTGTATAACATTGGTTTCAAGGAACTTTGTGCAAGAAATTCAGATTCTAGCTTTCCCATAAATATGTTGGCATAATTAGGTGCCATTTTGGTGCCCATAGCGGTCCCGCTGATTTGTCGAAAATACTCTTGGTTAAACTCGAATGAATTTAATTCGAGGACCATCCTCGTCAATGTTGCAATGGCAGAGAAATCTGGGGTGTTAGATTGTCTATGGTTTGTGTACATGTTTTGTAATGCAGCTATGCCGTCATCGTGAGGAATATTTGTATATAATGAAGAGACATCAAGAGTAACCAAGTACGAGTTTTTCGGCACACAGATACCCGCAATGTCTCGAAGAAAATGTGTGGTGTCTTTTATGTACGACGCGAGGGTGCATGGAATGTGGCTTATTAGTTTGTCCACGTACCCTAATATGGGTTCAGTTATTGTACCGATGCCTGATATGATTGGTCGACCTGGGTTACCGGGTTTATGAATTTTTGGGAGGATGTAGAAGCGACCTGGACGAGGGTATGCTGCTTGCATCAGTTTGTGGTCAGTGTTGGTTATCTTTTCTGCGTCCAACAGTTTCTTTAGTTCTATTGATACGATACGTTTGTATTCGTCTGTCGGATCACCTGGGAGGCGTTCGTTTGTGTCAAAGTCAGCGTCTCTAGAGCAGATTCGCTTAAACCGGTGAGCCTGGCTGTATGGAATACTGTTTTTCAGTGGCGTGGGTGATCGCTTTGGTAATGAAGGTATTGTTGTCGATCCGTTGGTTTGCGATATAGGGTTGTAGAGAGCTTCTCTTCTTCTATCGTTATGGTAACATCAAGAAAATTTACGGTAACTTGCGAGTATGTGTGTGTGTGAAGTGTATGTTCGGGTGTACAGCATTGTAAGTGTCTATAAAGCTGAGAAGTTCGTCCTCGCTGTGGGTAAGAGTATTTTCGACAAATCAGCGGGACCGCTATGGGCACCAAAATGGCACCTAATTATGCCAACATATTTATGGGAAAGCTAGAATCTGAATTTCTTGCACAAAGTTCCTTGAAACCAATGTTATACAGAAGATACATAGACGACATCTTTCTTATTTGGACCCACAGCGAGGACAAACTTCTCAGCTTTATAGACACTTACAATGCTGTACACCCGAACATACACTTCACACACACATACTCGCAAGTTACCGTAAATTTTCTTGATGTTACCATAACGATAGAAGAAGAGAAGCTCTCTACAACCCTATATCGCAAACCAACGGATCGACAACAATACCTTCATTACCAAAGCGATCACCCACGCCACTGTAAAAACAGTATTCCATACAGCCAGGCTCACCGGTTTAATCGAATCTGTTCAGAGACGCTGAATTTGACACGAGCTCACAGAGGCTAAAACTTATGCTCGAGCAACAAAAATACCCCCCACATGTAATTAATGACGCTGTTCAAAAAGCGAGAAAACTAAAGCGTGAAGACTTACTTATGAAGCGACCACCATGAGAAGACCCACAACGAACAAACCTCTGCTTGACTTACAGCACAAACTTCCCCAATGTAAACAAAATCCTTAAACGACATTACAACATTCTGGAACAAAGTGAACGTCTGAAACGCGCATTCCCATCCGCTCCAGGCGTCGTTTACCGACGACCACGTAACCTCAAAGACACCCTTGTCCACTCCCAAATTAACACATCACCCCCCAATAATTCATGCCGCCCTTGCTTAAAGCCACGATGTCTTGTATGTAAGGCGATGCGAGAAACAGACAAAGCAACCAGCACGCAATCCAAGTTTTCGATTAACATACGAGGAAACCTAACATGCGATTCTTCTAATGTGGTGTACCTACTCGAATGCAACGTGTGTGGTATGCAGTACATCGGACAAACAGAAACACCATTTAGGATTCGCTTCAATAATCACAGAGCCCATGCGAAATCAGCCCCAAGTCTACCTCTATCAAAACATCTCAATCTTCCCGACCATGCATTCGACAAACTATCAGTAACGCTCTTAGAGACGGGATTTACATCAAATCGAGAACGTGAACAACGAGAGTCATACCTTATTCACCGATTTAACACCCTCGATAGAGGAATAAATGAGAATCCTGGTACACTTGCAGCAATTGAAGCATTATAAAACAATAACGGCAACAATGAAAATAGTAACTGAGTTCACGGCACTGCAGCTGCAAAGGGCACTGGACAACCTAAAACAATTCCAAGTGTAACTACTCTTCCTAAGTGCAGCTGTCGTCTGTTTTCTGTTTTATTTTACTACCCAATCAATTGTGCCATGCACGACATGCCCAACAGCAACCATGTGCACAGCCTGGAGGCCCCCACGACACGCGTAATTTAGAAGCGGGCCAGGAATTCGCATTGCACGCGCTTGCACAGCCTACCGCAATACGGGGCACCCCTATTTTTACGACGAAATGTTGACAGGGCGCGGAGTAGTTAAAGGCTTAGAACTTCCTAAAATGCCCACTGACCAGCCTCTGCCACAATACGCGGCCCCTGTCCTTCTACGACGAATTGTTTACGGGACCCCGAGTAGTTAAAGGCTTAGGACTTCCTGAAAAGCTCTTTTTTGCCCCACACTGAACCGCCAGTGCCAGGAGGGGCCGTCTGATCGGGAGGAATGCGCTAGTGAACGGAAACATACACAGACCGCTGACATCAGAAAGGTGAAGGGGAGAGGGGGGAGAGAGATGGGGGGGAGTGGAGGGAAAAGTGGAAGGGGGGCACCCGAGGGGCGTTCACCGTATAATATTTTTCCCTTTTTTCTTTTTTTTCTTTCCTTTACTTTTCTTTTTTCTTTCCTTTTTTTCCCTCTTACCTTGCCCTCTGATTTGAGATTGTATAAAGCTGAGCACCGACAAACTGTATCTTTATTCCTGATGAAGGCCAGACTCTAGGCCGAAACGTCGAAATAAACCACGTTGTGACCGCTCACGGAGGATCTACTAGACTATATGCGACGCTACGGCCACTCAACCACCATGCCTGCCTATATATATATATATATATATATATATATATATATATATATATATATATATATATATATATATATATATATATATATATATATATTCCCGTTAGGAACGGCAAGCAACTCGAAACTTGCAGCACACACGAAATTAGCACACACAGGAGGAGCGCGGACTAACTTCTGTAACATCTCGACACTTCAGCCGCGCTGTACAAACAGAAGGACGCACGACACGAGCGCACACAAAGCAGGCGCCAATAACTGCCACAATTCTTCCTGCGTCATTAGTCAGCAGCGCGCTCCTTTTGTAAACGCGGCCGTGCCAGTGTGCGAAGTGATTTTCGTCCTGTCCTGAATTACGAGTCTGATAAGCGCGCGCGTTGGAGAGACGGCGCTTCGTGGATGCTACAACAGAGTGCGCCCAACTTGAGGCCGTCAAGCCATCCCGCCACTGATATCGAAAACGCATTTAATTTTGGAAGTTTTGAGTACTGTGAGACTATTGGGCCAGTATATTTTAGACACTATAGCCAAACAGTATATGGTGTAAATTAATAGCTTGCATTGCAGGCAATGTAGGCTCTCCGTGTATGTACGTCAGTGCATTGATTGATTGATATGTGGGGTTTAACTTCCCAAAACCACTATATGATTATGAGAGACTCCGTAGTGGAGGGCTCCGGAAATTTAGACCACCTGGGGTTCTTTAACGTGCACCCAATTCTGAGCAAACGGGCCTACAACATTTCCGCCTCCATCGGAAATGCAGCCACCGCAGCCGGGATACGAGCCCGCACCCTGCGGGTCAGCAGACGAGTACCTTAGCCACTAGACCACCGCGGCAGGGCTGTACGTCAGTGCAGGCACGGTAGACCCCGGCATAAAACACGTTCCTGTTAAAAATAAACCACGGGAGGTATCTGCCCCATGTAGTTATTGTCTCGTATACAGAAGCAGCTAACGCACAACATGGCCTTCAATGGCGATCATAATATTGGCATGGCCTAATTTCCTGTGAATGTTCATCGACTTGATGTGTTGCGTTACTGATAGATACTAAAACGTTTTACAAATATTTTTTTGCACACCAATGATCACGAAGATGCCATTTTTGACGTGATAAAGGAGTTCATATTTTAAAGGTTTCCAAGAAAGATGCTTCTTTATTGCGCCATTCAGTCAAAACTGGTGAAACCTTCAGAGCTGATACCCATGCATTGGAAGGGTATTATAAACTAACGAAGGTACGTTCTTTGTTCATTGAACATGTGCTACAATACGGACAAATGTAAACCCACTGGTTACTGAGGCTTTTTTTAGGCGTCACAAAACTACGTGTACGCCATTTCGGAGAATCAGTATTATTACTCTCTTGGACCATTTCAGAACATAGCATCCAGGAAGACACACCCCAGCTCTATCTTCCTTCACCCTTCTGGTAATCAAATTATATTTGCATACCGTCTCGCCCGCGAAAAGTATCTCAAATGCTGTTTACCTACCCGGGCTCACTACGTTAAATATCAACTTTCTTTTTTCGACAGACGTAGCGAGAACGTAATGTCATTCCTTCTAGCGTCGTGCTCAACAAAGACGAGGGTAGGGATCCGGGCTTGTGGTTTGGTCATACTTGGACGGGTTGAGCGCACAAAAGACACGGACCATAGGAATAGGCGTACACACACAGGCGCTACTTACAACAACAGTTTGTTTCCTTCACTGCGACTAATATACCTGCTTTGCGCACGATGGTCAAGTGAAAATAAATAATAATGTTTTTAACGAACAAACAGTATCACCATTGAATCCGAGGTGGACATGCCTCGAAGAAACAGCTACTCAGTATGCAAACGTGGCTCACAGAAAGGCATTCAACACACCATGTGCAGAAACAGGTACTTATTCGTACTCGTAGGTATAGAGGGCTTCCTAACGGATGCGTCACCAAGCCTCATTCACAAGCGGAGAAAATCGATATTTTTGGTGACTACAATGCGTTAGCAAACCCACACTCGTTGCGAGTACCTGTAAACCTGAAGCCAATATCCTAACAAGTATTGTTCATCATCCCCACTTCCTCGGCAAATTGACCATCACGTTCGTGCACGAGGCTAAATCTACAAACACATTACGCTCGTCTTCGGACATTCGCTTTAAGAAAATGCAGCTTAACGTCCTCAAAAGTCTATACGTAATGCCCTGTCCACGTATGACAATTATGTGAGAGCGCAGACTCACACTGGTAATTCGAGAGAAGCAAGGCTTTCACTTAGTAAATATGTATTGCCACGTGCAGCTTGCGTTTCGACAGCTGCCACCACTACAGTTCGATACAGCTTTAGGAGTCGGCGCCATTTCCTCCTCAAAGGACTAATGGGTGCGCATATTGTGTCTCCAGGCTGCGACTGTGAGCCAGATGGCTGGTGCCTTTACAAAACACTGCCACACAGTAAGCTGGCTGGAGCTGGTCGTTTGTTGTACTCGACAATACCTGGGCGAAAGTGCGATACAGAGAAGCATGCATACGTAAAGGCAAGGCGTGCTTACCCGCCATCTCATCTGGATGCGGTCTGTCTCCCTTGGCCGGAAAGACAATGCAGTCACGCACGTGGTGCAGCTGGGGCACGTTCAACGCGGTCAGCTTGCGGATGTCACCGGGGTGCATACACGGGTTCTTCGTCACAATGACGTCACCTGCAAGCATATCGCCGGTGACCATTGTGATAGTAATATTGCGTTCCAAAAGATGGCAAAGAATAACTTTGGGAAGAACGTGGAATAAGTATTCAATTATTGAACCCTGTTCCATTCCGTTAGTAAAATGGTTGCTGTGCTCGGTTGCTGCCACTAAGTCAATTGCAGATTGGATCATGTCCGGGGCGATAACATTTCGGCAGGTGCTGCGTGCCAAAAACGCGTGTACTGTGCGACGTCAGAGAAAAGAATAACAGATCGTTCAAATTTCGGGAAGCCTCCACCATGGCGAGCCTCAAACATTTCGTGGCTTCGGCTCGTAAAGCACCACTTTTAACCTATCGCGGAATCGAACTACAGGCTTCTCCGTCTACGGAAACAGAATCAGGATGGTCGCGGCGCCACAGATATTTGCATTAGCAGCGCGAACGCGAGATATCTGTGGATATATATATATATATATATATATATATATATATATATATATATATATATATATATATATATATATATATATAATTGAAGTGACAGTCAGCGCCACCTGGAGGCATAGCGGCAAATGAGGCACACACTTTATGAGCCTGTTTGGCGTCACGTAGCCCGTGAACTTATTACGAGCTGGTAGCTGACCAATAGTCCCTCGTATACAATCTGAAGGCACCCAGTCTGCCAGTACGAGACCCTCGTGTATGTAGTAAGAAGTGTATAGTTGAGGGCTCGTTTTTCCGTGTTTCACACAACACTAATGAGGTCTAACAGACAATGCCACGGAAAGTATAGGGGAAGTCAAATTCTAATGCAAATATGTAGAAAGAAAAGTGGGTGGAAAAATGACTTGCCGTGGACAGGAGCCGAACCTGTGACCTTTTTGTATATTCTTGCGTGAAAAAAATATGCATTACTGCTAACCCCAACCAGCTGGACTAATGAACTTTGAAGCATTTATATGGCGCTTCAGCAAAATAATGATGAAAAATGCCACCTTGTTCATGAGGTTTTTTGTTTCAGGAAAGTACATCAGTCCTGTTGAAGCACTGCTTCTATCAAGCCCCGCCGCGGTGGTCTAGTGGCTAAGGTACTCGGCTGCTGACCCGCAGGTGGCGGGACCGAATCCCGGCTGCGGCGGGTGCAATTCTAATGGAGGCTGAAATGTTTTGGGCCCATTTTCTCAGATTTGGATGCACGTTAAAGAACCCCAGGTGATCGAAATTTCCGGAGCCCTGCACTACGGCGTCTCTAATAATCATATAGTTATTTTGGGACGTTAAACCGCACATGTCAATCAAATCACTGCTATCAAGCTGTGCCAGAAAGAACCGCAATATTTTTCTCGATGCACGTGCACTGCTGATAGCTATAGAATGGTGGCATGCATATTTCTTTTCAGAAGGTCCGTCAGCATATATTGGCTGCACACAAACACAAAAAACACTGCTTCTGTGCGATGAACTCCGTTGAAGACCTACATTATCACAGACACCCCCCCCCCGCCCTTTTTTACCTATTTCGCCTAATCCTAGTGTGAATTCAACATAATTCACGCATTTTGTGCACGTCTTCAGAACAATTCTTATCAAAGGAATCGTTCTTTTTTGTGGTGCGAAAAAATCGTGTTTTATGCCATCTCTGCATTGGCAAAGTATAGTGTTTTTGAGAGGTAACGCAAAGCTCATCGAGTTGGAAGACCCAAGGCACTGAGCCAAACGGTAATTTAAGGCAATGTGCATGCACGTTTTGTTTCTTGTGTTTTTAACTATTATAGCGTGGAAGCTGTTGAAGAGCTACAGCCGTGGCTCCGCGACACTGGCATCAAACTTGCTGGCTAAATCCTAATGCATGGCCAGTGGGCAGCCAATATTTACGCAAAAAAATGTCATGAAACGCACAAAAACAAACATACAAACGCTCCGAATTCCCACAAAAAGTAATCATGCTACCCACCATGTCTTGGTTTCTAACACACTAAAACATTTTCAATATATCCGCCCTGGTGGGAAAGCTGTAACGGTACCAAGCTGCTGAACTGCAGCAAATAAACGTCCATCCCGGCATCTCTATAAAAACCTATAGAGTTCTATAGAGGCCTTATGCCTGAGGTCTGAGTGCTACGCAATGTCAGCGCACGTTGAAAACCCCTAAGTATTCGAAGTTATAGGGGGCAGTCGACTACGCCGTGCATAATTATTATATTGTAGTCTGTGATAAGAAACCATGCAATAAACATTTTTAATGTCACTTTCATTAAGGAATATTCACCATTTACACCAGACAGATAAGTCATGATTTCTTGTATCACTCGACACGTGAGCGATCTGCATACATACGTTCAACAAACGCATACAATTGCATGTTCTCCTCTAAGAAGCTCCTGCGAATGCGTACGGCATGATCAAAAAAGGCTTCTGTACGTCATTATTTACGGTGATCTGGTGAGGTACGCGCGTTCAGGCTTTGGAGAATAAGAAACAAGAAAGAAAGATGACATTCACAATCCATAAAGCAACCATTTGCCTCAATAATTTGCCCGGGAATGCGAGACACCTCCTCCCGTGACCCTTTCGATTACAAGCATGTGCAGATATGAAAGAATACGGTGTAAGACGCTGCCAGAGAAAAGGCAGAAGACAAACCAATCTCTTCTGACCCACTGGAAAACTTAAAGTACTCAGATTAAAGGGTCACACTATACCTACCAAGATCGTCGCAGGATCATTGACCTTGTATCGCAGCATATCGTTCAAGTACTGTACAAACACCTGGCCGTACTCGAGTGTGCCAGTTTCATCCAGCATGCCGAACATGGTGCGACCGAAGGCAGGCGGAACCAAGATGCGAGCCTTGGTCTTCAGTTCCTCTGCGAAAAGGACAGCGCGTCACTGGCACAACGGACACTTGGACGTAGAACAAAACGTGCAACGTAATGTCGCCAACAACAATCACAGTCGAATACACGAGGGAGACTAGTGGCAAGTGGCCGTAAAAGAAGGAGGCAATGGTGAGACAGCTCGTTCAACAGATATCGTGACAAGAAACACGCCTGAAAACGAACAACTTATTCTAGTCAATATTAATGAGAACTGACAGACAGTAATGCATAAGAAAGTTTAGGGGATATTATTCGAAGTAATTGTGATGCAAATGTGAAGAAAGAAAGGTTTGTGAAAAAAATAACTTGCATTGGGTGGGAACAGAATCTGCATATATTGCAGACAACACTGTACATATTATATGGCTGAGAACACTATACTTACTCAGGGCCTTCCTGTTGACAGCACGGACTAACGCTCGAAAGAATGGCTCCACGGTGAGGTCGACGCCAACACCAGCAAGTTCCTTGTATGGAAGTCGCATTGCAGAATACGTGCATAGGACCTGCGCAGGTTTCAATGCATCAGACATGATGAAATGGTGACTATGCTATATAAGACAATTTCTAACGATTGTAACCATGTTTCTGCTACATAATTTATTGGAAAAGGTGTCGGTAAATGTCATGAAGTGACGGAAGGTTAATAGGAATGCTTTGTGAAAAATGTTTGCGCAGATAGTCCTGACTCGCTCATTCAGAGTTCATGCTAAGAGACTGGCCATAATTTGCTACTGAGCACATCTGCTTGCTCAACATTACGCGCACGCAGTCTGGGTATACCGATACACAAAGTGCAAACAGCAGACTGCAGTTTAAATGGCGTACACAATGCAAAAGGACAGTATTGAGAACATATCACAGTTCGTAATCCTGTCCATCGTCGGTTTCAGCCATTAGTAAGTATAGGTAGACATGGTCTAACGGCAGTGTCTGTGTCTGTGTGCGTGTGCATCTTGCGTGCGTGCGAGTGCACGCGTGCGCGCGCGCGCGCGCGCGCGTGTGTGTGTGTGTGTGTGTGTGTGTGTGTGTGTGTGTGTGTGTGTGTGTGTGTGTGTGTGTGTGTGTGTGTGTGTGCGTGTGTGTCACTTCATATACAAGAAAAAGAGCAAATATTTCTACCTGAGCGGCTTCGTGCGGGTCGAGCATGAAGGAGTCGAGGATGTGGTTTTGTAGCGTGAGGAACACCTTCGCCCTGATGCCGCTCTGTTCAAGGATGGCGATCATGGGCCTGTTCAGGTACAGTACACCTGCGAGAGTACGTTCCGACATCGGTATCTGCGACGCAAAGGCCTACCATTTTTTTTTTACTACGTTGCGAGTCATTCCAACGCGTTAGCATCGCTATATACCGTATGCGTATCGTTTTGTTACAGGATACTCGCAGCATTTGGTGATTGCAACGCAGCCCACATAAAAATGAATGCCACTTCTTTACCTAAAAAATGTTAGACACGACATATATTGGCATTGACGTCAGCATAGTCTACGCGTTATTAATTTGTTCAATGTTTATTAACTGGCAAAGCCAGCAGGCTGAAACAAAATCTGTACGGAGAGGGCGACCGTTTTCAACACATACAGGCAATTGTTTTGTAGGATTCATTGAAGGATTACTCGAAGAAAGCGAGGTTAGTATTTTATTAACCCTTTTATGCACACGTAAACGGGCCACGAAACCCATTCTTTTACCCTGTTGTCTACTATATAGTTCACCAACAGGCTCGCAAAACAACAGCCCATTTGGTCCAGCGCTGATCTCATTGATTTAATGTTTTTGCAATGACCTGAGCAGCCTATCCACAGACACACTCGCGCGCTGCTTGCTTTGCCAGCATCTACATACCGGCGAACAGTTTTCTTCAGTAGTCAGCTGCACATTAAATGTTTTCTGTTTTCTTCTGCTCGGCATTCACATTGAATTATTCGTAGCAGCTGAATTTTCAAGATGGCTGCTTCGTTCCACGCAGCACTGGATGTCAGACACACCATGTCAATATGGCAGTCGCCGGCAGCGGGTTTACAGTCGGGACATCTAGGCTTCATTTTGCACTAAATATATTGTCACAATAAATTTTGACACATTTACAGGCCGAGTGTACAAGCAGCTTTTGCTTCTCACCGCAAACAGTTGGATAACCGTGGCAAAGCCTGCTTTAAAAACCATGACATGCAAACTGAAAGAAATAGCGGCAAACGAGTATAATCGTTTCAAAAGTTCAATGCAAACCGTCGAATTAGGTGCGTTCATACGGTGTACAAGTGGAGCGGTTCTGCTACTAGGTATTCCCTATGAAATGGATTTTTAACAGCTTTTGATCGCTGTTAAACAGATACGCTGAACTCCACTGCTTATACTGCCGAGCCGAACACTAGAAATGAATCACCTTATGCTGATAGAAGTATACGATAAAAGTGCACGCTGTGACTAAACCACAGCGTTCCGATTAATAAACAGTCTTCCAACAACTTTCTGTTCGCAACTGGCTGAGGGCCCTCGACCGAACTTTTCGGTGATGAAAAAGCCCGCGCCCGGGCAACTCACGCGGCTGGCTGGTCTTGAGCACGTAGAGATCTTCGTGCTCCGAGGAGAACTTGTACATGCTCTGATGAAAGATGATCCTTCGTCCGGCCAGCGTCGGATCCAGAAGCAGCATGCCCTTGCAACCGCCATAACCAATTTGCACGGCGCAGGGTTCCTCGCCTTCCTCAAGTTCAAGAGTACGGTGTACCTATGGGTTGAGTGGAAGCACGTGACTCTATGGCGACCTGCTGTGCAGATGGTACTTCACAGGTATTCACTAATTTACAGGATCACTTATTCTTTTTTTGTATTGTAAAAATTATGTCTGCAAATATGGAAGTGTATCTATCTACATGTAGATAGTTTTGTGTTCTTGCTCATTCGGTGTATTATGTAATGATGTACTGAACTGGTACCATCATTATTAGACTTGTCAGTTCTTGTTTACACATCAGATTAGGCCAACATGTGTTATTTGTTTTCATTTCTTGCAGTTTTCCGCTGTCACCTGTTGTGCTGGTGGTGCCATGAGCCTAGTTCTTATGTGTATTAACACGCTTTTTGCTATGACTCCATGACAATGCATGTTTCATGTTTTGTGAAAACTGCAAATAAACTTCAACTTGAATGTTAAGTGGTACGCCACTTGCACGTTCCATTGGTATTTATGCCAAGCGCTACTTGAAAAATGCTTAAAAAAAAGCTCAAAGCACGCGTGTAATACGGACATGCCCGAACAATGATTTACTTTTTTTTGTTCAACTTAAGTATATTATTTAGCTTCTATTAAGGAATAGGAAGAGGAGGGGTCATTCTTTTTTCCGGAAGGTGAGCGCGATCTGTGGGAAATTTCACTGCGGAAGAAAAAAGCTCAGATGACGCAGGCGAGTGTCGTATTACACGTCGTAGTCAAATATGTGTATGTTCAATATAGCATGTGCATGTAGCTGTAGCATATTGGTAAAATTTCTCTCCGGTTAGCATGTAATTATGCCAAGTGACTGAACTGTCCGAAGTCGTTGTATGAAAACGGGCCGATTTTCAGAAGCGACTTCTCTTAACAACACTAATGAGCAAAACAATTTTTTGTGCATCAGTAAAGTACACATTCACACTCCCGAAAACGCTATTCTTACCGCCCCAGGGCACTTAGAAGGCGAAAAAACTTGCTAAAATATGTATGTGGCGACGTCACCTGAAGATTCCCGCCACAAACACCAGCTGTGTGAGGTACGAAATTATGAAGATGTCTATACTCGGTCGTAACCTCCAATGTATGGAATACATTGGGATTCGTTGGTGTCAGATACTTCGCATGTGAAGTTTCAGAGGATTCCATCGAGCCAATGCCACGACAATACCATAAATATATTTAGGAACTTCTAGCATCCCACACAGAGATTGCGGTGCAAATTTCACAAATAAAACTGCCACTTTATCTTCACCGATAATAATAAACTAGTGATAGTGGAACGCATCAAAGTACAGTTTGTCAATATAAACCAAGTCATTCTTTGTCTGCAGTGTCCCTTTAAAGCTTTAAAGTTTCAGTAGGAACATACTAAATATTGAAATGTCACGTTTGGGTCAGGCGCAAAGGTGCTCAGCTGCTGACCCGAAAGTAGCGGGTCTACCCCGGCCGGGACGGTCGCACTTCACTGAAGGTGAAATGATAAAGGCCCGTGTACCATGCCATGTCTGTGTACGTTAAAAAACAGCAGATGATCGAAATTTCTGGAACCCTCCCATACAGCATCTCTCATAATCATATTATAGTGTTGAGACGTAGAACCACGCAGATTATTGAGCGTGCCGTTCGCGTCAACAAGCCCCACCTACAGGGTTATATACACACCAAACAATATCCTGATGGCGAATTCGTAGCACCACATCTCACGCAGTCGATGCGAGTTGTGACGCTACCTGCCCATGCAGTAAGAGTCCGGAGACAGCCCTATTTTCTGTGTGCACATTTAGTGTGCGTCCCGAATTATTCCTATACGTGACCAGGTGACACACATGCATTGTCCAATCTGGTGACCAGCCTTTCACAGTACGCAGCGGTACAGGCGTTTACGTGCTAAAACATTGAAGGATTTCTGACACTTTTTACCATGCACCTTCACGCACATCCGGTGCAGTACAATGGACGGTTCTCTATAGGACACCGGACCAGCGCCGTACCTTGTGCAGCAGGACGTGCGAGATGCGCCCGATGCCATCGCTAAACACGTACTCTCGCTGCAGGGTCTCTCCGGACCTGCGAGTCGTTATTGTTTTCTTAATGTCCGGCTCAATGCTTGTGAACTGGCTTGGCACAGTAAGGTACCCCAGTGACTGGGAGAATGCCTGCGGGTTTGAAAGTGTCATGAGTACTTCGTACCGTGGCTGCAACGCCTCCGCCTACCTGCCCAAGCCGCGCCATGAACTTGGGAACGCTGTGGATGGCCGACAGATCACCGACACCCATGCGTATCGAGTCGGCGGTGCGGCCCTCCGTGTCTCGGGCGTAGAACCAGACACCGTGGCTTCGCAGCTGACTGGTCGAGCATCCCAGGAACACGAAGTGCCGCCCACCGATCTTCAAGCCCTGCGTTAGGGGCGGCTTGATGACCTGGAGGTTACCCACGGGCAATCAGAAGAGTATTGCTCCTGGTACTACTTCTTATAGGCCACGAAATTTCGTTTTATGGGCACGAAAAATATTTAAACATTGTTTATTTTAACAAGGGCCTTAGAACATCTTCTTCACGGGTATATTAGTGCTTATGTCTAATATGTCTTCGACGTGCTATATTCGAGGACCATCACTTCACATTTCGCTGTAGTCAAAGGGGAATTTTCGCGGGTCTCGAATGGTTGTGAACTTTGTACGCTTACAATTTGGATCATCAAGTTAAAGTCAATCAGGTGACTTAGCTCTTATCAATTATTGGTGTACTGCAGTGAATGATAAATGGCACATTCGATGGAGAACGCCCATCACGAGGCAACGCTTTAAGCAAACGACGAATTATGAACGAAATTCCCCCGCTTGACGTCTCACGGGTTCTGAGGAAAGGCGCAGCGTGGTGTGTGCATTACTTCTAGGACACGTACCGCGCTGACAAAGTCGTCCTTGCACGCCCCGAGCGAGAAAGAGACGAGCTTGCAGTCGTCGTCACGCACCACAACACGCAGCGCGAACTCGGTGTCGAAGTGCTGCAGCAGCCGGCTCTTGCAGACCAGCTGCGGAGGCAAGTACACGTGTCGGCTGGGCGTCAGAATCACCTTGCGCACTTTCACCATGTTGTCGGGGAACCCATGGGCAATCACCGAGCAAGTGAAGCCGTCCAGGCACCGCCGGTGACCCAGGTAGCGGGTGTACAGGCTATTCAGTGCACTTCTGAACTCGAACACCTGCGCAAGGTGGTGAAAGGTTCGCTTTCTTGAAAACGGAAGGAAAAAAGCACAAGAGCCTTCCGTTTTTTAGCCTTCTTTACAGACTATCCCATCCTCACAGGATAATGCTTGCTTATTTCATCCACTTGTAAGCCCTAAACAATTAAAAAAATGTCAGAATATAAAAATTTCCACTGCAGGTTCTCGGATTTACAATACTTTCATATAGTAATATTTGTTGGTGTAGCCAACGGTATAGCGGAGGGCTCCAGAAATTTCGACCTCCTGCGGTTCTTCGGAAGGGTCCTGAACCTCTTTTTGAGCGTGCTCGGAAAACGCTGCCGGTCGGAAATCGATATGATATGTGGGGTTTCACGTCCCAAAACCACTGTGTGATTATGAGAGACGCCATAGTGGAGGGCTCCGGAAATTTCGACCACCTGGCGTTCTTTAACGTGCACCCAAATCTGAGCACGCGGGCCTACAGAAATTTCGCCTTCATCGAAAACGCAGCCGCCACAGCCAGGATTCGATGCCACGACCTGCGAGTCAGCAGCCGAGTACGTTAGCCACTATAGACAACCGCGGCGGGGCCGATTTGAAGTCGAGGTCCCTGAAAACACGCCGGGGTGCAGTGGTTTTATTACAGGAGGAAATAAAAAAGCAAGCCCCACAACTGTCTGCAGCTAAGTGCGGCACCTCAACAGTATGCCTCACAAGGAAATGGGATAAGGAAGAATTAAAAAGAATCAGCGAGAGCTACGGTGGCGTCAGCGATCGCGCGTGACAACCGCTCAGCACGGAACAACCGAATCAGGCGAGCCAAATATAGCCCAGCATGTGGCCTGAAATTCACAATAAAATCTCAAAGTCGGCTAAAAGTTGCTTTCTCCTCTTTTGACAAATGATGGAACAAGCTCAACATCACACGTCAGTCATTGTGTCAGCCATTAGCTGATTTCAACATGGCGCGCTCGGTCATTACGGCTCGCGCCGCGGGAGGCCACGCCTTGTTCACGATGCACACATGATTGCAGGAAAAAGCCATGCACTCAAAAAAAAGAAAAGGGCCTCAAAAGGGTTACGAGGTACGTGTGGCGTTTTTCTTTCCCCGTGCCGTCCCTCCCTGCTCCGCTTCCAGTGCTTTCGCCGGGACTAGAGAAGAGAGATTGCCATTCCAGCGTGCCACCAATATTCAAACTCCACTTAATTCGTCAGACAATAAGCTCACCTATTCAATCCGTTTCATGGCTACTTCAAGCTTCGAGAATATTCGCAGGACCCCTGTGACATGCACCTAAATCACTGTCTTAAATACAGGATCATGGGCCTGGAGCACACCGCCTCCACTGAAATGTTGTACCGGAACCTTTGCGTCAGTAATCAAGTACAATGACCACTAGATCACAATGGCGGGTAATTCAATGCCGTAAGCGTTTTAGCCAAAAGACGTCTGCGTTGACAGCGTCTACTGAACACGCTTGAGATTGAGTTCACATGAAACATTTCATCGCGCAAGGCATTCTTTTTGCAGGTATATAATTCGTCAAAAATATCGAGAAGACTTATGTTAAGGATCACCAGTTCGACGCTGTGTATCCTACTTGTGCTGTAACTATCCTCGCAATGCTAAGTTAGCTGATAGTACAGCTGATCGACGGTACATTACCGAAAATTTAGAATCAAGTTTTGGCGTCTTGCTTTTTCAAGTGCACAAAGAACCACGTTTATAATAGGCGGCTTTTTTTTTGCTAGCGCAGCGTTTGAAATTACACTTCGATGTTGCCGAGTTTACATTTGCTGAACAGGACAGTGTGTGAACAGCAGTGTTAAGGAGAACGAACTTTCTACTTGAAATAGTCGGCTCATTTACCTACATTATGTAATTATTGCTTGTGTAAGGCGAGGTATTTTTTTGTGTTTCCATTCTTGCGAATCAGCTGCACATCGCTGACAGCCACCTTGCGCACAGCAGAATTTTCTAATTTCTTAGCTACAATTAGTTCATTTATTTTCTAAATACTGACTACAGCGACAAATCTGATTTCAGAAGTTTCAGAGCGTGCTCAGAAACCCACGTTACATCATTCGGCATAAAGGCAGTCTCACGAATAGTACTTTTCTAAGCTGCAAAAGAAAGCCCACGAAATACAAAAAAGAGCCACTTCCGCATAGTGCGTTCACGCGCCGCGAACGTCTGCTCTCAGCTGTGGCTCGAACGAACGAAATCGCGATCGGGGCTGGGAACGTCGCGAACTGCCGAATGCCTGTCTGTGTGCGATGGCAGGCCACCTATTTTTACGTATGCTGAATCTTGGGCGACTCATGGCCTGTAGAATGTGCGTGTGGTGCGCGCTTCCGGGTAGCATCACAGATTCCTGAAACCACGGCCAAACCTATAGTAACACCAGCTATGTCCAGCCTCGAAGCCTTTGTATATCACGCCTTGTAAACACGCAGGTTTCATTAACGAAGTATACAAACGCAAAATTACAGTGCAAATAATCGGTTGAGGGTGAAAGTCGACGGAATGCAGTGCATGCAGCGTCTAGCAAGATACCTATTTGGGCCTGTTTTTTGTGTTTTTCTTTGCAGCTTCTAGAAAGCCTTGAACATCGCCAAGTTAAACAATTTATTACCTTACTGTGACTGCTTCTAATGAGCAAAACGTAGCTGCTTGCCTTTCCACGGCTAATGGAGAAGTATAACTCGAAAAGCGCTTCTTCCAACGCACGGGGACATTCCTGAGCGCGCTGGGTCAACTTGCGCTGGACTTCTCGGGCACCGTCGGGTTCCAGAGCGAGCTCGTCTGCAACCTATGGAGAAGGAAGGATTACTTTCGCGGTAATTGGATGGAGGAGAACGGGGCTGACATTCGCAGCATTGAAAGAAATCCGTGCACGCGAACCAGCGTAATCGCACCAAACTTTAATAATAAAGTTTCGATTTCGCACAGGTTGTGCAGGTTCTATATAGTTGAATGCTGTTCAATAAAACGGCACGCGTCGTCTCTAGGCATTGACGTAGTGTACACGCAATAAAGTGATCGCCTTTCATTTGCTCACAAAAAACGTGATTCGTACGAATTTCAGTCATCACGACAAACTGCGGGCCATGGACACACAACTACTATACGTATATGCACGAAAATGAAGATTAGCTTTGCACTGCAGAATAGTGGAAGGATGGGCTGGTTTGGGTGGGGTTTCGTAGTGAGTTATGTAGGGCAGCGTTGGGACGAATACAATAATGAGCACTTGACCCGCTTATCTTGGATCACACCATGGCGCTGCATTGGTAGATTCATCTACTGCTTTACAGTATCGTCGACAGGGTGCGCTCACGTTAGGTCCATGATCACTCTTATGCACACCTGGAAGCTTTCTGACCAGGCGCTGAGCAGAGCGTAGGTGATGCCATAGTCCGGCACGCTGGGCCTGGGCACCACCTTCAAGTCGAGAGCTTGCAGCTCCCGGACGGCCGCGTAGAAGACCTGCGCGCTGCTGCGGGTGCGCTGTATCAGTTTGCACAAAGGCTCCTAGTGGCGGAGTCCTTCGAGAGCCAGCCGTAGGACGCGGCTCTTCCCCAGCACGTCGGAGCCGCACTTGAACGGGCCTTCGCCAAATTCGACAGCCCGGTCCCACGGCGTGATGTCGGACAGGTCGAACTGTGCAAGAAGGACATTGCTATCAAGCAAGAGACTTGTGAAGTATAGTTCGGAGGACGAGACAACAACGCAAGGCGCAGACATTGCAGTGCAAACCAAGTTTTGAATGACAACCAGTCCGAAAAATTGGGATACGGGATGCGCCAATTAAGAATCAACAACCAGAAGCATTGCGAATAAACTCCTGCTTGGAGACGCTACACTTATAGTGCACTTAAATATCACAAGTGATTTTGGAAGGCCCAGCTGTCACATGCTGTCTTGTGTTGCAATATGCTGCCACCGCATGGCATAGCGCTCCTATTTGTCGCATACTAAGCGCGCATAAAGAAAAATGCACTTGGCGTAACGCAGGCAAGACCAGGGATAACAATAGAAGAGGCAGCAAACGCGAAATAGAGACAAAAAAAGAAAAAATATGAACAAAATAGAAATACCAAGAAACAAAGAAATAGATAAAGAGAGAGGAAGGAATATACAGAAATGAGAAAAAACTGAAAAGGACAAACGAGAGAGGAGGAAAGCAGGAGAGAAACCAAAGAGAAACAAAATTGGCTGGGAACTACCGTCAGACTCGGCAGCGCTATGCCGAAGCTGCCTTAATATCTTCCTATTAAAAAGGTATACAAATAGGCAAGCACAACGCATTAGGAATCAACAGCTGTACACACAGAGTGTCCAGCAATTTGAATGTTTTTATCGGCCCCATCAGTGTATGTTACTGTGTACAATGATGGACAAAAAGCACATACTTTCACGTCTATCTTACTTTTCGCTATATTTCAAAGTACATTCAGGTATGATAAGGTTTATTTCAGGTACAATCATACACCTTGAACTGGGGCTCATTTCGCTGCTTTTACAGGACTGGATATTTCTGAAGCCACCCTATTTTGTTTTTTTTCGTTACCCCCCGATTACTATCAGTGATAAATAAAAGTTGATAGATTTATTTATGTATGTAGCTTTATGACGGCAGACTGAGACCTCAGCAGTGGTCTCTACCCGTCATCTAACACTGTCAAACGCGTTAGCATAGTGCACTTAGCAGTTCCAGCTTACCATACGTCAAATAATATTACAGTGCTTTCGTAATTGGCCGGTTATTTAGTCAGCATGACCAGTATTAGCCTCACATCATGTAATTCATCAATCAAGAAGGACGTAAGGCAGGGGGACACAATCTCCCCGATGCTATTTACCGCGTGCTTACAGAAAGTTTTCAGAAGCCTAGAATGGGAACAGTTAGGAATAAGAGTTAAAGGAGAATACCTTAGTAACATGCGCTTCGCCGATGACATTGCATTGCTGAGTAACTCAGGGGACGAATTGCAACTCATGATTACGGAGTTAGACAAGGAGAGCAGAAAGGTGGGTCTTAAAATTAATCTGCAGAAAACGAAAGTAATGTACAACAACCTCGGAAAGGAGCAGCGCTTCGAGATAGGTAATGGTGCACTTGAAGTTGTAAAAGACTCTGGTTACTTAGGGCAGGTAATAACCACAGAGCGGAACCACGAGATTGAAGTAACTAGAAGAATAAGAATGGAGTGGAGCACATTCGGCAAGCACTCTCATATTATGACAAGTAGATTGCCACTATCCCTCAAAAGGAAGGTATATAACAGCTGTACCTTGCCGGTACTTAGCTATAGAGCAGAAACCTGGAGCCTTACAAAGAGGGTTTAGCTTAAATTGAGGACGACGCAGCGAGAAATAGAAAAAATGGTAGGTGTAACTTTAAGAGACAAGAAGAGAGCAGAGTGGATTAGGGGACTAACGGGGGTTAAGGATATCATAGTTGAAATAAAGAAGATGAAATGGACATGGGCCGGGCAGGTAGCGTGTAGACAGGATAACCGCTGGTCATTAAGGGTAACTAACTGGATTCTCAGAGAAGGAAAGCGGGTAAGGGGGAGACAGAAGTTTAGGTGGGCAGATGAGATTAAGAAGTTTGCGGGTATAAATTGGCAGCAGCAAGCACAGGACCGGGTTAACTGGCGGAACAAGGGAGAGGCCTTTGTCCTGCAGTGGACATAGTCAGGCTGATGATGATGTTGTAATTCATGCCGTATGCGCATCAACCAGCTTGCCTAGCTAAAACCAAACTTGCAATATATATTATATATATATATAGATAGCTATATATATATATATATATATATATATATATATATATATTAACCAGACGCAAATTCGGTTTGCTACCCTGCACTGGGGAAGGGATGAAGGGGAGAAAAGAGGTTGTAAAGAGATAAGAAGGTACATGATATAGAAAGGCTGCGTTTCATGTTCTCACGGCCGGTATCAACGCGCTTATTGCAAGCAATCACACAACGTTCACACCATTCTACACACATTGTAAATCTCATTGCAATATCGTGTCATCCGTATTTCACTTTAGGAAGACGTTCTATCAAAAGAGATATGAAAGCGCATCAAAGCGAACGCTTTATGTAACTTCCCGGACAATGCGAGCACACGCCAAGTACTGCGTATGCTTCAACTCTATGCTAATCTGTTTGTCTTCGCCATCTACCAATGACCGTGGGGAAACGGCTGAAAAAGGTCTTCATTTTGTTCACTGATGTGTCAATTTTGTTCTGCCACGCATAACATTATCAGTTTGTTCTTTTCACGCGAAGCCCATAGCTGCGGCATGACCGTCGCACTGCTACCAAGGTATATGTAAAGTGGTAGCGTAGCTTCCATAGAAGCCCATCTATCCAGTCGTTATCAGCTCGTTGCCACCGTAGCCATCTACGCATAGAGGAGACCACTAACACCAACAGAAAAAAAATAAAATATGACGTCAAAACAGGAAGAGCTAGCAATGTCGTGCATTCGCCCTACTAGGCAACGAAATCGAAAGTTAATTTTTCAATTGCTGATATCTTACCTGCCGTTATAAATACGCAACTTCATTGCGCCTATGGCTCACTAATTGCATGCGCGAGAGAAAAAGAAGAATAACATAAAGTATTGGGGAAGATTTTTTTATCAAATTGGTGTACTTGCAATATACACCAAAAACTTCGCAATTGAAACTAGGACACAACTGATCACTACCGCAACGGCATAAAAGGTCCAAAACTCACGTTGCCCAATCGTTGAAAACCACTGCATTGAGACAGCAACCTTGAGAATATCGTCTTGGCAACCGTAAATTACACCGTCTCGTTGCTTAGCTTGTCGCATTCACAGTCACCAAAGGTACAGGCATGCCTGCCGCGTGCCCGTTATGACAGTATAAGGTCACAGGAGCGGCTATCTACACATTCTATGAGCTAGTTCAGTGCAAAAGTGTCACGCCAGTTCTCGGCACGTGGGCAAACAATCTATGGAAGGCAGGCACGAAATCACCATGCGAAACTGGGCAATGCCTCACTGACCCGGCAATGCACCAATCTGATTGCATATTGCCCGGATACGCCCCCTTTTGTATGCCACTCGGCCAACAATTGATGCAATCAATTATACAGGTATCATATAAGCTGTAAAATAAATTTATAGTTAACTTTCACAAATATAAAACCACCACAATTCCAAAATCAATTAATTTTCAATTTTGGTTACGTGGCCCCCCCTCACTTATAGTCGCGCTTCAATGGATGGTGGGCGTTTATGCCTCCGACAATACATTTTCGACACTTTTTGTTTTGAATTTTGCAACCCATGTGATTTGACCATGCTCCTTGACAGCTGAATCGATTGACGTGTGGGATTTAACGTCCCAAAACCACCATATGATCATGAAAGACGCCATAGTGGAGGGCTCCGAAAATTTCAACCACCTGGCGTTCTTTAAAGAGCACCCAAATCTGGGCACACGGGCCTACAACGTTTCCGCCTCCATCGTAAATGCAGCCACCGCCACTGGGATTTGATCCCGCCACCTGCGGGTCAGCGGCCGAGTACCTTAGCCACTAGATCACCGTGGCGGGGCGACAGCTGAATCGAAGCGAAGGGCTCTGAACAGTGTGCCGTTGGGTACATGTCATGTTGTGAGAATGACGACTGGTAAGTTATGCGACTATTTTCCCCGAGGTAATATAGCCGGGGACTAAATGATAAATACGTCTCTGGCGTAGCGCTGCTGTCGGTCGCGCCGCTTACGTAGCCGAATGTCGCGAAGAGGCTATTGGCAACGCGCTCGAGTAGTTTGCAAACTTTCGTTGTCGAATGTACTCTCCAGAAAGTGCACTTCCTCCCTAACACTGACCTTGGGTATTGTTACAAAGCAGTAACGAAGTCCTTGGGCCGGATGCCCCCAAGCGTGCCTTCCCGTCATCTCGGACATTCTGTGTGGGGGCGTGTTGTCACCTGCACCGGCTCTGTTTGTCTCGGCTGTGCGCTTTGCCTGCGGGGCAGTGGCTACGGGCGGGCCCCTCTGGAATCTCGGACATTCTGTGTGGGGGCGGGTTGTCACCTGCACCGGCTCTGTTTGTCTCGGCTGTGCGCTTTGCCTGCGGGGCAGTGGCTACGGGCGGGCCCCTCTGTAATGTGCGGAAGGCCGGTGGTGTGGTACAGTAGGTACTGCCGTGAATTTCTCCAGCGTAGTCGCTTCCGAGTCCCCGCGCGTGTGCCACGTGCATCTGCCACGTGTGTGAAGGGACACTTGTGTTGTGCTCTCCATGAGTGGTTGGTTCCCCGAAGAGACATTCCGCCTATATATTCGGGACTGCACGGCGAGGCAAGGGGAGCAGCCCGCCAGAAGAAAACAGGAGAGTGTCGCGAGAAGAGTCGTCGTTCGGACGTTACTGTCCAACATGTTGCAAATAAACGTCTTCTTAAGTTTTCCTTTACGCCTGTCCCTCTGCCTCAGCTCTCGAGAGTTCTCAATGTCCCCGTGGCCTGCGGAATGACGACCACCACCCAGCTCCATGCTACCTACAGGGTCCGCTGCGGCCACCGACGCGGCTCGTAACAACTGGATGGCAGCGACGGGATTCTGCTCACGCCAAGTCGCAACAAGCTCGGGCCAGCATCGGAATCGTCTCCGCTGAGATCATGGCTGCAGAGTGCGGTGAGTGCTTGATTTTTCTTCACTGAGATTTTACCAGGCTTTATCTAGAGTTTTGTAGGAAGGGTGGTAAATTTGGATAACTACTCTACGTTGACCTGTACATGGGAACGTAGCGTCCTAGTAGTAGTGAAGTTAGCAGCACTTGTAGCAACCATGAATCTGAAGGCACTGAAAAAACCGCTTTTGCTAGAGTTAGCTAAAAGTTTGGGTTTGGATGTTCGTGAACAAATGAGAAAGCCAGAGATTATTGAGGCTATTGAGAACCTTAACGCAGACGACGACGAGCTCTCAGAGTGTCTAGAGCTGATAGACGAACATGAAAGGCGCAAAGCTGAAGAGAGAAATGAGAAGCTCATACGCGAAGCAGAAGAAAGGGATCTTGAGAGGAAACGCCTTGAAATCGAGCTGCTCAAGGCTCGAGGTAGTAGTGAAGGTAGCGAAGCGTCTAGCGGAGTAGAACGGAAGTCGTTCAGGGTGAAAGAACTAATGCAACCTTACCGCTCCGGAGAGGACATGGGTCTGTTCTTGGTAAATTTCGAGCGCACATGCGAGAAGGTGCGTGTTACCAAAACGATGTGGCCGCACTGCTTGCTTACCTTACTACCCTGTGAGGCTGCCGAGGTAATTGCCCGCTTGACAAAAGAGGAAGCAGTTGATTACGACCAAGTTAAGTCGAGCCTGCTAAAGAAATATAGATTGTCAGCAGAAGCATTCAGGCAGAAGTTCCGGAGCGCCGTAAAGCAGAAAGACGAGTCGTATGCTGATTTCGCATACAAGTTAATGTCTAATATGAGGGAGTGGCTCAAAGAGGCTAAGGCGTTCGAGCATAAAGAGAAAATCGTGAAGTGTTTCGGACTCGAGCAGTTTTACCGTCGTTTGCCCCAAGACGTTAGGCTCTGGGTGCAAGACAGGGAGGAGGTAACCACTGTGTCGAGGGCCGCGGAGCTAGTGGAGGATTTTGTTTCGCGCCGCGCGCTTGATAGAAGAGAAATTCCCCAGTGGGAGGGCCAAATCAAAAAGGCAACTGGGTGGAGGGGACATTCAGTCCAAAAGAATCGAGAGCACAACACTGGTCCCGAAAAGCAACGGGAGGTAAGTAATGAGACCACGGTTGAGGAAAAGCACGAAAACAGTGCGTTTAAAAAGAGGCGACCACTTGTGTGCTATAAATGCCACAAGCCAGGTCACATTGCGGCCGTCTGCAAGAGTCCAAAAGTTGTTTGATTCTCAGTCGACAGCGAGGGTGAAAACATGCGACTGCTGGAGCCATATATCAGAGAGCTGATAGTAAATGGAAAAGAGTGTCGCGTGCTGCGGGATTCGGCAGCGACAATGGACGTGGTCCATCCCTCGTATGTTGAAGCTGAACATTTCACAGGAGAGTGCGCTTGGATTAAACAAGCAGCGGAGCCATCAAGCGTATGCCTTCCGATTGCTAAGGTATGCATCAAGGGCCCCTTTGGCGCATTGCACACAGAGGCTGCAGTATCTGCTTATTTGCCAAAGCAGTATGCATACTTGTTTTCAAACCGATCCGATTGGTTACTAGGACAGAAGAACCTAGCGTACGGGGATGGGGTTGTGTGCGCGCTCACTCACTCAAAGGCGCGAGAACTCGCAACTAGAGCCGCACCGCTCGATGCGCCCTCGAGAGTCACCGAGAAAGCCGTAGATGGAGAGCCCACGAACACGGTAGACACGATCACAACAAGCACTGATCAAGTGAGCGATGAAGGCGCGGATGAAAACGAGAAAGACCCTCTTGAATCTGGAGGTGTGTGTGAGGAAATGATTACTCCTGCATCTAGTAGCCTGCAGACTTTGCCTAGAGTGGATCGATCGTCCCTTATAGAGCAGCAAAGAGCAGACCCCACTCTTCAAAATATAAGGAGTCAGACTAATGAGGGTATTTCAAAGAAAAACGTGATGTATCAGAACAGGGCCGGGATACTTTATCGTAAGTATCTAGATCACAGACGGGTGCAGTTTGATCAGTTAGTGGTACTGGAACGTTACCGCCGTAATCTTTTACACTTAGCTCACGGTAGCTCATGGTCGGGTCACTTGGGGGTCAAAAAAACTAAGGATCGCCTGCTGCAGGAATACTATTGGCCGGGTTGTTTCCGGGAAATAGAGAATTTTGTCAGAACCTGCGACACCTGTCAGCGTGTAGGAAAACCAGGGGATAAGGTTCGTGCCCCAATGAAGCTCGTGCCAGTGATCACTGAGCCCTTTCGACGACTCGTGATCGACACAGTAGGGCCTCTTCCAACAACAACATCCGGTTACCGTCATGTCTTAACAGTAATTTGTCCCGCGACCAAGTTTCCTGAGGCAGTGCCTTTAAAGGAACTGAGCTCGGTAGAAGTGGTAAACGCGTTGTTGTCTATTTTCGCACGCGTTGGTTTTCCCGCTGAAATACAGTCCGATCAAGGAACCGTTTTTACGAGTGCACTGACTACAACTCTCTTAGAGAAACGTGGAATCCGATTAATCCACAGCTCGATGTATCACCGCCAGTCAAACCCAGTAGAAAAGTTACACTCGGTAATGAAACGCGTCCTTCGAGCCCTCTGTTTCGAGCGCAAAGTCGACTGGAATGTGTGCTTGCCAGCAACCATGTTTGCGCTCAGGACTGCATCTCATGAAGCCACTGGATTTACCCCGGCAGAATTGGTCTACGGTCGCTCTCTGCGATCCCCACTCCGTATTCTTCAGAAGTCATGGGAAGGGCGAGTGGAGGACCCTACGGTGGTTGAATATGTGCTAACTCTGCTAGAAAGGTTGCATAGATCACAGGAGCTGGCAGGGGATGAGATGAGCAAGGCACAGGCTCGGGCCAAACGCTACTATGACAGGTCGGCAAGATCACGCCGGTTTGAAGCTGGAGATCAAGTAATGCGGCTGAAACAATCACCAATTAATAAGCTAGACGTCCGATGGGAAGGTCCGGCGGAAGTCGTTCAAAGGCTGTCCGACACAAACTATCTGGTAAGAATGCCAGGTAGACGTAAGACGCAGCAGATCTACCACAGCAATCTGCTCAAACCGTATCGAGAGTGAGAGGTTGTCGTAAACATGGCGGTAAACGTGCCCGAAGAGCCACCACTAGATTTCCCCTTTTCAGGAGCGAAAGAAAGGAGGATAACGCTGGTCAAACGCTCCAGGCCATGGTTGTGCCCGAAGAGCCACCACTAGATTTCCCCTTTTCGGGAGCGGAAAGAAAGGAGGATAACGCTGGTCAAACGCTCCAGGCCATGGTTGAGGTAGCCGAGCTCACAGCTAACGAGAAGCGTGACCTAGAAAGCCTCCTGATAGAATATGGGGACATGTTCTCACAGAAACCGGGCCGAACAAATTTGGTAGTGCATGACATAGAGCTTACGGCCACTCAGCCCGTGCGGTCAAAGGCGTATCGAGTGTCGCCGCGTCAGCGTGCCAATATTGAGACCGAGATTAAAAGAATGCTCGAGCTCGATGTGATTGAAGCTTGTGAAAGCGATTATACCTCCCCGCTTATATTAGTGGAGGTTCCTGGGAAAGATCCGCGACCATGCGTTGATTACCGGAGGTTAAATCACATAACGAAGGATCAGACCTACCCCATACCAAATATAGAGGAAAGAATTGAGGCAGTAAGCAGTGCTAAGTACATCTCTACCTTCGACCTCGTTCGGGGTTATTGGCAGGTGCCTTTGACCGAAAGGGCCAGCAGATATGCGGCGTTTATTTCTCCCATAGGAACATACCGCCCTAAGGTGTTGAGCTTCGGCTTAAAGAATGCCTTCTACTGTTTCTCGGCTCTCATGGACAAGGTATTGCGGGGTTTAGAGGGGTTTGCCCTGCCTTATCTGGATGATGTAGCAGTATTTTCAGGGTCATGGTCCGAACATCTCACCCCCTTGCGAGCAGTGCTTCAACGTTTCCGCGAAGCAGGTCTGACCGTGAAGGCTCGGAAGTGCCAACTTGGTCGAGCAGAGGTTACTTACCTGGGTCACATAGTGGGGCAGGGCCACCGCAGACCTTCCGATGTCAAAGTGGCGGCAGTTAATAATTTTCCGCAGCTCCGGACAAAGGCAGATGTGCGGTCATTCCTAGGATTGGCAGGGTACTACCAGCATTACATTCCCCGTTATTCAGAGCTTGCCAGCCCGCTTACTGACGCTCTTAGAAAAACCGAACCTCAAATTCTGGAGTGGGATGAGAAGAAAGCGAGGGCATTCTTAGCGCTGAAAAATGCGCTCATGAGCCGACCTGTACTTCAAGCCCCCGAATACGCTAGACCCTTCGTGGTTCAGTGCGATGCAAGTGACCGCGGCATGGGCGTAGTATTGTGTCAGAGAAACGACGCAGGAGAGGAACATGCCGTGCTATATGCAAGCCGCAAACTAACTGTAAGGGAGGAAACCTATAGCGCTTCAGAGAAAGAATGCGCCTGTGTTGTATAGGCGGTTCAGAAGCTCACATGCTATCTCGCGGGATCAGAGTTTATTATCGAGACGGACCACTGTCCCCTCACGTGGTTGCAAACGATTTCGCCTAAGAACGGCCGGCTACTTCGCTGGAGCTTGCTATTGCAACAATACTCTTTCGAAATTCGTTACAAGAGAGGCAAACTAAACGGCAACGCTGACGGCTTAAGTCGTTGTTTCTAGGGATCTTGATGGCGTCAGGTAATCTGGCTTGGGTATTTAGGTCCATTCTTTTGTGTGTGTGACAGGTTTACAATTGCTTTTTTGTATTTGTGCTTTATCATGACACGTGTTTGTGAATTTGAGCAGCCTATTTCAGGTTGGGTTGTTAGAATTGCTGCTGCTATTGTAATGAAGAACAGGTCGTTTTGGATGAATTAAAAGCCTGGTGGGTCTCAGGAAGAGAGTATGGGCGCTTGCCTGCTTGGCAGTTGTGTTTCTCGCGTGGTGGACACATGTGCTGTCTTTCGAGAAGGAATGTTGGCCAGCAAAGCGGCAGCCTTTCTCCAATTTCGGACGATGCTACCAGAGGCTGTAGATCACCAGGGTACCAGAGGATTGCAGCAAAGCCGCATCGAGGTGTCCACGGCTTCAGCACACCAGCATTGTCTTCATCGACCTCTCCCCACAAAGGTGGATGACCTTCGTACGTCGAGGTCTCGGCCGGCCGCCGGGGAAGCTGTTACAAAGCAGTAACGAAGTCCTTGGGCCGTATGCCCCCAAGCGTGCCTTCCCGTCATTTCGGACATTCTGTGTGGGGGCGAGTTGTCACCTGCACTGGCTCTGCTTGTCTCGGCTGTGCGCTTTGCCTGCGGGGCAGTGGCTACGGGCGGGCCCCTCTGGACTCTCGGACATTCTGTGTGGGGGCGGGTTGTCACCTGCACCGGCTCTGTTTGTCTCAGCTGTGCGCTTTGCCTGCGGGGCAGTGGCTACGGGCGGGCCCCTCTGTAATGTGCGGAAGGCCGGTGGTGTGGTACAGTAGGTACTGCCGTGAATTTCTCCAGCGTGGTCGCTTCCGAGTCCCCGCGCGTGTGCCACGTGCATCTGCCACGTGTGTGAAGGGACACTTGTGTTGTGCTCTCCATGAGTGGTTGGTTCCCCGAAGAGACATTCCGCCTATATATTTGGGACTGCACGGCGAGGCAAGGGGAGCAGCCCGCCAGAATAAAACAGGAGAGTGTCGCGAGAGGAGTCGTCGTTCGGACGTTACTGTCCAACATTTTGCAAATAAACGTCTTGTTAAGTTTTCCTTTACGCCTGTCCCTCTGCCTCAGCTCTCGAGAGTTCTGAATGTCCCCGTGGCCTGCGGAATGACGACCACCACCCAGCTCCATGCTACCTACAGGGTCCGCTGCGGCCACCGACGCGGCCCGTAACAGTATGTAGTCGCCCTCGCGGTGACAGTGGCTTGGGGCGTTCTTGCCGGCGCACAAATTGTAGAGCAGCGGCATGTATAAAAGGTTCAGATATGCCGTGGTAGCCGTTGACGACTTCTTGCGAAGGACGATACAACAGATGGTAGAGTATTGTATTTCCAGTCGGTACAGAGTGTAGATGGAGTCCTGCTTGTCCACAAAGTACAGGTTCAGAGCACTAATACAGTGCTCGAAGTGAACTTTCATTTGGGTGACCTGCATTGTAAGCACATTAACATTGAGAGCACATATATTGGCTACAATGCATAATGACTTCCTACATGACCGACTGGTCCATGAAAGAAGTCGGGTGTCCATAGAAGAAAGATTTTTTTTCGACCCATTTTTTGCGGTACGACAAAAATCTCACTATTTGTAGTGTTTCAAGTTGAGGTAGTTAATAGCAAAAGCACGTAGTCATTTTAAAAAAGTATTTTTCTGCTTGAAAGGCCCTAAACACACATGCACCGTCCCTCCAGCAACGCCGAGAATTGATAGCGTTGTCACCAGTCTTTCTCGCAATTTGTAGACGCTGTCGTCATTAAGCTTTCATCGGAAATGCTATAACTATGCTTAACTTCTTGTATTTCAACCTTACATATATCTTTTATAACAAGGTTTTGAAATGAGATGATGTGGCATTATGCACCTTCCCTGTATTAGCTCTGTGTGCACCGGTGCTCGACGATGCCTCTGCCTTCTCATAAATGGTCTGTCCAGGCTTCATTGCTCGTTCGATACACGAGCCAAGCCAAGTCAGTAAAGCCCACTACGCACATGAACGGCCGAGCTGATTAGCAGTGCACGCATTTCTGAGACGAAGTGTACGTGGGAAGACTACATCGCTCCAAAACCTATGCAACCGAGAAAGTGCGTGCACACTTCAATGAGCATGCTTAAATTTTGCTCAAGACGCACTGACGAGCATGAGATTATTACGTCACGCGAAGACAGCGTCACTTTTATGCATACAATAACGCAGGCCTATATGTACATTTTATGTACAATCTTATTTTTATTGTGAGATACGCCGTAGTGGAGGGCTCCGGAAATTTGGACCTCCTGGGGTTCTTTACGTGCACCTAAATCTGAGCTCATGGGCCAATAACATTTCAACCTCCATCGGAAATGCAGCCGGCCGCTGCCGGGATTCGATCCCGTGACCTGCTGGTCAGCAGTCAGCGGTCAGCATCTTTTGATATTGTTACGGTTGAATTAAAGGATAGCTGGGTTCATTTACAGGGTGAGGATGAAGTTCGGCAGTCGCGGTAAGGATGGAGTCCTCAGGCCCCACCAGACAACGTCGTCTTTCTCTTCTACCTCCCCGGCACATACTACAGCCCGGCTCATACCATAGCAATCCCCCGTTCACCGACGAAGCCCGCTGGGCGAGTTTATGTCACTGGAGAGATGAAACTTCTTGAGGCGAGCCACGTGCACCAACAGCGTTCAATTTGATCGACAAGATGGTGTCGTCAAGCGTGCAACAACGTACGTCAAGTCAGTCAAGCGATCCACAATGAGGTAGGGGCCTGTGTAATGTGGTAAAAACTTCTGACAAACCAGGTTTTCGTTGGGGGGTCCCCAACCACACGAATTCACCTTTGTGTAATGAAATGACATCATGGCGTTGATCGTATCGTTGCTTGGAGCGATCTTGTAATGCCAGTGTTCGCAAGCGAGCAATTTGGCGGGCTTCTTCAGCCCGGCACAATCTTTTGGCCACGGACTCATCGGTATGGAGCTTAAATGGGAGGAACTTAATTGCTACGGTATGAGCCGGGCTGTAGTATGTGCCGGGGAGGTAGAAGAGGAAGACGACGTTGTCTGGTGGGGCCTGAGGACTCCATCTTTACCGCGACTGCCGAACTTCATCCTCACCCTGTAAATAAATCCACCTATCCTTTAATTCAACCGTAAAAGTTTTGTGGTGGAGGCGCTGGGTAATCAACCAAGCAACACGACGCTTCAAGTGCCTGATCTACGACGAAGCCGCCGCCTTGCTGGACTGCCCCCGTTACCACTGGCAGCGGAGATGTCTCACGGTGAAGAAGGAAACCGGATCCCCACAGCTGCAGACCTTCTATCATTCCCAGCAGCACCGCTAGTACCAGGTTCGCGTGCGGCTGGTCCCTGGTTGCGTCAGGATCTGATAGTGCCTCGCACACTCGTTGGCGAATCTGGCGAGGACGTGGATGCCTGGCTCACACACTACAAACGGGTGAGCAAATACTACCAGTGGGATGCGGCGACCCAGCTGACCAATGTAGTATTTTCTTAACGGACACAGCACTCGTGTGGTACGAGAACCGCGAGGATGCCCTCACGTCATGGGATCGCTTTGTTTTCGAAATAAGAGCGTGCTTCAGAGACTCCATAGCTAAGAGAAAGCAGGCGGAACAAACGTTACTGCAGAGAGCTCAGATCCCAGGAGAGATGTGCACGACCTATGTCGAGGCAATCTTGAAGCTCTGCAAGATTGTCAACCCTTCATTGTCAGAGGAAGACAAAGTTGGCCACCTGTTGAAGGGCATTGCCGAGGATGTGTATCAGTTCCTCATCAGCAAAGACATGATTTGAGGGGTTTAACGTCCCAAAACCACCATATGATTATGAGAGACGCCGTAGTGGAGGGCTCCGGAAATTTCGACCACCTGGGGTTCTTCAACGTGCGCCCAAATCTGAGCACACGAGCCTACAACATTTCCGCCTCCATCGGAAATGCAGCCGCTGCAGCCGGGAATCGAACCCGCGACCTGCAGGTCAGAAGCCGAGTATCTTAGCCACTAGACCACCGCGGCGGGGCCCTCATCAGCAAAGATAGCCTTGCTACTGTGACTGACGTCATAAGCCACTGTCGCACATTTGAGACCCTGAAGATGCGACGTATAACCCCCAAGTTCGGTCACCTACCTAATGTAACCACCGTGGCAAGTGTTGCAAATACACGCCGCTTGATCTCACGTCGACAATACGCCAGATCGTTCGAGAAGAGCTCACTCGACACGCTCGCCCGACGCCGTACGAGCCTACACCCGCGCTGCCTCCCTCTCGCCCTTCCGTGTCAATTGCCGCAGCAGGCAACGATGACTACAACTACAGGCCACCCTCACCACCGAAGTCCTCAGGCCCCACCAGACAACGTCGTCTTCCTCTTCTACCTCCCCGGCACATACTACAGCCCGGCTCATACCGTAGCAATATAATAAAAGCAACAATATTTCAATACTAACAAAAAAGTTCGTTGACTGCGTACAGAGGTCACGAGGTCTCGTACATCGAGTCGTTCAAGTTTTGCTGCAAGAGGTGCCACAGATCATATTCGTGACTTTGAATGAAGAAATAAAAATAGAAATCCACCTCAAGGAAAAAAAACGGGGTTGCTTCGAGTTAAGGAGGTTATATCCACCAAAAAACGTTATATCGGTATATTTTGCTGCTACCCATTGCGTAATATGGTATTATGAGTAATATTAGTGTGAAAGCGATTGCTTTAGACAAGGGACACTGCTTGACATACAGATTCCAAGAGCAAGGCGACGTACTTGCCTCCCTAATGAGTGCGTCTATCGCGTAAGTTGCGTTTACCTTGAAACCTTCACTTGGACGAGCAGACATCGACGACTTGTGTGGCGGAGATTATTGAATGCCCGAAGTGTTTTGAGGCGGTGAGGTATCAGACGGCGGCACCGATCCGCTGCTAGAAGGCGACTGCTGGGAGCCAGGAGAAAGCGCGGCTGGGTCTGACGCTGCACTCGAAGTGCTGCCGCTGCGATCCTCGGCCGTCTCACTGGGCGTCAACAATGCGGTCCTTTGACCCTTGGGCTCTTTCTTCGGCATCAGAAGCTGAATAACGGCAGGCTGAGGGCCCGGTCTAAACGGCTCAAGCGGTGGCTCTCGGACGGGAACCACCACCGGAGTCCGCCAGCCCTGCCAAGCGGATGGCCTCTGTTGTCCCGTCCCATTCCTAGGCTGCGCTGGAGACGTGGAAGCTTGCAATGATGGAACTTCCCGAAGAAGAGACGAGGATTCAAAACGCACCCTGGTAGTGTCCGCATGGGTCGCCCAAGAGTCGGGTGCAGCTGACGCCATGGGTTGTTGTGCTTGAGATCCGCGAACTGTGGGCCTGGTGACCGGCAATCCCTCGGTGGATTCCCTTTTTGTTGGCTGCGCAGGAAGTGCGGAAGAACTCGGTTCTTCGGTAGTCACGTTTGCAGGCGATTTATCTTCAAGTGCCGACTCTCTCTTTTACCTTTCTGCTTCACGTGACATTCTGCAGCAAGGAGTGGGTGGATCTCCATCAGAGAACCCGCACCCAGACCTCGGGAATGGCTGAGGTTCTTCCCCTCTGGACTTAGTTATTACGGGTGGTCCAACTTTAAACTTCTTGGATGAAGAGGTCTTGGCACCCGGGAGAACTCTTCGTGCACTGTACGAAATAAGCTACAAAAGTATTATAGCCCAAGAGGTAGCCCAGCGCGAAAGATTCCACGGGTACGTCTTTATGCTCCATGGCAACCAGGGCGTCGTACGGGCTGCATCTTTCTTATAGCTCTTCTGATGCGAGCCACCATTCTGGGGGACGACAGTTGCGATCCACGCCACTGCCGAGGACATGCTGAACTAATTCCCAATCACACCTGCGGATAACAACACGCATTACTCACATGCGTTCACTAGGCAATGCATTTCTTTCATTTGAAGACAAAGGTTTATTCTGCATGGAAATTTGTAGTTGAAGTAAATAGCCTGATAGCTACTAACTATGCTGTTTCAGCACTGGTATAAAAAAAACATGGTTAGCACATCGTTGTATATAGGCTTTGCAGTTCTTTTATTTTGCACTAGTAACTGTCTTGAGCATTCATGTACACGTATATTTGACACAAAAAGTATAGCAGCGTCTCTGCAGTTGCTGCACGAGTGTGCGGGAAGCTTTCAAGGCATCAGCATTCCTTTTCGACGCTCCAGAAACTCTAGGACATTATGGTGACACCAGCAGAACGACATATGTGCAACCACATATAATGAAAAACATCCCGCTTATGGCGCAATGAATCTGATGCTGGTCAACTGCCAGTCTCAATATTGTTGCCGAAACGAAGTAAAGGAAGAGGACGGACACAATCACCTGAGAGGCGCCCAGGTGACCGCGTGCTCCTCTGGTCACCATGCCACCATGAAGGTCTCCCCGAAAAACATTTCTCCCGATACGCAGGACCCTATTTAGTCTTACGCCAAGTTAGCGACGTCAGCTACGAGATAGCGCCATTGCACTCCAATACGTCATCAAGTTCGTCACTTAGTGACATTGTCCATGTTTCGTGCATGAAACCCTACTTCTGTCGCACTTCTCCGAACTCACGCCGAGACCGTGCTCCAGCGCCCGGGCGTCCTGTTACGGAGATGAAGTAAAGGAAGAGGAGGGACACAATCAGCTGAGAGGCGCGCGAGTTTGCTAATCAGCCATTGCGACTCTTGCCTGCTATTTTTTTTCCTCTGTAAGTGCATTTTGTAGAGAAGTCACTGACCCCGTAACAATATGAACCTCACGCTGGGGCGACGAGAGACGTCGACATCGGGCACATTTCTTGGGCATTATATTTTGTTCCACTGCTTTAAACCACCGGCAGGTAACTTTATGTAAATACTTCAAACGCTGCACTGATGCCCGGACATCTTAGGGAGGAGAATTTAATTCACTCATAAGTCCACCAATTATAATAATAATAATATTATAATAATATTAATAATAATAATACTATCAAATATGGTTCATTTCACGCCAAGTGTCTTAAACATGGCACTCGCTCATCGCAGGTGTTGTTGACAAATTTTATACCTTTTTAGTATGCCACAGAGAGTGTGTTTTCTTGCAGAACTTTTTTACCCAAAATGTTTTTCAAGGCCATGATGCCACCTCAATGTACACTCGCATTTGCTAAATGTGCGTAATGGAAAGCGTATATAAAATATATTTTTTGCGCATTCAGCTTCTAACGACGCTTGAGGTAGTGCAGAGGTTTTGTATAGTTGCGCTACTTAGCCATTCCGAAATTATTTTGCTTACCTTTCAGCTCTGCATTTACATAAACAGCAAAAATATTTTCCTTAAGTAATCTCATATTTTCGTGTGGTTTTCAGGAAAGTGCATTTTTGTAGCAGATTGTTCAGAGGGTTGAAACAAACTTCAAATTTTCCTGCAAAAAAAAAGAAAGTGAAATACGAAATAAATACGCGATTTCACCCGCATTTGACCGAATTTGCGTACTTATTCGGTCTTCATAATGTGGCTTTTAGCAGACAACTTCATCGCTAAGTAATGAAGATGAGTCTAATCAAATCATCTTTTGGTTTATTAAAAGTAATTTTTGAAGTTGGCCCTCAATACACACATTGCATTCCTCTGTGTTGCCACTTCGCCGCAAAGTGCGTGGTAATACATCTGAAATAACCATTAGGCATTCCCAAAGCATTCCCGATTACGCACAATTCACGTGATATACCCGCACCCCCACTAGGCGATGTATTTACTCGAGTTCCCCCCGTAAGAAGACGCGGGTGGCTTTTTTTTTGCTGTAAGCATAAGGAGCTTGCATGAACGACGGTGACACTATGCACTATGGGTAGGCAGCCTTTTTTTGTCAGAGGCAGCCAGGGAGTGCAGAAGCAGTCGTGTTTGCAAGCGTGATCGCTGATACGTGGGGTTTAACGTCCCAAACCCACCATATTGTTATGAGAGACGCCGTAGTGGAAGGCTCCGGAAATTTGGACCAACTGCGGTTCTTTAACGTGCACCCAAATTTGAGCACACGGGCCTACAACAGTTCCCCCTCCATCGGAAATGCAGCCGCCGCAGCCGGGCTTTGATCCCGCGACCTGCGGGTCAGCAGCCGAGTACCTTAGCCACTAGACCACCACGGCGGGGCAAAAGCGTGACCGAGGCAGCGCGTGACGAAAAAATTTACTCCGAGGAGTGTCGTGAACAATACCAGCCTCACATGGAAGGCTACACCGCTATACGCTGCGGCAGAAAGACCTCGAACGGTACGAAGAAGAGACGAGAATTTCGCCGAGTGGACCCATTCACGCTTCGTGCGGGCGATTGTGTAAGCGAGGCGAGCTTGTGGTGGCGCAATTTCGAGATGTAACTGTGACGCGTTCCTTTCGGCTTTGCAGAAACTTGTAACGGGAACCCGTTCCCAAATTGAGACGAAAGGAGGAACGTGCTTGCGTTCTGCTTGTGGGGGAACGTGTAAGACGCTGTTTGCAATCACATGCGACGTCTTCACATTTGCATGCAAATCGTCTCGACAAGATTTTTCACTCAAGCCCAACGTCACTCTTTCAATATTTCTTGTGCTGTTGTATCCAAGAGTTTCATGAAATGGCTTGTAGTTGAAAGCTCATCACACTTGATTTCGGCGAGTGCGTCACTGTGTAAAACACGCACAGACAAGCGTTGTACGTTTGCACACTACTGTGTCTATTTGCTTGTTTTCCCAGTGAACCTTGCGCTTGAGCAAGTATATGAAGTTCTCCTCTGACCTGACTAAAATTTACCTTCCGAAACGCCTGCAATGATACGTACTCTTTTCCCAGTTGTCAGTATGAGTACTCCTAGAAGGAAGACGCGTGCGAAATGGGCTTGCGAGCTTGAATGTAACCACAGCGAAATAGAACGCGTCACACCAGACGCTAATGCATACATTTTTTAATCCGTTCGACATCCTGATTTTTTGTTAATAGATAATAAAGGCTTGGATATTCGTTCCGCAAACATTCTAACCATTTCGAATTATTCATAGAAAAGTCCTGACCTTCCTTCAAGAAATACTTTACCAAGCCTGAGCGCCGTCTTCACATGACACCATATGCATAACTATACCATAAACATTGCGACGAAAAATATTAGCATCAATCGCAAATGAGAAGGTAATCCAATATTTGCCACATGCATCTGATCTGCGCTCTCCATTTGACAACGATCTGCATAAATGCTTCCTTTGGCAGCCGTTCAGGCTGTAAGTTGACATGCACCTCGGACACCGGGTTCTCGTACACAGAAACCTCGCACCGATCGGCTGGAGCCACGGGGTCCACCACTACGGAGAAGCCCAGCAGCCGTCGCAGCTGGAGCGCCGACGGCGGACCCTGACCGGAATCCAGGCACAGAATCCTCACTGATAGCTCCTTGCTGTTCGCCGGTTGCTCGCGTTGCGGAGTTTTCGGCAACCTGGGCGTAGGCAGCAAAGGTGGCCTACGCGTGGGCGGCATACCGGCCGGCAGTTCACCGACGTTGGGCGATGTCCGGGGCATTTTGGGCCAACCTGCAACGGTATTTCTTGTCAAGGCTCACTGTAAGCACAAAGGCAATCCGTCACGTAGTGATCCAATCTCGAAGTTCAAGCAGAGGCACTCAGCTGCTTTGCGGAATAGCAGCCACTTCAGTCATTTTAGGCACAAAAGCGTAGATGCAAAGTAGGAGGAAGATGTCCTCTCTGTTGGCACTGCCAGATTCCCCCGGCCTGACCGAGAAAAGTAGCATAACCAGCGGGAGTGACGGCAACGACAACATTGACAATCGGCGACCGCGTTTACCACGGCGGTGACTGACACGAAATAGCGAATCCTATAGGCACGGAATTTGCGATCGAGTGAAGCGGCGAAATACATAGCTATAACTCTGATAATGCTTTAAGACGAAACCCAGCACACGATAGTCGCCAGCGTCACCAAGACGGCCGTTCGTAACTTCGCTGAGAGAGACATCTCCATCGAGGCTGCGCACATGCTCGACGCCAGAACGGAAGACTAGGAGTACAGCGCAGTAACGACCAAGCCTTGGCAATGGACGAAGATCCAACCTCCTGTCCAAACATAATGAGCACGCGTCGAGGGACAGGTAACTTGCCGGAACGCGGACGAAAACACCGCCCATGTGCAACGCTTGGACGTTGGTGAGGAACCCGCGGGGATAAAATACAGAATACGTTCGTGACTCGTAAGCCATAGAAGATTCCAATGGAATCATGACCGCGTACCACGAAATTCTCAGTCATTGCGAGAAAAAAAAGATATTTTACCTACACGATTCCCGAGCAGCTTGACAGGCTTCAGCTACTTATCCGAGGCGCCTGCCCACTCATACATTCAAAACTCTCGACCAGCTCTGTGTAAAAGCAAGACAACCTCTCTGTAAATAAAAATTTAGAAAGGGTGTCACGAATCTGACATGCTGTCCTCTGCGACTCGAGACAAGTGGTCAAACACATCGCCAAAGGATGGATTTCACAAGGAGTGGCCAAAGTCCTGCCCAATAGTAAATTCCATCAGGAGGTAGAGCTTGGAACCAGACTCCTGTGGTTCCCGGCTCACGTGGGAGAGGTACCGGAGACACGCCGCAACCTAAACGAGAGGGCATACGTTAAGGCGCGCGAACTCGTGAACCGCGCTGGAGATCGTCCCCCATGGGGAAACACCTAAGACGGTTTGACGACCTATTACGAAATTATCAAGGCCTTCTACCTAGCTGGCCTACCGAACCGTTCCTCCCCCCAGCGAAAAGCTGAACACGATAGAGGCGGCGGCCCTATGACAGCTACAGACACATACCTATCCCAACACCTCACTGTTTTACAAACTATACCCCGACATATACCTGGCGAATATATGCAAAGTGTGCCATATTGAGGTTGCCTCATTAAATCACATGCTCTAGGATTGTGCCGAAAATCCACAAGGCGCGAAATCTGGAGCCCTTCCGCCGCGGTGGACCACTGCCCTGTGCAGCCCCAGCCTCGGCGACACACTCTGGGCCGTCCAGCAGGCAACGTCTTGACGTCCCCACGGGGGAGACCCCGGTTCACGAAAGCTCCGCCGAACTACTAATAAAGTTGTTACCAACCAACCAAGTCTGACAACGTAGTCTTGTGACTGCGACTTCACTAGCTCGTAATTGACATTTTACTATTCCACTAATTATTGGAGTGCTCGTGATGAAGCACAAACTTCTATCGCGATGCTTTCGTTTTTCTACACCTTCGATTGACCGCATGCATCACGAAATAGAATGCTCTTAAACATAATACATGCGCTGCTTCTCAGTAAGTTAGTGGGGCGTTCATTAAAAGGTCCACCTAGGTCAAAAATCCAAAGCAGTGAGTGGTATGCAGATAAGCACTCACCCAGTCGTGTGCGATCAATCGTCTCTGAAATGGAGCTAGCTTCCACAGGTTGATGGGCTTAATGCAGCAAGAAGCAGATGTGCCAGGGAATGGAACGACAGCGACCAACTCGCGAGCACTGAGCGAAGAAGTGATTGTTTGTTTGTTTGTTTGTTCCTTTCTTTTGTGGCTCTCACCCACTAAGGGGGATTGGCCAAGAAGCCGGTGGTTAATGCAAGTAAATACCTATAAATTTTCTAGATTAGGGGAATATGATTACTGTGTTTTGACTGTGAAATTAATTTGGCGCAATGTAAAAAAAGGGGGGGAGAAATAATAGAATTTGTTGAATATCTGTGGTGGAATCGTTATATGAAATTCTCCTGAAAGTTGAATCATTGCAGTGTATCAGCTAAATAATAAGTGGTAGTGTGACTAGTAAAATTCGAGAGCTGATGGCTGACTCAGCAAGGTAATCTTCTTGTGTTATATATGAATTCGCAGAGAGCCCCGCAGATGTTCCTGTCACTATGTCCCAATGAAATGGCCCCAAAAGACAAAATATTGGGAGTATTAAGTGATATTCCTAATTTTCTGAATAAAATTTTGAAGCAGTTTTTTCTTTGATTTTTGAATCGGTGACATGTGATAAGAAAATGGTCGATATGTTCAGGTTCGTTACAGCTTGAGCACAGAGGGGATGGCACCAGACCAGACCTGTTTAAGTAGAAATTAAGAGGTGGTACGCGGCAACGTAATTTTGTTACCAAGACTTCCAATTTACGCGTGGGACACCATTTATTATTCCATGTGAATTGCAGGTGCGAGAAATCTGGATTCGGTATAATGGTTTTTGATGAGTCTTCAAGAAGGGAAAGTTTTCTAAACCTCGCTGCTGTTACATAAGCTGTAGGAGGCATGATTGGCACAATCGGAAGATCAAGAGATGTTCGCGCAAGTTTGTCAGCCATCTCGTTTATAAATATACTACGATGGCCTGGCACCCCTATCATTCGCACTAGACGAATGTTTGCTGGGATTAATGATTTAACAGTCTCTAGTACTGCTGATGTCGACGACGGTGATAAGAATGAACACACGGAATACGAGTCAGTCACTATCACAGCTGTCGAATGAGTCGCAGGAAGTTTACGAATAGCTAGTATAACGGCCGTTAATTCCGCTTCAAATATTGGTGTATAATCTGGGAGGCGTAATGAAAATGACCAGAATAATGAGAGAGAAAAAATACCTACACCTGCCTTCTCGCCACTCATAGATGCATCCGTTGCAATTACTGTATTAGTACCTAATTGAGACAGGTGTTGTTCTAATAAACCAATCAAATATTTAGAGGGCAAGTGTTTAGCGTTCATGGGGAAGATATCGTCAAATTCTATTTGCACTTGGCCGATTGGTTTGACAGATAGTGTGATCTCGAATATATTAACATTTAAAGCATCTAGAAGTGTTTGAACAAATAGCACTTGGGGTTCATATACACGGGACCAATGCTCATTGAAGAAGACACCAGGCTCGGTAAAGAATACAAACTGTCGCCTTCTTAAAGTGGATTCGGAAAATTTTAAATAGGTGTTTACTGTTAAAATACGAAATCTGCAAGCAAGGGTGGGTATCCGAGCTTCTTGATACAAAACATTGTTAGCTGTGAATTTTGGCACACCTAAACAACTACGTAGGGCTTCCCGCTCTAAGAGAATGAGGGGGTTTATTTTGTATGCTGGTCCACCAGAGAATAGTACACATCCGAATTCAAGAATCGGACGAACGTACATGCGATAAATCATGATCATCGTATCTCTGCGAAGACCGGAACGGAGGCGGCTAAGCCTACTTATCATTCCAACAGCGCGTGTAGCCTTAATTTTAATATATTCAATGTGGTCACGCCAGCTCAGTTTTTGATCGTACAGTACACCCAGATATTTAATACAGTTAACCTGGGGTATTATTTCCTGATGGTACTGAAGAGAAATAGTAACTGGTGCGTCCAACGGAAAAAACTATTATAGCACTTTTAGTTACGTTCAGGTTCATATGAATTTTCTGAAACCAGGTTTCCAATGTTGCCAAATAACACTGTAAAGTCAAATGTAGTGAATAAATATCGTTGTCAGATGCAAAGAACGCGATATCATCTGCATATACATATACGTGTACCTTATCACTCTGTGGTATTGAACTTAACAAAATGTTAAATAGCACAGGCGATAGAACAGAGCCTTGAGGAACACCTCTCGTTTGGCTATACTTCGGCGTGGAAATACCTCGTTGGAAGCAATAAAATTTTCTGTCTTTTAAAAATTCGTATATCCAATTTGTGATGTACTGCGGGAACGTAAGCTCTTTTAGGACATTGATAAGAATAGCATAATCAACACTGTCATATGCCTTGGCTAAATCAAGGGTTACTAGGGCCGCATTTTGTCGTCTGTGCCGAGCAAGCTTTATACGAGCCTCTAAATCAACATGCGCCCACCATATAGAGTAACCTGGTCTAAATCCAATCTGGCACGCACTGAGTATCGCATTATCTGTTATGAACTTCGTAACTCTAATGTAAAGTATTCTTTCTATTAACTTAACTACGTGTGATGTTAAAGCGATTGGCCTAATGTTATCTGTCTGCATTCCTAGTCCCTGTTTTTTAAGAAGCGGTATTATTTTTGCAAGTCTCCAGTCAGGAGGTATCCAACTATTTTCAAGTGAATAGTTGACAACGTTAAGGAGGTCTTCAGGAGAGATGTCGACTAATATTTTTAACATTTCCGAAGTGACGCCATCTGGTCCAGGACCTGTGTTTGGCAGAATACGAACGACGTGCGCAAGTTCATCCCTACTTACTTTAATAAAATCATTTCCGAATGACGGTTTTGCGCACTTTATTTTGATTTGTGATGTAAATCTCTTCTCCAATTCTATTGCAATTTCCGTTAATGTATTTTCCAAATCAGTTGAAGAAAAAATAACTGAGTCAATATTTACGTGTGCTGTAATAGCTTTACGATTACGGAGAAATCTGAATAGAGCTTTCTTGTTGCCACTCTTGGATAAGTAGGCGTACCGTTTTTCTTCATAATCGTCTTTCGCTAATGAAACTGTTCTCCTAAAGGTAGCTTTAGCAAATAAATAATTTCTCCAATTAGTCGGACATTGGTTGGTGAGGAGTTTTTTCCATGCAGCGTTGCGGCGTCTATAATCTCTGGCGCAATCCGCATTCCACCAGGCAGATATGAATTTTCCCTTTGTTGAAGATATAGTGAACTGTGATTTTTTAATTGTACACTTTAGGGTGGAACAAAGGCTCATAGCTTTCATATTTGTTTCCATATTGGGCAAGGAAGACAGCGTTGACTGTAAGTTCTTTTTAAATTTAGAGTAGTTTACAAAACTTTGCACCTGGCGATCTACCGTCACTAAAGGAATGCTGACTTCAAATACCAGGGGGCAGTAATCACTACTTGTAGCAGTATCAAGAACAGTCCAAGACGATATTGTCACACTTGAGCTAGCAAATGTCAAGTCTAAGACGGACCTTGAGTTACATCGAACGAATGTCGGAACTCTGGAGTTCCAACAAATAAGGTTATTCCGGTTAGTCCAGTCCCACAACCGTTTTCCTGATGAATCAGTGCGGAATTCCCATGAAACGTGATGGGAATTGAAGTCTCCCGCAAATAGCATACTGTTTCTGCAAAAACTCGCAGTCACGTCAAGGGCTCTTTCATCTTGTATTCCAGCCGGAAAGTAGTTGTTACTATAGATAGTGGCGCGCATCCGGGAAAGTGAATTTCCAGAACCAATACTTCATAATCGTGTGATATTTGTTGGTAAACTAAGTGTGCTTTATGGCAAATTTTGGATGAAATGAAAAACATTAATCCTCCACCACGTGAGTCTCGGTCCAGTCGAAAGCACTGATAGTCCTTTAGATAGAAGTTTTGATCAGCAGACAGCCAAGTTTCTTGTAAAATTATGACGTCTGGAGATTGTTGAGAAATTAGGTATAATAAGTCTGTAGTTGCAGAGAGAATTGAACGGCAGTTCCACTGAAGTACTCTAAGGTACCCTATGATGATAAGCAAGCAGTAGCAACTGCTTGATCTAAGATACTATCTTTTAAGAAGTCCGCTTTAGTCATAGGTTCCTTCACACTCTTTTTTGTTTTCGGATGAGAAGAATTATTAAGTTTGCTAGTGGGTGATCTGGTGCGTTTCAAAAGGCGAGCATCCATATCTACATCCTGATTAATTATTGATTCTGAATCAGATATACCTTCCTGCTCAGTTGTGTTAGGACTGGAAAGCATTGCCTCGTTATTGATAGAGACATCTGACGGATGTTCGGCAGGTTTACTAATCGAGGCACTAGGAGGTTGGATACGCTTAGTTATTCGATCACATGCACCCGACATCTGTGAATCCATAATACTATTGAGTGAGTCGGACAGATTGAGTAAAAATTTTTCTAATACTTTTTCTACGGCCCTTTCTACCATAGCAGAAATGGACTGAGAAAGTGATGCATCCATAGAAAGAGGTGGACGAGCTGCTATACCGGCATAACCCTGACTCCTGCTTTGAATTTCTGCAATTGCTTCTCTACGAGAGCATCGTCTCCTTTCAATGATTTCAATCACCTGAAGTTCCTTTGATCTTGCAGGGCAGTTAGGATCGTCTGCAGCGTGATTTGCCTTGCACAAACAGCATGTCTTATTGTCTGATTGACACTCAGCAGTACTATGACCAGCCCCGTATATGGCTCCGCATTAGCGGCATCGAGTCTCCGATCGACAACCTTTAGTACTGTGTCCAAAGCGCCAACATTTAGCACATTGCAGCGGACGGGGAGCCAAAGGTTCGACCTTATAGATAAGCGGCCATGCCTTGATCTCCGAAGGGCGATCTGTACCAGCGAATGTGGCAATTACAGTTTCAGTGGGAACTTTCTGTTGGTTTTCCTGTTTGGTACAGCGGTAAACAGAAATAACACCTGCTGGGGAAAAGATGTCCAAGACTTCTGTTGGGCTTAGACTTGCGTCTATCCCCCGAACCAATCCTTTGCAGCAAGCTAGATGAGGTGGGATAAAAGAGCTCACCGGATGTGATGCAAAAGTAGTGCACTTCAGAAGGTCTTGGATGCAGGCCTTGTCTGGTGAGCAGCATAGTATCCCCCCGCGTCCAAACTGACGAACCTCTGTTATCAGTAGAGAGTGGGGAGTGATCGCACGAAGTTCCGTTTGGATTGTCTTGGGGTTTTTCATGCGGATGTACCCACCGGTGGTCGGCACCAAAGCGACAGGAACGCTACGGGTTCCATTGCGGAGAAACAACTCCAGAGGAAGATCTTGAGGGGGAACAGAGGCTGACCAGAGGGCAGGCCTCTGGCCCGGAGAAGAAACAGACATGAAATAAGAAGAAGTTACACTTATCAATGCACTAAAACAGTTGCGGAACAAGATTGTTCCTCGCGAGCACGAGCGCTTCGAAAATGTGGTCGTTGTCGTCGTCTTTCGCGTCAGCAAGCGGTGGCCAGAGATGAGGATGATGCTTATGGCCTAAATACATGGCTCACACGCCCTCTGGGTATTGGCCAAAAAACAATTAGATTGAAGAGAGCACGCTCTGGTTGACTACAATGAAGAATTATGCCTGTTTTTGTAATCCCCACAATCCCACACAGTGACTATGTGCCACAGTTAATAGGCGAACAAGATCAAGCTTTTGTAAATGGTTGCAACATTTGACGACCCACTCGTTGAGCGATTCGCATTATGTGACACCTCGTTGTTCCATTGCCGTTTCAAAAATTGGAAAAGTTTTCATGTTATGACTAATCACTTATGCTCGTCATATTGTCATGTTGGGCCACACCAATTCTGTTATCGATACCACTATCGGAACGGCCAGGAGCGCTAAAGCTCTTGGATAGATAGATAGATAGATAGATAGATAGATAGATAGATAGATAGATAGATAGATAGATAGATAGATAGACGGATGGACGGACGGACGGACGGACGGACGGACAGACACACAGACAGACAGACAGAGAGACAGATAGATAGATAGATAGATAGATAGATAGATAGATAGATAGATAGATAGATGAGGTACATATTTGTCTATTCAAAACATGAAAATCATGACATGTCATGAATATGACGTTTTACATTTCACGGTCTAGCTGCTTTTTCGGTGGTTTCGTTCACATGACATTTTGCAAAACTGGTATGGTATGACAGGACTGCATGACGAACATAAGTGACAGACCCTAACGCGAAACTCATAATATGCATGTCAGTATTTTCATGTTATGACTAGTCATGACTACACGCCACGCTCATAGTGCACTCGCGGTTGTTTCGCTAGCTTCACATATGCCAAATTTAGTATTACGGGACGTGCATATATGACGAAGGTAAATGACAAGTGCAAACATGATAATCATGACATGCGTGTCACATAAAACATGATGAAATCTTAGACTCATAGCTTGCTCACAGATGTCTCGCTAGCTCCACATATACGAAATTTGGTATTATATGACGTAATGGACGACGAAGGTAAATGACCCGTTGAAACTTGATAATCTTGATATGCAAGTCATGTAAAACATAACTACATGCTACGCTCATAGCGCGATTGCAGCTTTTCGCAAGATCCACATATACTAAATTTGGAACCAGGTGGCGTGAATAGACGACGAAGGTAAATGACACGTCCAAACATAATAATCATGATATGCGTATGATTTAAAACATGACTACATGCCACGCTCATAGCCTGCTCACGGCCATTTTGCTAGCTCCGCATATTACGTCGCGTGATACTAAATTTGTTATCACGTGACGTGAATAGAGGACAAATGTAAATGACACATGCAAACATGATAATCACGACATGGAATTCATGTACGGCATAATTTATTCGTCCGCCTCGTAACGTTGTGCTGACTTTAAAGTGCCATATCAACCTTCCTCATTCGTGCTTCGCATATCCTCGATTCCCACAATACGTGAGATCTGCCAACTTTTAGAGGCGAAACTCCTTAAAGCGGCACCCGTTCGTCCCTCGTAGGACGTAACATGTCTTACGCTTTGACCTCGAAGGGGGTGCCGGTGGGAGATTTCTCCTGTGCGTTGTTGAACAATAAAAATATCGCAGCGTTTGTGTTAACTAAAAGCCAAATTCTTCTGTCTCTCATTCCTCATTAGCAGCCATTGGCATGTTCCAGTAGGAAACGTTAGTAGAAGTAGAAGTGTAAGTGTTAGCTAAAAGCCGACTTCTGCTGTCTCCCATTCCCAGTAGCAGCCATTGTTTACCTCCGTGATTAATGTTCAAAACGCCATTGATTGATAAAAAAACCCAACGAAAGACGCCAGATGTTTTCTAAAAGCAAAACGAAAAGACGCCAGCTGCTTAACGAAAGACGCCAGGTGTTTTCTAAAGCACTGGTTTTATAATCAAAACCATATCGCGATACAGGTTTGCCGTTGACGATACTCGTTGCCTTCGGTGTGTGCTGGTATGGATAAGGATGCTGAAAGTAGAGTAAACTTTTTCTAAACACATATACCATGAACTCGAGGTGGTTAAAGGTGGGAAATAGACCCGAAGCGCAAGCCGTAAGAAAGTGTGCGTGTGCCACCTCTCGTTTAGTCCTTAAGATCTCCGCTGGATGGCGGTGTTTCTATATGCGGAATATATGATGAAAAGATCTGAGATGGTGGTACTTGGAGCGTTCATTAGATGGACGAACGGACAAACAGACAGACGCATGGATGTACGCAAGAATGGACGCAGGGGTGGATGCATGGAAGAACCCAGAGCGGACGCACGAACAGGCGCCCGAACAGACGCACGCACGGATGAACGCATGGACGGTCACATAGACGGACGCATGGATGGACGGAAGCAGCAACGAATGGACGGACGAATGCTTCGGCTCACTCTCCATCATTCACTCCGTGGATATGCTGCCAACTTTTTTTTGTTTACCGAGTTTATCACGTGCATCAGGCGTCGCACAACTACGGCTCGCACATGAACCATGTTCTGATCGTATAACAGCTTTTGCTGTAAAAGAAAAAGAAAAGTTGGAAGGGGGGCAAGCAGCTACAAAATCTCTGTATAAATATTTTTATACGGAGTCTTACAACGTAGTCTTGTGACTGCGACTTCACTCGCTCGTAATTGACATTTTACTATTGCACCGATTATAGAAGTGCTGGAGATAAAGCCCAAACTTCCATCGCAATGCTTTCGTTCCTCTACACCTTCGATTGACCACATCGCAAAATAGAGCACTCTCTAGGCCTAATTCTCATGCGCTTCTCCTCAGTAAGTTAGTGAGGCGTTCATTAAGAGCTGCCGCTAGGGCAAAAATCCAAAACGGTGAGTGGTATACACATAAGCACTCATCCAGATAAGTGTGATCAGTCGTCGCTAGAAGGGAGCTAGCTGGCTTCCACAGGTTGACGGGCTTACGGCCGCAAAAAGCAGATGTGCCAGAGATTGCAACGATAGCGACCAACTCGCGAGCCCTGAGCGAAAAAGTGACTGTTCCTCACGAGCGCGAGCGCCTCAAAAACGTGGTCGTTTTCGTCGTCTTTCGCGTCAGCAAGCGGTGGCCAGAGATGATGATTATGGCCTAAATACATGGCTCACATTAACTCTAGGTGATTGGCCCAGAAGCATATTAGACACAGAGGATCACGTTGTGGCTGGCTACGATGAAGAATTATGCCAGATTTTGTAATCCCCACAATCCCCCACGGTGCGTATGCGCCACAGTCAATAGGTGAAGATCAAGCTTTTGTAAAAGATTGGAGCATTAGACGACCCATTCGTTGAGCAATACGCATCATGTGACACCTGGTTGTTCCATTGCTGTTCGAAAACACTTACTCTGCAGCGAGAGGCCAAGAGACGTGATGAATCTTTATTCTACAGAGCCAAAGCAAGAGACGCGGCGGCTGCCTGCGATCGCCAGGCACGAGGACTTATTCAGTTCTAGCGCGCGCCTCGAGCTCGGAGCACAACAGCGCGAAAGGTGCAGCGCTGCGACTAAGAAATGAAGATGAGGGTGACTGCGGTACAACTCAACGCGATTTTTCGCCGTCCAAAATTACTTTGTGTTTGTAAAACGATAAGCCTTTTACTTAAAGATCCTGCCGCCCGGTTGTTGGCCGTTCCCCTCTTTGTGGGTGTGCGCCAGAGTAACAAGGATCATCATCGTCATCGTCATCATCAACGCGATTTCTTTCCCAACATGAAGCATTTAGGTACCGTGTGCCACCTTCTCGGAATAGATTTATATGCTCAAAATGTTCTTTCTTTCAGGTCTTTTTCTTTTGGGCTCAGCGACGGGAAGGTTACTGACGCAATGCAGGAGTTCATCAAAAGTTCAAAGAGGTTTAAGGGATGAAATTATTCTTCAGTAGATTTTGACTTTTCCAAATTCACATTAAATCAAATACCCTGCTCTATTGCATTACCCTACAGATTATTTACAAGTCAACCATCAAATTCGTCTTGCTGCATCTTTCTTTTATTTCTCGTAAATAGATTAAGCTTAAGCTGTCATTAAGAAGAAATTCAAGAAAGCTATTCGATTCTTGGCCAATCCCCCAGCGTGGTATGCACCACATCATCAAGGATCTCGACTTGACTTGATCAAGTCTGCCTAAGGCCAGTTTGCAAAGGAGTGTTAGGCACCGGCATGGCTCAGTAGTAGAATGCTAAGCTGATGCGCAGTGAACCGGGGTTCGAATTACAGTGCCATTGGTGTTTTTTAATTACCGACTTTTTCTTTCTGATCGCGTGCAGGACACCGACAGCGGCAGCGGCACGCAACTACAGCACGCAAGTGAACCGTGTTCGGATCTCATAACAGCTTTCGCTGTAAATGGAAAAGAAAGGGGTGGTGGAGGGGAAAAGCAGCCAGACAAGCCCTGTGTGAATAAAAATTTAGATATCCTGAAAACGTAGGCTCTTGACTTCTACTTTACTTGTTCGTAATTGACATATTTTACTATTCAACTGATGAGTGATGTGCTGGAGATCAAGCCCAAACCTCCATCGCAATGCTGTCTTTTTTAAAGACGATCGTCTTTCTTGGAGACCTTCCGACGCAAAAATTTTGGTCTATCTGTCTGTACATTTGTCTGTCTACCCTTCACGGTACCGGCTACTCAAAAGGCGCCAGCCAATACCCTAAATGGTGACCCATCTGCAGCACCCACCGATGCTGCTCAAGATTCAGCGTTCATACTATTGCGATTGTCAATTAAAAACAATTATTCATTTTTCAGCTGGAGCGTCCTGCAACTGGGGGTTACTTACACCTGTGACGCCGGCTGTTTTGTCCCCCCTCCTCCAACACTACTTCATTGAAGCTGGGTCTTGTGACCATTGAACCAAATGAACCTGTTTTTCCGGACATGTTTTTCTATTCTTCCCCGCCGTTCTGGGTGACGGTTCCCCACCATTATCTACATCGGCCACTCCTTTGTTCACCTTCACTATTATCTCCTCGGCTGACCTAAGCCTTTCTTCCGCAGCCCTCGTTTTTTTTTGCTCTGTCACCAACGGAAACTCGGCGATTCTCATCAGCAGTTCACCCTGGGCAACCATCATTTCCCCCAATTTTTCCTCAACCTCACATTGCCTAAACTTGACGCCAGCCTCCTCAGCGTTCACGTCCGTGCTAGTCTCTATTTAAAAACCCACCCTGCGTGCTGAACCTTTAAGGCCTTTCAACCATGTCTCTTTGACACCAATTGTTCTGCTGAATTGTCCCACTCGATAAGTGCAAAGTGTGGCGTACGACGAACCCTGCCCTGAGCAAAAAAAGTCGAGTGATTCCACAAGAGATCGACACGGGTCCAAAAGTTAATATTTTAGATTTCCTTGAGTATTTTATATTTACCTCTCCGAAACTGCGCCGATAGATGGCGCTGCGTGTCTGCAAAACTTCGGTCTTACATTTCTAGACCTAACATGAATTTTCAAAAAACTTCATCGCGCCAAAGTTGCAAACTAATGAAAAATAAATTATCAGTGATGGATGCTACATTTTCACTTATGAAGCAGATTCTAGAGCAGGCAGCAAATATATTTTAAACAACTCCTGGAGTTTAATGCATCAATTAAGCCTTTTATAGATGTTATTTGTTAAAAATATATCGCATATACAAAAATCACTGCAAATTGCAAAAACCATATTTACGCAGATGGATAATCTTCGAGCACCAAGTGTTTTCTTGTTGATTGAAACGCTAGTCCTATTGAAGTTTTCGAAAACCAAATATGCTAATTGAATTACCACTTAAAATGTTTCTCCTTGTGACATAAACGAGGGGAAAGCTGATGAAAGTGCTAAATGTAATCAGTCACATATCACTCACAGCAGTGGCTGGTACGACTAAAAAAGTCTTGCACGCATTTCACCAAAATAGTCTGCTTGTAAGTAACAAATACACAACTATACAAGACACACACACACACGCACACACACGCACACACACACACACACACACACACACATATATATATATATATATATATATATATATATATGTGTGTGTGTGTGTGTGTGTGTGTGTGTGTGTGTGTGTGACCACAAGATTTCACTTCACTGTTCTTTGTTGCTGCAATGCCATTTCAGAACAGAATTGGAGCAATTACTAGCAAACATTAGAATTTGTAGCAGCAGGGAGCAGCATCCCTATTTTGAAGCAGTTTAGAGCAATTGAAGCAGCACTTGCATCACTGCATTTTTAAACTTTCGAAATCAAACACAGAGATTGGGGCACGAAACTAAAAACGGAACCCTGATTGTCTCCTTTTCAAAACATGTGATTGTGAAAGTTACAACATAAAAGTTTTCATAATACACTTGATAAAACTAAATGAAGTTATTGTTTCCTTTCGGTGTCCCTTTAACTAACCCAGTGGTTTTGTCATCAATGCCGTCTGCTAATGCAGGTTCTGATTATTGAGTTAGCTACTAAAAAAGTTTAAAAACATGTTTAATCCCTCCATCATAAGAATCGGTAAAACAGGAAAGTAAAACGTGTCCTTAGAGAAGTATTTTAATGTGTACTGTACATTGATATGAGAGAACTTTCGCAGAGTCTAATGGTGTTTATAGCAATGCCTAATGTGAATGAATCCACGTTAAGGCTTAGTCATACACATCTATCCCGATGACTAAAATGACACAGAGCCACCAAAGCAGAGATTGTACATCGAGACAAAGCAGGCGCGTTACTCTATACGTGGCAGAGCTGTTTTTTGGTATGGATGAATGCTTTGAGCGACACCGACGCTTGGGGTAAGATTACCACTTGGGAATGTGGCGCTGACAAAAATTACTCACACTCTACTAAGAAGCACACCGAATAAGATCGACGCTTTGAAATAATGCGTTGAAGTAACTAATCGCGGATGCTACAGTCAGGATGCATTACTGCAAAATTGCTGAGAGGACTATGGTAGACATAAAAGAAGTACTTTTTTAAGAGATGACGGAAACACAGGTCATAGGTTCAACTCCAAATGATGGCACTTTTTGCTTTGTCTTCAGATGGTGTGCAATTTTTCGACGTCACTTCTAAGAGAAAAAAACAAGTCTTGGTGGGCCCCGGAATAAAACACTTTTGTGTTAAAATTGGACAGTGTCCAGCACAGCAAAAATTTCGCTGGTGACTGAATGTTTGCTTCTGACCTCAGAAGATGGGCGAAGAATGTGCAAGATCCTGCGATCCGAAAGTCGGGAACAGGTACAACATTGCAAGGATTGTGTAAAAGTGGCTTATTCCCGTTTCTGATGAGAAGTCTCAATGTGAAAGCCTTTTGAAACTGGTGGAGATGGGCGAATATTGTGACTGAGACACCGTCGAACGACATGTGTCGGAACTTGCTCAAAAAAAAGAGGGATGAGCGTTTTAAATTAGGTTGTTTAATATACTGCAAAAAATATGGCCCTCCTTTGCTACAAAATTTGGTAATATCTTGTGATCAAACCCTTTTTCGTAACATAAGAACGCTTCTTCCATTATCGCACAATGCGTAACCCATACGTGCCTTTATAACGAGTGAGCTAGTCTCCTGTCTCTGTACTCCGCGAACCATAAGTTGTAAAGCAAGGTGTGACAATACATAATAGAAGACCCCATTTCGTGTATTTACATCTTATGAGCAAACCATTAGAATACAGTGTTTTGCAGTAATGATAAAATCTGAGACCTTGTGTGCTGAATCCATGCTGTGAAAGAATGCAGCGCATATTGCTTCCACTAGCGACTTTCTTTCGGTGTTCTCATAAACAATGCACAGCGAGTTGATGATAAATGCTGGAATCACATATCACAAACATGTTGTAAGCACCAAGAAGATTTATTTTACACAATTATTCAGTACTAAATATCTAACGAATAATCTTGCGACTTTCTAAATCATAAAAAAGCACAAGAAGCTGTTCTATTAACGAAAACAATGAAAAAACTTGAAAAACAATCTGTCTGCGAGGTGCAGCGCTGTTATGTCCTTCCACACAAGCCATGGGGTAAACACCACTCATTCCAGACATTAAAGAAAGAAAGCATTGCTATTGAAGGAAATCTATCTCTTAATATCGATAATGTTGAACCAAAATAAAGAAAATATATGTTTGAAACCATACAGTCTTTTAGAGTAAGGCTTGCAAAGCATGTATTGCAACCTCATATTTTGATAAAGAACAATTGATACATTTTGATATACTAGTCAAAGTATATGAGAATATTTGATATATTTCAAAATATTTTGATATATTTTGACCACAATTAGCTGGGGAACACTAAACCCGTCTTTCAAAAAAAAGCCAAATATGAAAGTGATCAGTGAGCGAAACTTGCATAATGTGGAGAACAGCAGGGTATTTACAAAAAATGGGCAGTAAAAAGTATCACCTTATTGAACATTATTCGGATTGTTTTATAAATATAGACAATAATTGCACTACAGAAGTTCAGGTGTGATAATGCAAGAAGAAAACTTCTAAAAAAACAGGTAAACTTAAGCTTCTCGTCAAAGCACTGCACAATAAGCTTGAGTGGTGTCATACCGTAGTGCACAGTTCCAATAGTACAACAGAACTTCTTGCTGAGATAACTGGTGCAATTTATTAGAAATATAGGTATGGCACAAAAGTACTGGTGCAAAGTAAAGGCACGAATTGAATAACTCATTGCCAATTCCCACATGTTTATTGAAAGAAACCATGCTGATTCTTACATACTGTCAAACAAGGTTAATCTTTCTAAAAATACAGCCACAAGAATAAACTGTGAAGTCATCATGAATTTGCGATCAAACATGTCCCACAAAGTGCATTGACCTAAACAGCGAGATCTTACTAGAACAATATAGCACATGTTTATTACATAATTGATCTGAGTGAAAGCAAAAGAGAGTGCACAGTCTAAAATTTACATGTCTACAAGCTATCTTTCAGGACAATCACTTCTTTTGTCACTTAACTCTAGTCGCGGCTTAACATAACCGCCTGCTCTTTTTACTAGGAATTCCCTCAATTGTCACCTTATCGAAGCAGCTGCTTTCTCTAAGAAGTATGGTTCACCTAAGGTACGACACACAACCACAATATTAACAGTGGCCTGTCAAGTGCACTTTCATGGTCATGCCTGACCACCAGCGGCTCTTTTGCATGATCGTGAGAACATTGGCCCATTTGTCTCAACAATGTGGACTACACTGCTAACACATTCCGTGTAGCATGCAGCGTGCTGTGTGTCGTGTAGTGCGCTGTAGGACCACATTGCTAACACTATCAGTGTATCATGCAAAGCTCGGCGGCCTTCCTTTCGTCTTTCTGGATTTATTTATCTTCATTTCCTAATTTTATTTATTCTTCTCCTTTCTCTTTCTCTCTCTTTTTCATTTCGCATTTACTCTTTTTATTCAATTTTTATACGTGGTGTTACTTGCTGTATGCGAAGCGCACTAGCTTTTTTTTTCCTGATGATGATAAACGGTAATCATGAAAGCACTCGAAGTACAAAAAAAACATTTCGCCTCGGAATGAGCCTGTGCTTAACGTGCTACATAAGGAGTGTTATGCCAAACGACGATGAGAAAATATAACAGCCCGACCCCAAAACTGCTCCACACTTAAAAACCGAGCTGTTCTCGGCAAAAATGGCAATAAACAACATAGTGAAACATAGAGAAAAGAAGCCTGATGACATAGTAGCACACAGCATGCCAAGAAGCGCGCTGGCTATGGATACAGGAAAACAACATCGAAATTAGGGCCACGGCACAATAGAGGCTTCCGGCGCACAACCACTGTTTACATAAAAAACATGCCTCCTCACCTACATACAACTTGTATGCCCAACTACCATAAAAAATATAGAAAATTTTAAACTAAAACATTAACATCAAACAATAAAAATAAAAATGCTCAACAAAACAATAAATATGTTCCCGTGCTGCCATAAGAGACCTTCCTCGCATTATCGAGTGGCTGCGCCACAACCAACGTCCACACTGAATTTTTCAAAAGTTTTATATAGAACTATGGGTTATATCGAATTCATTGCAGATTTTTGGTGAGCTCGCTGTATGCCATTCGTAATGCAAACGCAAAGAAATAACTGGCTGAGAAACCAACTTGCCACCAACAGTAACCGAACCTACAGCTCTCAACTCAGGTGTTTCATGCTTTACCAGTTGAGCTATGGTAGCGGTTGTCCTTCCAATTACTCTATCGGGCATACCTGTACACTTAAATCTGGGAGTGCTGCTACGATCCAGTTCTGCTTGTTGCCACGAAGTGTCACTGAAAGTTTGAAATGCTCCGCCACGCCCAAGTGGAAGAAAGAACAATCGCTGCCGTAGCTCAACTGGTAAAACAAGAAACGCCCTCGTTGAGGGTTGCAGGTTCGGGCCCTGCTTGCGCCAAGTGGCTTTTCTTTGTTCACTTTTTGCTTCATGTTTGCATTATGATTACTATAAATAACATCCCCTGCATATTTCTTGGATTGATCATCTGTTTGTTCTTCATGACGTTGCTGGTGTCAGGATGCTAAAAAAGAACCAGTAAAACCCATCTTTACAGAAAACATTGAAATGTTCACTTCCTTACATGCCGAAGCAGATGCTTATTGAATCGTTTTTTTTTATAAATGATTGGGAACATATTTCACACTTATACGGCCTATCACCACTGTGCGTGCGTCGGTGACTGAATAATGCGGAGTAGCTTGAGAAGCTCTTTGAGCACACGTGACATTCATACGGAGGCTCGCCTGTATGGGTGCGGTGATGATTTCCTAGAGTTGACAACGCTGAAAAACTCTCGGGGCGAAAACGGCACTTGTACGGTCGTTCTCCCGAGTGAGTTCGAAGGTGCAGTGAAAGACCGAAACTCGTGGAGAATCTCCGCGGGCATGTCGAGCACTTGTATGGACGCTCCCCCGTGTGGGTGCGTAGGTGACTTGTAAGAGTGGTCTTCTGTGCAAAGCTGTTGGGGCACCGATGGCACTGAAACGGCCTCTCGCCCGTGTGAGTCCTGACGTGCATTTTCAGAAGGGACAGGCAACGAGCCTCGTAGTCGCACGACTCGCAGCAGTAGCGGCGTCCGAGACAAGACTTTTCACTATCTTCAGTTCTTGGATGACTGGCCGACCCCAGTGCTGCACAAAAAAAAAAGAAAAACGTGATGACTTTACTCTCTATGCCAACGAAATAAGCTTCTCCCCCCTTTTTTTTCATCCACTAGGTTTTTTATGCTATCACAGGCGTTGATTGGGAATTACAAGCATTCTTTATTTTTCCCTTATTAAAATGTGGTACGTATACGAGGTCATTCCTAAATTTATCCGACCTTTGCTGGAAGGAAAAGACTGGCATAGATGGAGCGTTGTTTTAAAACCTAATCCCCCTCAAAGTAGTCCCATTCGGACTACACACACTTCTCCTAGCGGTGTTGTCATTCTTGGAAGCATTCTGAAAAGGCCTCTTTCGGAATGGAATTCAGCTCAGTTGTCCTTGCAGCCATAACGTTCTCCATTGTCTGAAATCGCCCTCCTTTCAATGTCCTCTTGAGTTTGAGAAACAGACACAAGTCGCAGGGGGCCATATCAGGAGAGTAAGCAGCCTACTGAACTATAGGAGTCTCACCTTTTGCCAAAAAAGTCTGAACCAAGTGTGAGGAACGTGCAGAAGCATTGTCAATATGGATGCGACAGTTTCCTGTTCGCCACAACTCCAGTCTCTTGTGCCTCGCAGCATCACGTGGGCGACGGAGCACATCCCTGTTGTACTCTTTAAAGATTGTGTAACTTGTGGTGCGTACTCATGGAGTACCACACCACAGGAGTTAAAAAAGCACTCAGTACTTGACGCTGCATACTTGGCGGGCCTTCTTTGGACTTGTTGATGTGTAGCAGTTCCATTTTGACGACTGGGATTTGGTTTCCAGGTCATACCCGTACACCCAAGACTCGTCATCAGTAATAATGGTGTTCATGAAATTAGGGTCACTGCTTGTGAAATCCAGCATGTCCTGTCAGACTTCAACACAAATTTCCTTTTTTTCCAACAAGAGCAGTTTCGGTACGAATTTTGCCGCAACTCTCTTCATGGCCAAATCTTCGGTCATTATAGAATGTGCAGAGAAAGTACCAATACCCATATCTTCCGCAATTTCCAAGATAATCACATGATGGTGCCACATCCCCGCAGTGTTCATTTCGGCAATGACCTGGTCATTTCAACATGTTGATGGCTCACCGGAACGTGGCTTGCTCTCCACCAAGTTGCGGTCGTCTTTGAACCCGTTGTACCACACCTTAATTTGTGTAGGGCTCATATCATCGTCACCGAAAGCCGTCTTGATCTTCCCAGTGATTTTCACTTGGCTGTTGCCCAATTTCTGGCAAAATATATTGCAGTAGCACTGCTCTAGTAACTCCATCATTTTCCTTGCAATGAAAAGCCGATGAGAGCTCTGCGCACTACCTCACTCAAATTCTGCGTTCCAGACGTTGACATTACAGGTGGCGAAAAATTCATGCATACGCACGCAGGTTCAAGGGCAGCTCATGCAAGCACGCTTGTTTCAAATTTAACAGGTGCTCACAAACAAGAAAGTCGTATACTTTTCTAACAGACCTCGTATATGGAAATGCCAAAGAAATTAATGAAGAGACACTATTGTGATAAGAAACAGCTTCTTCATTGAATATGTCTTTACAGAAACTTTCAGAAACAAACCACGCCACGTTAAGCTTCAAATTTGAACAGGCTTAGAAATGCACTGTTGCTCAGGTCACTACATTCACACAGGAAGAGCGTACAGAGACAGCAGTAAACAGCCACAACAGTGTCGCAGTTTGCATGTACATATTGAGCTAAGGGTGCGATCTCTTAGCATTTTAAAAAACATAGCACCAGAAAAGCAACAGGGGGAAACGCGACACGCGCTACAACTCCCCTCTGCTCTGCCATAATTCCTCACAGGGCTAGTGTGAGCGGGCAACCCTGTGTTACGGCCCGGTAGAGGCAGCAGGAGGGCGAGTGTCGCAGGCATCGTTGCGAACTCACGATGTGTGATGGCATCAGAAAAATGCAGTTCTCTTCTCGGAAACATATCATATGAGATGGGTCAACGCAAACCGAGAGATATGGCAGATGAGTCGAAAGAAAGGCTTTGAGGTGGTGGAAATAAAAAAGAGGTGCATAGGTTGGGTTGTTTTCAACGAGACAGAATTCACTTCAATGAGCGACTAGGTCAAGAGGTGGTTTAGGGACTTGCAGGACGCGCAGTACCTTTTTTTTTGGGGGGGGGGGGGGCATGCGGGCCCGTCGGGGAGCAGGATAGCTAGTAACGGAGAAAACAACCAGGAAGACTCTTTGACAGGTGGTATGGACAGATACGATTCCAAAGGAACACCAGTATCTAAGATAGGTAGAGTCCGGGGCAGAAATAGACGTAATCACGAGCACCGAGCCAATTCAGGCGTAGGCTATATTAACATCCAGGGTGGTAGGAACAGGCTTAAGTGGGAAGAGATAGAAGAACAGCTAAAAGGAGAGGCCGTTGGTATACGGTTTCGTAGAAACACATCTCAGGGACATGGAACAACCTACTAACAATGCGGACCTCGCGTGGGAATATTGTAATTGAACAAAAAGCAGCAGAAAGCGGGGTGGTATTGGGGCATTCATTCATAAAAGTACAGACTGGCAAAGGTTCAAGCAGGAGTGCAAGGAACATTTATGGAGAAAAGGGAAAGTGGCAAGGCAAATGACACTCCTTGGTTTTGTGTATACTTGTGGAGGGGAGCAAACGCTAGAGAGGAAAACCATGCAATAGTAGAGTGTATATCAAAGGACATTCAGGAGTTAGGGGGAACGTGCGAGATAATTATACTAGGAGAATATGTTACGGGAAGGAGACTGACTCAGAGGGGTAGTCACCGATGTATTTACAGCTGGTTAGGCGAGCAGCACCAGCCACACAGATTAGCTCGTGCCAGTCTATCTGCTTTCTTTTCTTCAGCTCCATGCACTGGCACGTAGCATGACCCCCGGCGGTGGAGGCACCGTCCCGGTGCTTCAAAGGTCGTTATCTGACGCATTATTGTAGGGCTTGATCCGCGAGACGTGTACGATGTCATTGGGCCGCATAGTAGATGATGATGGACAGATGGGGCTGATCACGTAGGTGACAGGTGTTACTTGACGCAATATACGGTAGGGTCCCGGATAATGAGACAGGAGTTTTTCGGATAGGCCCAGCCGACGATTAGGGAACCAGAGTAAAACGAGGGTACCGGGAGTGAAATGTACGTCTCTATGTTCCGCATCGTACCGACGGCATTGGTTGGTTTGCGACGCCATCAGCCGAGCGCGGGCGAGCTGACGCGCATCATCGGCTCGCGCAATCGCGTCGCGGGCATACTCGCTAATGGACGAGGTGTGAGCTGAGATGACTGTGTCCAGTGGTAAAGTCGGCTCTCTTCCGTACAATAAGCAGAACCTCAAAAAGCCTGCTGTGTCGTGACGGGATGAATTATACGCGAAAGTTGCGTAGGGTAAGGCAAGGTCCCAGTCACGGTGGTCGGGCGAAACGTACATAGCGAGCATATTTGTTAAAGTGCGGTTAAATCGTTCAACGAGGCCGTTTGTTTGAGGGTGGTAAGCGTTGTCAGTGTGTGTTGCGTGGAACAAGAACGCAGAATGTCGGCGATGACTTGGGATAGAAATGTACGGCCACGGTCTGTGAGAAGCTGTCTCGGAGCACCATGAATCAATATAACGTCCCGTAACAAAGAGTCAGCGACGTCGGTTCTACAGCTGGTCGGTAGAGCTCGCGTAATAGCGTAGCGTGTAGCGTAGTCTGTAATAACGGCTATCCATTTGTTTCCCAATGTTGATGTGGGAAAAGGATCAAGCACGTCTGACCGAATGCGGTAAAATGGTTCCGCGGGTATGTCAATTGGTTGAAGATGGCCAGCGGGTAGCAGCGACGGTGTCTTACGACATTGGCATAGGTCACACGTGGCAACGTATCGGCATACCGAACGAGCAACGCCTGGCCAGAAAAAACGGCGCCGGGCGCGCTCACACGTGCGGGATACGCCAAGGTGTCCAGCCGTGGGAGCGTCGTGAAGTTCGGTGAAAACACAGCGGCGCAAATGCTTAGGCACAACAATGAGAAGGTCTGGCCCGTCTAGTCGGAAATTGCAACGGTATAGCACACCCTTTTGAATGACAAACTAGCGTACGGAAGCATAATTTGTGGAGGATTCCATACGGCTGATGATGTCAAGCAGCTCTGGATCACGCTTCTGTTCTTCCCAGATATTAAGGAAGTCGGACACTGACAAGATAGAGTTCTCCGTGGGCTCATCAGTGTCTCCAGGATCATCGACAGGGTACCGGGAGAGGCAATCGGCATCGCGGTGTAGGTGGCCAGATTTGCAGACCACTGAATAGGAAAACTCTTGCAGGCGCAAAGCCTAGCGACCAAGGCGGCCTGATGGATCTTTCAGAGAGTTGAGCCAGCAGAGTGCATGGTGGTCGGTAACTACCGAAAATGGGCGTCCATATAGATAAGGTCGAAATTTCGCCACCGTCCATAAAATAGCCAAGCACTCACGCTCTGTTGTCGAATAGTTACGTTCAGGGGCGGATAGGAGGCGGCTGGCATATGCAATGACGCAATTATGGTCATGTTGTTTCTGAGCCAGCACTGCACCAATGCCATGCCCACTTGCATCTGTACGGATTTCCGTAGGGGCAGCAGGGTTGAAGTGTGCCAGAATTGGATGGGTAGTGAGAAGAGCGACGAGAGTCGAGAACGCAGAAGCCTCTTCGGAGCCCCAAGAAAACGGGACTTCTTTCTTGAGGAGCTGCGTAAGCGGCCTCGCTATGTGCGCAAAAGTTTTTACGAAGCGTCGGAAGTAGGAGCATAGTCCGGTAAAGCTGCGTACATCGTTCGCAGATCGTGGTACAGGAAAGTTTTTGACGGCGCTGATTTTTGCCGGGTCTGGTTGTACACCGTTTGCGTCTACTAAATGGCCAAGCACTGTGATTTTATGGCGTCCAAAGTGACATTTGGAGGAGTTGAGCTGCAGGCCAGCGCGACGGAAGATTCCCAGGATGGCTGAGAGGCACTCTATGTGAGTTTCAAATGTTGGTGAAAAGACGATGACGTCGTCCAAGTAGAACAAACAGGTGGACCATTTGAATCCTCTGAGCAGGGAGTCCATCATTCGTTCGAAGGTGGCTGGAGCGCTACAAAGGCCGAAGGGCATGACCTTGAACTGATATAGGCCATCGGGGGTGATGAGTGCCGTCTTTTCACGGTCCATGTCATCTACCACTATCTCCCAGTAGCCGGAACGAAGGTCTATGGAGGAAAAATAGTGGGACCCATAGAGGCAATCAAGCGCATCATCTATTCGTGGCAGAGCGTAGACGTCTTTTTTGGTAATTTTGTTTAGGTGTCGATAATCCACACAGAAACGCCATGCGCCGTCTTTCTTGTGGACTAGCACTACAGGAGAATCCCAAGGACTGCAGTATGGCTCAATGATGTCCTTGGCGAGCATTTTGTCGACCTCACTTTGGATGATGTGACGCTCGGCCGCCGACACCCTATATGGACGCCTATGAATAGGATGCTCATTACCAGTGTTTATGTGGTGGCTCATACCGGTAGCTTTCCCCAACGGACGGCCGCTGATGACAAAAATGTCGATGTAGGACAGCAGAACCCGGTGGAGCTCATCAGTCTGCTGCGGCGTTAAGTTGGAAGCGATCATCGAAGTAATAGCGCTGTCGGAGCAAGTGGCAGACTGATGTTGAGCGTGGGGGTCAGAAGGGGTGGCCATCGCGAAAACATCTACCGCATTGTCTTCTAAGGTGCAGAGCAACGTCAAAGAGATCTTTTGTGGCAAAACTTGAGGTGTCAAGCTAAAGTTGACAACTGGGAGGCACGTAAAATTTCCTGCGACGGACAGAATGATGTGCAGTAATGTAATGCCACGGCTTATGAGGACATCGGTGATAGGGGTCAGAACATAGTTACCGTCGGGAACTGGTGGTATTGAGACGAGCTCTATGTAGGTCAGTGTCTGTGGAAAAAGGCGCGCGTGTCCCGTTGTGCAGAGGCGACTCGGCCGTTGTGTGAGAGGTTCTGTTGCGGGCAAGTGTAGACGCAGCGTACTGGTCGAACAGTCTATGAGGGCAGAATGCGCGGACAGGAAGTCGAGGCCTAAGATTACGTCATGGGGGCATTTATCAAGGACGGTGAAGAGAACAACTGTGTGTCGATCCGCAATGCTCCCACGAGCGGAGCACATTCCAACGATAGATGCTATTCCACCATCCGCAACACGGACGAACTGAGTGGTCGCAGGTGTGAGAACCTTCTTAAGCTTGCGGCGAAAATCACTCGTCATCACGGAAAGTTGGGCGCCGGTGTCGACAAGAGCAGCGACATGTACGTCGTCTACTTGTACGTCTATGAGGTTCCGTTTTGTCGGTATCGTCAAAAGAGGATTTTCGGTCAGTCCGAGCGATGCAGCGCCACCTCCGGGGGCTGCAACGCTTAGTTTTTCGTCGAAGAACCTCGTGGGAAGGCGGGGGAAGATGGTCGGCGGGGCTGTGGAGAACGAGACTGGCGACGTTAGGGGGATGGGGAGCGGGAGTAGTGGTGTTCAGAAGCAGGCTCTTGGGCAAAATGGTCGCACGTGGTCTCATGGCGATAGGCAAGACGTGCATAGAAGGGACGAGAGGACGGTTGTGAAGGAGGACCCCAGCGACTTCTGCAATTGCGAGAAATGTGCCCGATTCTGTGACACAAGAAGCATATCGGCTTGTCATCGTGTGTTCCCCAAGCGGACGGATTACGGAACGTTTAGGGAGAGCCGGTCAGGAAAGGACGTGCAGGCGTGTATCGGGGCTGGTAGTCGGTGCGGGGAGGCGGTGAGGTAGAGTGAATTCCCAAGCTGGCGATTTCCTGCCGGACGACTGCTTGAATGAGAGGCAACGTAATTGGCGGAGAGGGGTCAGGGGACGTTGGTCCCACCTTAGGTGGAGCAGCGGCTTCAAGCTCCCGCCTGACGATTCGCGTCAAGTTGTCACAGTTGTCTGGTGGATGATATGTGTCGAGACACAAAGACGTCGCAGCGGTGTTCGGGAGGCGCTGGAACTGATGGGAGATGCGTCTGCTTTTAGCTTGTTGGAACCGGCGGCATTCTTGAATGACCGCATCAACAGATGACACATTGTTGAATACCAGCAAGTTGAACGCATCGTCGGCGATACCCTTTAGGATGTGCGCAACGTTTTCAGGTTCAGACATATTTTCGTCAGCTTGGCGGCATAGTGAAAGAACAGCCTGAATATAACCGATGTAGGGCTCCGTGGAAGATTGTGCGCGAGTCGACAACTCATTTTTCGCAGCTTCACGACGACCAGAGATGTTGCCAAAAAGCTCACGGATCTTTGCCTTGAAGCTGTCCCAGCTTGTTATGTCATGCTCGTGGTTATCAAACCAAACACGAGGGGTTGCGTCGAGATAAAACATGACGTTTGCGAGCATAAGAGTAGGACCCAACTGTAAGTGGCGCTGACGCGTTCGTAGAGGCGTAGCCACTGGTTGAGGTTGGAACCCTCGCTGCCCGAAAACACGCCGGGGTCTTTGAGTGCGGAAGCGTCACTAAAGTTGTCGCGATAGCTGGGTTGACAGGTCGGGCAGAAGGAGGAGCGACCGGAGAGGATGTAGCCGAGTCTTGAGTGGTCATGTTGTAAGCCGCGAGGGAGCGTCCGCTTCGGAGTTCTGTGGCGAGGACGGGATCGCACACCTCCACCAAATATGTTACGAGAAGGAGACTGACTCAGAGGGGTAGTCACCGATGTATTTACAGCCGGTTAGGCGAGCAGCGTCAGCCACACAGATTAGCTCGTGCCAGTCTATCTGCTTTCTCTTCTTCAGCTTCATGCACTGGCACGTAGCAATATGAATGCACACATAGAAGATATAGATCGGTATACCAACGCGACAGGCAAAATGATCATGGATATGTGTGAAAAGCTTGATTTGATCCTTTGCATACAGTACAAAGAAGTCTGAAAGGCAAATAACATGGGAGGTAGGAAGGCTGCAGTCGACGAGAGGTTACGCACTGATGTCACATAGGCTGTATGATAAGCTCAGGGGAATGCACATAGATGAAGGTGGCTCCAGAAGTCTGGGTAGTGATCACAAACGTATCAAGCTAAGTTTTGGAAGAGCAGTGAAAGTGGGAAGGAAACAAGATCAGCAACTGCCGGAAAATTTTATTCAGGAAGGCAAATTGAAATAGCCACTAAACGAATTAAGAAAGCAATCTGTGAGGATAATAAAACAGTGTGGACATACACGAATCTAATAAGACTGTTTGAGCTAGAGCTTGATAAGGCACTTGACAAATCACCCCAGAAAAGAAGACACAAACCCAAAAGTTGGTGCGATGAGGAAGTTAAGAGAGCCATAGAAAAACGTCAGGAAGCCTCTAGGAAACACAGACATGCTAAGCAGCGGGGTGAACCGACAGAAGATGTTGAAAGAAAATAGGATATCATTCTAAGCAGTAGAAGGGATGCATCCATTATGATCCATGAAAAGATTAGAAGAAAGGGAGCCCAGTGGCTGGCAGAAGTACATAAAAAAGATAGAAAGTCAGCTGCGAAATTTCGGAGCCATCTAAACTCCCTAAGAAATGAGGCGAGCCTAGAGCAGAGAATTATAACTACAGCTAGAGGTGCTAGGCTAGAAGGGGACGAAACTATTGAATATATAAGAACAGAGGTGACAGAAAAATTTCAACAAAGTGCTTTATGCACCACAATAGACAAGGATGAACAAGTGGCGCAATTGCTCCTTTTTCACAACTAGAGTGGGAAAGGGCTGAGAAAAGGGTTCCTAGTAGTACATCAACAGGCCCAGATGGCATTCCAATTATGCTGATAAAGACATTAGGTCCGAAGTCTAAGCAGGCTTTTAGAGAGGCAGTGAACAAAATAATAATCGATGGAGAAGTTTCCGATGGATGGAAACTTAGCAGGGTGAGCATGATCTATAAAGGAAAGGAAAACAAAGCTGACATAAACAACCACCGCCCTGTGACAGTGACATCAGTGGTCTACAGGCTGGCGATGCAGATTATAAAGGAAAGGCTGCAAGCATGGATAGAGTTTGAGGGGGTGCTGGGGGAACTACAGAATGGGTTTCGGAAACACAGGAGGTTGGAAGACAATCTGTTCTCACTGACGCAGTGCATCAAAATAGCAGAAAAGGAACACAGGCCCCTGTGACTACCATTTTTCGATATCAAGGGAGCGTACGATAGCATGTTTCAAGAGGAGTTGTGGGGAATACTGGACACACTAAGCATGGAAGATGAAGTCACTAATTTTTTAAAGGATATCTATAAAGGTAACAAGGTAATTATAAAGTGGGAAAAACAAGTATCCAAGCCTGCAGAGGTAAAACGGGGGCTTAGCAGGGGTGTCCCCTGTCACCCTTATTATTCATGGTCTACCTACAAGGAGTAGAGGCCAAATTAGAGGGAAGTGGACTGAGCTTCAACCTCTCTTACGTGAAACAAGGAAAACTTATATAACAGGCACTACCAGCATTGATGTACGGAGATGATATAGTGCTAATGGCCGACAACAAGGAAGATTTGCAGAGATTGGTGGACATTATCGGTAATGAGGGTGATAGGTCAGATTTCAGATTCAGTGAGAAAAAGTCAGCAGTCATGATTTTTACTGACAATGAAGATAGTGAGCTTAGAATGCAGGAGGTCACGTTAGAGTATTTGAGCGTATGGATAAGCAATGGGGCCGAAAACCTAAGGGAACACGAAATATACGTGTCGACTAAAGGTAACAGGAATGCAGCGGTGATGAAAAACAGGGCACTGTGGAATAACAATAGGTATGATGTTGTGAGAGGAATATGAAAAGGGGTCATGGTTCCTGGTCCAACGTTCGGCAATGCGGTCTTGTGCATGAGATCAGAAGTTCAAGCAAGATTAGAATTTAAGCAACGTGGAATAGGTAGGCTTGCCTTAGGAGCTCACGGAAATACACCAAATCAGGGAGTACAAGGTGATATGGGATGGACATCATTTGAGGGCAGGGAAGCTAGCAGCAAGATAAAATTGCAGAATTTTTTTTTGAGAGAAATGGGTGAGGAGCGTTGGGCTAGGAAGGTATTCAGCTACTTGTACATGAAGAATGTCGATACAAAATGAAGGAAGCAAACCAGGAAATTGACTGGTAAATACTTAGAAAACAGCAGGGGGGCAAACCAAAAGAGATTTATCTGTGAAGAAGGTGAAAGAAGCTGAGACCGATACGTGTAGAATTGGCATGATTAACAAGTCCGCACTAGAGATCTATAAAACTTTCCCGAGTATTATCTACCCCGAGTATTATCATAGATAAGCGAAGGAAAGGATCCATGATAATACTCGGGGTAGTTCTCTACTGTTTGAGGCCAGGACAGGAATATTGCGAACCAAGACATATCGGGACAAATTCGAAGGGGTAGACACGGTTTGCAGTGGGTGTGGAAAGGACGAGGAAACTGCCGAACACTTGATAATGTTATGTAAAGGGCTTCACCCTATAGTTCAGGATGACGGCACAGAGTTTTTCAAAGCACTCGGGTTTAGGGAAAGTGAGGGCAAAATAGACCTTAAGCGGGTAGACTTAACTAAAAGGAGGTTATCTGATTGGTGGCTAAAGTGAAGGCACGAGTGAAAATAAAACCCTTCACTGCAAAGTACGAATCATCAACCTCACTATTTAAGATAAAAAATAAATCTAGTTTTTGGTTTATTAGGTATTACGGCTTGGAGGCGCTACCGCCCGATCTAAATGGTTCAGCCATATCCATCCATCCATCCAGCCACGCACTGCCATGTTCACTCTCAAAAAGACTGTGACTGTACACGTGTGCATCTGCGTGATACTGAAGTTGAGCCGTTTTTTTTTGCGTCCACAATCTGTTATCACGTTTGGTTGTACCGTATATGTGTGCAGCCATCGCACAAAATGGAAGAGTGACGAAGAAGAAAACACGAAACCGGTAAAATTTTATACTTTGCCGAACTTCAATGTACACTATACCGTAGACAGATAGATATTTGCTACAACTGTGGTCGGCTCGGCCATCGAGCGGACGTGTGCCCGAACCCTGGAGACGTTATCTGCAGAGGCTGCAGCGTGCCGAACCCCGAAAAGGAACACCGCTGCACACCAACATGCAAGATTTGCGGAGGAACCCACCTCACTGCCGACAGGGAATGTAAAGAACGCTACCACATTCCATACGTGGTGCGCCGACGACGATGGGAGCGAGTACACTCGACGCGACACAACAGTTACGATGCAATGAACGAGTTCAACCCAACCACTGACGACGACCAGGCCTCGAAGCTTTTTACAGATGGTCGATCCGATGGCAGCCGATCCCGGTCCCGATCCCGGAGTCGTCCAAGGAACCGCACAATGCGTGTATCGAGGTCCCGGAGCCGCCCTCGGACCCACTCCCGCAGCGCGCGAAGTGGGACCCCAACCAGATCTATATCGCGAGGCTACTCCAGGTCTCGTTCTGGTTCACGTCACGGTTCCCGTTCAGGTTCCCGGCACGGGTCACGCTCCGGCTCCCACTCAGGTTCCGGGCCTCATGCCGGTTCCAGGCCTCACCCCAGTCTCACCGGGGTCTCGCGTCAACGATCGCCTAGCCCATCGGCACCACCATCGCCAGGCAACGTCAGCAAGAATAAGCGGGGACCTCTCACTTGGGCGGACGCCGTCCGGAGAAAAGGAAACACTACATCACAGGTAGGGTCGGGTTCACTCCCAGAGCATGATACACACAACACCTCTGAGATAGCGATCTTAAAGCACGAAAATGCGATGATGAAAGAAACAATACGCAAACTCACAGTCGCAATTGCCGAACTAAAAACTGACAGAAACGCACGCGCTGCTATGCCCCCAACCGACAACGACGACAATGCAGTCACTCCGTTGCAGCCGCAACCCGTAGGCGTTGGTAACGACGACGGCGAGAGCGCACCCAAGAAACGCGCGGTCGCCCACGACCAGCCAGCTTTAAAGGAAGAGTTAGACGACATTAAGAGCACGCTATCGGCGATTAAGGAAAGCCTTCGCTTTCTTGGCGAAAGCATGGCTCTCGTGCAGTCTACTCTCGCGGTACACGGTAATCGTTTGGGCCAAGTGGAGCAATATCTTGATCACGTCGTCGCCCCTGCCGTTGCCGCGGATAAGCCGTTGTCGCAACGTACAGCCGTGCCCAGTCCACCGCATCACGCGGCCCTTATGCACCCGGCGGGTGCTCAGGCCAACTCCTAAATGCTTCAAGATGGCCAGGCCAATTGACGAGTTGCGAATCTGGTAATGGAACTGCAGGAGCTTCACCCACAAGAAAGCTTTCCTGCAGCAATACCTCCGTAGCCACGAAGCCAAACCTCACATCATGCTATTACAAGAGACTGTAGTACCAACCGCCACGTTTTCCGGATACCAGTGGTTGCCCGGCCACTCGGGAGGACGCGGTATCGCCACCTTGGTCGCTAACAAGATTACCTGCACAGCGCACAGTCTCAATGTGCCCGAAATTGAGCACGTTATGGTCGAAATTATCCCTGGAAACATATCACAACAAAGCGTATACATGCTCAATGTATACAGTAGTCCCAGCCACCATAGACAAAGATTCACACGCTTGTTCCAGAAAGCTGTCCGCCTCGCGGGGCCTAACCCACTAGTGATTGCAGGTGATTTTAACGCTGCGCATAGCGCCTGGGGCTACACGTACGACACACCCAAAGGTAACGAGCTTTGGAAAAGTGCGAATGACATGGGCCTTATTCTCATTACGGACAAGGCCTTCCCCACTCGCACTGGTACGTCCACGCAAAGAGATACTACGCCGGATCTATGCTTCGTCAAGAATATCTCCGACGCCCACTGGTCCAACCTCGCGGTAGATCTCGGTAGTGACCACTTCATATTGGCTGTACACCTCCCCACAGTAAGCAGGAAGACCAAGTCGTACACGTTGGTCGACTGGGACCTCCTTCGTAAGACCCGCGCAGAACGACCTCCTCCCGATACCCCACCGAGCCTCGAGACGTGGACGGCCCAGCTCAAAGCTGATGTAAACAAGGCAACGAAAACTATCAGCACAGACCTTCCAACCGAACGGATGGACAGTCGTCTCGCCCACCTACTGGAGGCCAAACAGTCTCTATTGGCCCGGTGGAAGGGCCAGCGCCTTAATCGGAGGTTACGCAAACGCATATCTCAGCTGAACAAGACCATGATGGATCACTGCCGCATCCTTTCAAAACAGCAGTGGGACGAAATTTGTAATTCGATTGATGGTCAGGTTCGAAATGGAAAAACGTGGAACTTACTCAAACACCTCCTCAATGAAACCAACACCCGCACAAATCAGCGTCATTCGATCGTGAAGATACTTCACCAGGCTAAACGAACAGTGTCACCGGAAGATGTTGTCAAGAACCTCGTGGAAAAATATCTCCCGCTCCCCACGGGCCCTATGACCCCTCACCCTGATTATTCTGGCAGGGACAACACTAACTTAGACGCCGAGTTCTCTATTGAAGATGTGCGCCGAGCTCTGCATGAGCTCAATGGCCGCTCAGCCCCTGGCCCCGATGGCATCACCAACAAGCTCCTACGCAACCTGGACGATTCTTCCGTCACTTACCTCACTGACACTATCAACGAGATATGGAAAAAGGGTGAGATACCCGATGCTTGGAAACTAGCTCACACGGTTCTCATACCCAAACCTGGAAAGGCGCCGAGCCTAGATAACCTACGCCCCATATCTCTCACGTCGTGCGTGGGCAAAGTGGCTGAGCACGTCATCCTCAACAGGGTTGGTCGATACCTCGAAGATAACGACTACATCCCGCACCACATGATTGGCTTCCGACCAGGGTTATCCACTCAAGACGCCATGTTACTCCTAAAGCATCAAATTCTAGATGGCGGAAACACTCGGGACACTCGTGCAATACTCGGTCTCGATTTAGAAAAGGCCTTCGATACCATAACGCACTCGTCAATCTTGAAAGCGATCGCAGCCCTCGGCCTAGGTCGTCGATTTTACTACTTTATCCGCTCTTTTCTCACTCGGCGCAGAGCCGTCCTCCGCGTAGGAGACCTAGTGTCGGAAGAAGTGGAGCTCGGACAGCGGGGCACTCCTCAGGGATCCGTCCTCTCACCCACGCTCTTCAACCTCGTGATGATCGGGCTTTCCGAACGACTTTCAAAAATAGACGGGCTAAACCACACTATCTATGCGGATGATGTAACCATATGGTGCTCCACAGGGTCGGATGGCTTCATTGAGTCCGCCCTGCAAGAGGCTATCGACATCACCGAGTCTTACCTCGACCACACCGGTCTCAGGTGCTCACCTGCGAAGTCGGAGCTGTTGATATATTTGCCCAAACGCCGGGGTGCCAAGCCCAAAGGGTGGAAACCTCCGGCGGAACGCAATATCTCCCTCCACACCAGAGATGGTCGTACTATACCCAGGGTAGACACCATCAAGGTCCTCGGCATGATCATTGAGTCCCGCGGAACCAACACCCAAACAGTACACAAGCTCAGGACTAAGACTGAGAATGCCATACGACTCGTACGTAGAGTAGCCAACAGGCACCATGGCCTCAAAGAAGACAACCTGCTGCGTCTCGTACACGCGTTTGTTTTGTGCCATTTTACGTACGTTGCCGCTATACACAAGTGGCTACGTGCTGAGCGCGATCAACTCAATGCGCTTATTCGCAAGGTGGTCAAACGAGCCCTTGGCCTCCCTATCACCACTCCAACGTACAAACTCCTCGAGCTTGGCGTACATAACACGCTAGAAGAGATCGCCGAAGCTCAGGAACGTGTGCAATTGACCCGACTCACTACAACCAAGGCGGGCCGCCATATTCTGCGCGAGCTCGGCTTCTTCTCCTCGAGGGCCAGGGACCCCCCAGAGTTGACTCTAATTCCCCGTGAAATCCGCGACCTTATTACGATCGCTCCCATACCACGAAATGTACACCCCGAATACAACAGAGGCAGGCGCCTTGCGCGGGCGACCGCCATTCTCAAGCGCATAGACATGGAAGCGGACAACGTCTCGTTCGTGGACGCCGCTGCCTATCGCAACAACCAAGCCTTCGCCGCGGTCGCGGTATCATCCGCGCAGCAGACTCTTAACTCAGCCACAATCCTCACCCGAAACCCCGAAGTAGCGGAGCAAGTAGCTATAGCTATAGCTATGCTCGACAGCAAACGGGAATTCATCTACAGCGACTCCAGGCCGGCCATCAAAGCCTTCGAACGCGGAGTCATCTCCGACCAGGCGTTACGTATCCTGCGCAATGCGGACCCGAGTGCCCTGAAGCACCACACTGTCATCTGGTTCCCCGCCCATCTCGGCCAGGTGCCGGGTGCCCTAACCGCACTGCCACAGGGCAACCTCATCTTGCTGGGTTGGATACCAATCGGGATGCACCAATTACGTACAATGAAATTACAAAGCACTTTTACTTGGAACGCCGCATTTTTCCACCCCCACATCCGAAACTTAACCGACCGCAGGCATTAACCCTACGCCTATTACAGACACACACATACCCAAACCTTGCCACGCTTCACGTTTATTATCCCGATGCATACCCCAGCGACACATGCCCATCATGTGGACACACAGCGACACTCGAACACATGCTCAGGGAGTGTAGAACAACTCCTCCCGACTCTACCTCAAGCAAGTGGGAGAGGTCCCTCAGGAGCTCACTTCTCGCCGACCAGCGATGGGCCGTCCAGCAGGCCCACGAAGCGGCCGCCAGGTACTCCCTGTCGGTCCCTACGTGGGAGACGCCCGCTACGCGCTAAGCGCGTCCTGCAGGACCGAAATAAAGTTTTTTCATTCCATTCCATTGCCGAACGTTATTCGCGGGTTCACTGCACGTTGCGGAGAATCGTCGTGGCGAGTGATTCAGCCGTCTTTGGCAGGCTGATTTTAACAAGCCTTGGGGCTGAGTCCTTGAGAGTGGTTCACCTTCAAATGAAAACTCAGTTGAGTTCGGATTCTGACAACTTTAAGTAATTCAGATGCCAACGAATCATGAAAATAAAGAAAGCACAAATCACAGTAAGTGCAGCCAGTTTCAATGCTTTGGCAGACACGTCTGCGAAAAGCGCACTAAAGCAGAGTACCCAACGTTAGGTTATTTAAAATTATACATACTCGGTACACTGCGAGCTTAAATGAGAGGCACATGTTTTCGTTTTTCTCGCTAAATTGACCTGGCTCAGTACACTTGCGTCAAAGCACAGGTGGCTTGTAACTTTGGTCTAGTGAATAATTAAATGTTCCTGATACATTTAATTCGATTGATCAAAGCTGTGGGTGAGCCGACCAAGTCGAAATTTCAGTCTCATGCACGTGCACTTTACCACCACCTAATCTGCCCCATGCAATGGTGTTTTCAAGTGCAAGTTGATAAGTTCTGTTGTCGAAGGGATATCTGACAATAAAGAGGTTTAAACTTACCGTGTCCCCGTAAACACCTCCGATCAAAACTGTTGACTTTCTTAAACCTTATGACTCTTCCGTGCTTGACAATTGCGCCTGATCTTTTGAAGAATTTGAATGTTGTACCAACTTTTGCTATCTTTCTTAAGTTTTGTAACATTGCCCGGGAACACCTATCAAAGTATGTGCCTCGAAAATATAATCCATGAGACGCCAGATACCCATGGTGCAAAAAAGATAAAATCAATTATACTTGTTTAATAAAGCACTTACGTAAAGATATGGTCATTCCAACTAATCGTAATGCTTCTCACATTAATGAACTAAAAAGTAAGTTTGAAAGAGGCTAAGAACTGCTACATCAAAAGCGCCTTCGCTACACTAATAAAAAAAGTGCCGCCATTATCACGAAGTGAATGATGATGAGTAGGCGAAGCCCCGGAGGTAAACCTGGTAAACCGTGAATCCTCCGTACATTTTGCCCACTCGGTTTTATTACAACGCACCCCCTAGCGTACGTCGCCTCACTAAATAGAACGATTGCCTTCCACCAATGAGACGTGCCATATGTGACATCATTCTTATTTTATAACAACTCGTATCTTTCATCATCAACTACAAGTACCGCCATCTAGCTTATAACATCTTGCTTCTTTTCATTGTCAGCTACAAGTACAGCTATCTAGTGAACACTGCAAAAATTAAATGAAATGTGGCTACAAACCGGGGACGGTACCGCCATCTAGTGAACCCTTGCTTTCCACCAATGACTCGCGCCATATGTTACATCCTTTCTATTTTATAACATCTCGCATCTTTCATCATACTACAAGTACCGCGGTCTGGTTTACACCATCTTGCATCTTTTCATCATCAATTACACGTACAGCCATCTAGTGAACACTGCAAAAACTAAACAAAATGTGGCTAACTGGATGGATGGATGGATGGATGGATGGATGGATGGATGGATGGATGGATGGATGGATGGATGGATGGATGGATGGATGGATGGATGGATGGATGGATGGATGGATGGATGGATGGATGGATGGATGGATGGATGGATGGATGGATGGATGGATGGATGGATGGATGGATGGACAGACGGACGGATGGGTGGATGGATGGATATGGCTGTACCTTTTAGATCAGGCGTATGCTAGCGCCACCAAGCCGTAATACCTAATGAACCAAAAACTATATTTATTTTTTTCTTTAAAAAGTGAGTTTGAGGATTCGTACTTTCCAGTGAAGGGTTTCATTTTCACTCGTGCATGGACTTTAGCCACCAATCAGATAACCTCCTTCTAGTTAAGTCTACCCGCTTAAAGTCTATTTGGCCCTCCCGGTCCCTAAACCGCAGTGCTTTGAAAAACTCTGCGCCATCGTCCTGAACTATAGGATGAAGCCCTTTACAGAACATTATCAAGTGTTCGGCAGTTTCTTCTTCCTCTCCACACGCACTGCATACTGTGTCTACCCCTTCGTATTTGGCCCGATATGTCTTGGTTCGCAGTACTCCCGTCATGGCCTCAAACAGTAGAGAACTACCCCGAGTATTATCATAAATCATTTCCTTGGAAATTTTCTGCTTAAAAGTTCGATAGATCTCTAGTACGGACTTCTTAATCATGTCCATTCTCCACATGTCAGTCTCCGTTTCCTTCACTTTCTTCTTAACCTATGGTTCTTTTTGGTTTGGCCACCTGCTGATTTCAAAGTATATACCAGTCAATTTCCTGGTTCTCTTCCGCCATTTTGTATCGACATTCTTCATGTACAAGTAGCTGAAAACCTTCGTAGCTCAACGCTCTTCCCCATTTCTCTCAATCGCTTTTCAAATTTGATCTTGCTGCTAGCTTCCCTGCCCTCAAATGATGTCCATCCCATATCACCTTGTACTCCCTGATTTGGTGTATTCCCGTGAGCTCCTAAAGCAAGCCTACCTATTGCAGGTTGCTTAATTTCCAATCTTGCTTGAACTTCTGATCTCATGCACCAGACCGCATTGCCGAACGTCAGTCCAAGAACCATGACCCCTTTCCATATTCCTCTCACAACATCATACCTATTGCCATTCTACAGTGCCCTATTTTTCATCACTGCTGCATTCCTGTTACCTTTAGACGTCACGTAACTGACAGGGGACGGTACTGCCATCTAGTGAACACTGCAAAAACTAAACGAGGGGAGGCTACACACAGAAAACGCACAGCCCACGCCTTAAAGAGGTTCGCCCTTAAAAATAAACTATCTAGGTTCTAGAGGACGAATAGTCCTGCATTGTCTATGCCTCCGTCGCCCCGCCACACTGGTCTAGTGGCTATAGGGTACTCGACTGCTGACGCTGCAGGTCGCGGGATCGAATCCCGGCTGCGGCGGCTGCATTCCCAATAGAGGCGTAAATGTTGTAGGACCGTGTGCTCAGATTTGGGTGCACGTTAAAGAACGCCAGGTGGTCGAAATTTCCTAAGCCCTCCACTACGGCGTCTCCCATCATCATATGGTGGTTTGTGGACGTCAAACCTCACAAATTCAATCTATGCCTTCATCGTAAATTTAAACTTGATGGCTAATCTTCCTCAAATCATGAAGCTATAGTGGTTGCCTTTCATAATTACTTGATGCCCGTTTTTCTACCGATAAGGGAATCACTTATGTGCAGCAAACTACCTGCGCTTTGTAATCTTGAGTTAAGATTATCTGTAGCACATATCCCTATAGTTAACCTTGAGTGCAGATATGAAATATCACAAATTCTCAATGCACGAACAGATGGAATTTTATGAAGGGCCCTAGAAAGTCTTGCACAAGAGACAATCTTCAATATTACCTAGCAATATTTCTTGGTAATCATATAATGCGATACAATATTCTGTAGTATTAAGATGGTTAAATATATGATCACAGCAAACAAGTACTTATATAATGAAACATTCCAAGATCACTACATCGCGTACTCAAAAAGCTCCAAATAAATACCCACATTACAGAGACTAGATGCACAAAGATCCTCAGAACTCTGAAGAAAACACATTTTAAAAGGGCCTCTCAAACCTTGCAACCTATACCATATATTTATTTGTGGGTCATTAAGACTCACAGTGCAACAGCGCTCTAGCACTCATAAAAACATGCACATCAAAATAGGACTTTTCTTTTTCAAGATACCCCTAAAGGCCCTCGACAAGGGCATTACATAGGGGGACATATAAATATGTCCCCCTATGTAACGTAGTGAAAGTAACAATAACGGAGTAAAAGTAAAAGTAAAAAATAACGGAGTAAAAGTAAAAAATAACGGAGTGAAAGTAACAGTAAAGTGCAATCTTGGTACTTGGATACATTTGGTAAGAAATAACTACAACAACGACAAAGAAATAAATGCAAACTACAACATTCGTTGAAGTTAGGAACTGAAATAACTAGACACAAGCGGTAAAAAAGCTAGAAGTACAAGCATAAAAGGCAGTTACAGAATGCCTCCTCAAACAGGGTACATGAAATACACGAAATCTACAAGGAAGTACACAAAGACTTACAAAAGGCATACGCTATAAAAAAATCATGCAGGACACTACATTTATATAATACTCTCAGTGCGTAGAAAATCTTGAAATTTTGCTGTGTTTTTTTTCAGTAGCTACATGAGATGGGAAATAGTTTCATTTAATGATAGGGCGTGGTATGAAAGAAATAGCGAAACCATAGGTGTGACATATGGCTTGTTTAACTTTGTACTAGTGATCTCGGCGTTGACAAATAGCTGAAGGGGGTTGAAAGACATCGTCAGAAAGAAATTAATGATGCTATAGTTTATGAAAACGCAAAAGGCGAGCTGCTTGGCGAGGAAGGGATAATGGTTGAAGTTCGACGCAATCTCTTAGTGCAGCGATGCTTAAAGATAGTGAGTAATCTTAAATAATAAAATGCGCAGCATGGCTTATTCAATATTCTGAACAAAATAAGCTTGAACTGGGTCCCAAATCGCTGATGCATAATGGATTTTAGGTCTAACAAGTGTTAAAAATGCGAGCTTATATTAGGAGGGGCATCTTTTAGCGAATATTTCATAAGACCGATGCGAATGATTACTGACGCAAGGATGACGTCAATGTGATAATGCCACGTGAAATCTGATTGAACGTGAGCACCACAGACAATCTCCTGCGAAGCCTCCACGTATTGCATTTTTGGCCACTCCAGGCAAAACTTTCAAGTAGTCATCATATCGGGTGACCTTATGGAATGTATTCAGCAGTTTCTAGGCGATGAACTCATATCAATAGTGGTAGACCAAACCAACCACAGTGCGGCTCAAATGCCAAAATGCTCTCCTCCAGGTAAGCACTTTCACTTACAAAAATGGGTGCCAGTGACAAGATGTCGGTATTCCTTGCTCCACTGCTATTGCAGAGAATAGTTCACAACCCTCGACACGAGTGGTGCTGGTCCAAGAACAAGTTGTTGTCTACACCTGTTTTCGGAGAAGTGATGCCCTACCACCGGTTTCTGGTAATTGTGGAAATGTAGCACCTTGTGGAGAATGCCAGCATACGCAACCTTAGTGGCCATCCACAGCCGAAGCTTTACAAGATATGGTCATTTTTGGAGCGATTGTAGAACTACCGCTCGGCATGTATACCGGACAGAGACATATTGCCACAAAAATATCCGAAAGTCGGTAGTCCGGTATCGGAAGAAGATCCGAATGTCGGTAGTCTTCGTGAGCCTCTGCCTCGAGCACCCTTGTTCTCTTCTTCTTCACGCGCATTGGCTGTTCGGTAATGTACCGCGCGCATGCAGGGCCGGCTTGTGCATTGCGGCTGGATTCATCGCTCGTAGTCATGCCCTTAGCGTTTCTCTTCGTTCCCGACGTCCGTGTTGCGCGGAGCAATGGCAATTTCCTGTGGCAACTTCAATAGACAAAAGTCTAATACATTTCAAAGGAAGACTAGGATGTGTGCAGTACATTCCCCTGAAAAGAGCAAGATTTGGCTTGAAGCTTTTCTTGCTTTGTGAGACATCTTCGAGATATCCAAAAGCTAGATAAGAGCTGACAGATGGAAACAACGTAGTTGGATAATCAGTATGAACAGTGAAAGAGCTTCAGACTGGCTGGCCGACAATTCGATAGGAGGACCTATCTTTTTCAAAGGCTTTTGAAAATAATGAGTCCTCCTATCAAAATTTTGAAAAATATAGGTCCTCCTATCGAAACCTCGGCCAGCCAGTTTCAGGCACTACCACTGTTCATCCTGATTGTCCAACTATCTTCGGGATATGTGTGGGATGCCTCAATCTACAGAGGAAAAGGCACAAAGCTCGGCACACCAGCAAAGCTCAACTTTGTTTATCAAAGTTTGTTTATAATAAAAGTTATGAAGCTGATCGAGCCCTTGCTAGGCGAGGGGTACTGCCTGACAACTTCTATACTTCGTCAAAACTCGTCGACCTCCTTATCAAGAACCGCACAGATGTGTACGACACCGTGAGACCTTGCAGAAAGGATGTGCCTCCAGATTTCCAGACGAAGAAGCTGGAGAAGCGAGAGGTTCATGCCTACCAGTGCGGTAAATGTATTGCTCTCCAATGGCAAAACAAAAAAGTTGTATCTGTCATGAGTACAGTGTACAATGTAAGCACGGAGACATGCAAGGATTCGAAAGGACAAGACATCACAAGGCCAAGCATCGTTCGTAGTTATATTTACACCATGGGTGGTCTGGATGACGCAGATCAGATGCTGTTCGACTACCCTGTCCCTAAAAAGTGGCAGAAGATATACTACAGAAAAGATTTCTCGCCACTTGATTGATGAAGCCATATTAAACTCTTTTCTCTTGTGCCAAAAAGATGGCATGAAGATGGGGCACCTTGACTATCGCCCCGCTCTAATCAAGTCGATCCTGAATACGTAGCTTGATCCCTCAATAAAGATGAAGCGCAAGTGCTCGTTTGATGCCCTTGACCCAGTACGTCTCAAGGAACGGCACTTTCCTTCTTACATCCCGCCAAACGAAGCTAAAGCAGCACTAACAGGAAAATGTTTCATTTGCTGACGAAAGAGAGAAAAAAATGGGAAAAAGCTGAGGAAGGAAACTGGCTTCTGCTACATGGTCTGTAGCAAGCCACTTTGCATTATTTCATGTTCCCAAATTTTGCACACAGTCTTGAAGCTTCTGGAGTGAAATTCCCCAATGGTGTTAGTTCTACAGAAATGAATAAAAAATATGGCCTTGGGACTGTTTTGTTTACAGGCTTTTTAATTTTGTAGCATCACATAGCTGGTTCCTATGAATAATTCATAAATAAACTTTATTTTGTTGATTTGACCAAGTATGTGGTGCAAATAATTTTTAACATGGACAAGCTACTGTTTAAAACTATCAGATTCGAAATCAGCAACAAAAAATTGACACTTTTTAACGAACATTTTTTTTAAATGAGCGGTTGAAGAGTCAATGCTCGCACATGTGCCTTCTGAAATCAATTTTCGACGCAAATGCCTGAATACAAAATGGGCATTTACACAGTTCATTGTCTGTATGCCAGAGAATATGCTTTTTCAGAAAGCTTTCTTTAATAATAAATAAAAGACAAAGTGGTCTTGTGATCAGCTGAAATGCACGCTAGGTGATAAAAAATTGTGCTAAACTGCAACACAGAATGTCGCATGTTTCTAATAATGTCAGCGCATCATGCCTTACCCACTTTATCTGAGAATATAAAGAAATTAATATAGGACCATCTGACGGAACCCGAAATGTATGCGCACCTCCAAATTGTGGTTGCTCCAGCAGTTTGCGCACTTGCACTGCTGGTGGGGTTCTCGCCTGCGATGCAGCCACATTGAAAACCTTAAAATATCATGTTTTCCAGTCGGAACACTATGCGAATTCCTTCACACTGGCCATCATTTTTTTAACCACACAGGAAGGTGAAATAGTTGTATTTTGAGTTCTGATGCTACGTAGTGCAGGTGTCATGCTGCTCGTATGTCACCGCTCCGTTGCAGTGACGCACAACTTTTATCTACGTTCATGAACTGTAAATGTCTTGTTTTTTGTTAGGCATAGTATTAAATGACAACAGACAGAGAAGCCAAGAAGATATTAGGTGTGGTTTGACCATGAAGCAGATTGTTAAGAATAGTCAGTAAGCCCACATCTTAATAATACCAGCGGAAAGTTCAACTACATTTTTACCTCAGTAACCAAATAAAGTTGAGCCTATTTTATATCACCAGTGTAGATTTCCACAATACTGCATGACATTTTTTTCTTGCTTCTAAACTTCAATATCCTAATGCATGTGACATTTATAAGCAGAATCATATTCATCTAAAGTTACCAAAACATAAATTCATGTAATTTTTCATTGAGTGGTAAGAAAAGTATAAAAATGGCTTGAATGCATCATTTCTATGTAAGCCATGATGCTTAATGAACCTGGAGATTTGTATGACAAAAAAACACAAAATGAAGCAATGAACAGATCACAAGAATACAAAAGTAAATCAGAACACAACTATCAAGAAACATCATTACATAATATTCTTTATTGAAATCAAAAGAAATATGATTACTTAACTTAATGCAAGGCAAATGAATTATCATTAAACTAGCTTGAACATCTATGTGAGTATAATACATTCTATATAAGGCACAAACATGTGAGCTCAATAAAAACAGAATAATGAAACCACATTTCACATGAACTGAAGAGAACACTAAAAGAAGGCGGAGAGAATGATGCAATGAAAACAAGAAATTCACTTCAAACTAAATCATTTCCATCCAACAGTGGCATTAAATTCCCATCAGATTTGCCAACTTGCACCTGAAGGAGAAAAAATAACAATGTGTGAGAAACAACATACTAAAAGAGATATGACTATCAGCTTCAAGAGCACTGCGACGTGAAATGCGCTCTAGATGTGCATGTCAAGTTAGAGCATGCTGTATTCTTGCATCTAAATTACCTTTTGATTGAGGTTTATCATTTCATAAACCAATTACTCATAAAAATGTGTAAAACAAAATTCCCACTTGCAGCAAATTAGAAAGACAATTACATGAAGCAGATTGTTACACAGCGATTTTCAAGAAGGTCACATGAACCTGACAGAACGTCCTGTGAAAAAAACGCTAAGAAACTAGAAAATTCAACAGAACTGACTAAACACAACCCATTATACTTCTTTTTTCACTTCACCTCTAGACTTTATCAAATGTACTGATCAAAATGTAAAAGACAATGCCATCTTTCGAAAGGAGCTAAATAAATTTCATTTTGCAAGGTACATCACAGCAATTAATGCACTTAGTCTACTCAAAAATTTGAACAAAGATTTATGACATTGTGTCGATGATCACAACACACACACAGGCACACACACACAAAAATACTAGAAGAGAACGTAAACAGAGATTAAGATTAGCTGCGTATGATAAGTCCGCCAGGTATGGTTTGGTATAAAACTTCATTAAAATGATTAAAACATGGGGTTTATCAAATTCAGATTGAGCTCATTTCTGAAATCGCCACCTACAATAATGCTTTAATGCTCCATTTTAGTTTGCGAGATACCCAAGGCTTTTTGTTGCGGCATGGCAAATGCGAAGGCCAGTTTTCATTACCCACTTCTGGCTTCACTACGCAATGGGACGTGCAACCCGACCTAGAGCACAGCAGTACTTCGAAATTTTCTGCTCTTACCAAGAAATGGTGCAAAAAGTTCACGTCGGCTTTTGAAACTGCATGAACAACAAAACGAAAGCATTTAGCCAAGTTGCGTGCAACTCAGCAGCAACCTCCTGGGCTTCAGGCTCTGTAATTTGTAATGAATGCTTCATTATTTGTTCCGATAATTAGAGATGTTTTTAAAGTAAAAGTTATCACTCTATTTCGGGCAAAAGAGTGATGGCCATATGAAACAGTGAAAGTGTGCATCACAGAGAAAGAACGCCCCTGTTCGGTCGAGGCAATGAGTCAGCGAAAAAAAACACTTTCCGTAGCAATGTTTAGGAATGGCACTAGGACACTCATGATATTCATAGTGGGTGATGCTAGTCACTGCTCACGCTTTGCCTGTCAAAACATTAATGCTTCTAATAAACACCTTCCGATGTGGGTACATCATCTTTAGATGTGAATTTTGTCATTGCTGTGCACAACTTGCAAGGAAAGGATCGCATACGCTGAGCCAATGGTGAATTAAGCATGTTTGTTGCCTAATGTCCCTTCCCTGCTTGTGGAAATATTTTTGTGAAGTGAAGTCCTTTTGGGAAGCCACTTCAGTGTTTGATGAGACGGTGGACACAGTGTGTTTCAGCAAGAGTTTTCAATCTTCTGTACATTTTGGGGAATATTCAACACGAAAAAATGACTATTTCAGGAAATTTGTTTGGGTCATTCAATCGTTCGTAAATATGAGTTCAATAGTTGGGTAATTATTCACACTGCAATAACAACTAATCTCTGTGCATGCACTACAATTTTTCTACCAATTCTATTTACTTTAAACTTTATTTACAGAACCTTAGCATTAATGAATGCAAGTTTCATGTCTTAATGCCTATCCCAACATTCTTTTCTGAAGCTGGCCTCACTTGAAATTCACAGTATTACGTTTGTAAGTTCAGGTCCCCTTCCAATAAACTTTGTATTGCGACTGTAGTACTGAGTCTTAACGTTCTTCTAGTCTTTTTTTGGTGTGTGCGAGAAAGAGAGAGAGCCTTTTTTTAATAGTCCTGTTGTGTATACGTGTGTGTGCATTGCAAGGGCCTTAGGTGGTGAAGAGAAATCAAGAGTTATCCACAATGGTTTCAACACAATAAAGTCATTTTTAATTATAAGCGGCCATAACTAGACACCGTCTGCTTCTTATCAGTAGTATCATATCTCAACTATGGCCTAAACAGCCGCATGGAATCTAGCCCATTTCCTATCAAGACAGCAGATTCCTACAACACTGTGTGCTATAATCCACAGTTGCACAAAATTATGAAATATATATTCCGTGCCGTGATTTGCCTGGTTTCTCACTAAACAATCTTGATGAGACAGTGCAGTGAAAATCGATATCGAAACCACCATTCTGGCTACACAATTAAAGCAAGCAACAGAACACGCCAAAAGAGAATGCAGGTGGCTACACCGCTTTAAAAAAACTCCCTCACCAGCTGCCGTGACATCACAGATTTTTGGCACTGTCTAGAAAGGCCTATGCAGTTCCTCATTATCTGGAGTTTAACGACCCAAAACCACACGATTGTGAGGTAAAATAGAGCTCTGGAAATTTAAACCACCTGAAGTTCTCCACTGCAAGCCTAAATCAAACTGCACGGGCCCCAATATCTTCATCCCCATTGAAAATTCGGCCGCGTTGGCTGGGATTCCATCCCACGACCTTCGGTCATAAGTGGAGCGACATAATATTAGACCATTGGGGCCCTCATTGTTACTTTCTTTATACTTGTGTAAAATTGAAGCAGACTGTTTTATGAGCGAGCCAGACACTTAAATTGTCAAATTTCATAAAATTTCAGTGCTGATGTGGACAAAATGTGAAAGAATACCTTGAAATCCATGACATTACCTTAGGAGTTTTCAACAACACGTGTAAAAGTGGAATTTTAAATAGATTTCCTTATCTATAAAAAAACTTAGAGCAGTGAAATTAAGAATATTGCAGTTTTTAGTGTGTATTCACCCAGTCAAAATCTATTGTTTCAGTTCACTGTCTTTTTATTATGTGCCACATTTCTTTACATAAACAAGCTCAACTGAAAATACTAGGAAATCCAAATGCGTGGTAATGTGTAGAAATAAAAGCACAATAAAAAAATTCCTTCAATCCACTAGTGCCATGTCAGCAATGCTCACTGAAACAGAGGATCCATTTGATAAAGCCAGAAAAAAGAAACATCAACACGATAACATAACATAAAATTTAAAAAGTAAATGCTTAGTAGTATAAAAGAACTTCATTCGTTAAATCACTTCATTCAATATTGTTAATAATACCTCATTCCTGTAATCAAAGTGTATGTAAGTGTCAGTATTTAAAGCGTGGTAAGCGATCCCTTATCAAATAAACAATTTTCAAAAGGACTTCAGACCCATGCAGGTCTGGTGTATTCAAGAAACACATTTGTTGGCAACATTAACCAATAAAATTTCTTTCTATTTCGTATGATAAGTATCTGGTGGACTTGCAGGACATTGTCGATTGTTCTCAACGCTTATAAACTGCGCATCTCCCAGTGGATTCCATGACCACCCACAGTTTGTTTTTGCACTCTTTCTTGCTTATCAAGCATCTTTTGGTGGTCAGGTTGGTGCTTTCGGTATGGCGAGATTGTTTTTTGCTGATACGCAAGAAATTGTCTTTCCCTTCACAGAGCTTTTAGGGTTACATGTTCTCTAATGGACACAGAAGTTCGACAGCAACCTTTTCACAGAGGCATGAGGAGTGAGAATTATTATCTAGAATGTAGATTCGAGTGCAGTAAAAGGGCTTCATTGAGCAAATGAATTCAAAGCTGTCCACACTTTCTGCATCATGATAAATTCATCACTTTTAAGAACGAGCTCTGATAATTACAATTTATATCTCATCAATCAATTGAAAGCCACAAAAAAGCTCATTTGGGTTTTCTGATGCAAGCAAGTTTTTTTGGTAAAACTTTGTCAAGATTGATCATTCGACAAATATTACCCTTTTAACCCTCTGTGAGACACCACTTTTGAAATGAAAGTTTTCGCTTAGTATATGTAAAAAAGCATTTCAGATAACCGAAAAAAAATACTTGACACTACTTTTAAGAAAACCGGCAGAATAGGCACCAAGAAAACAACGGTACACATATACACCACTCTATTTATCATGTGGCATAAAAGTGGTACATATGTGCTCCGACGTTTTCAGGTGGTGTAAAAAAAAACTTTAAAAAGAACAATGTTTATAACTTTAATGGGACTGTTTACTTAAGCATTCTATGCAATGGAAAACTTGGCATCTTCTACAAAATAGCTACTGAGCATTTAGGCCGAACACACACGAAAGCCACAGGCATATACATCAGCTAATGCGATTTGCTGACTACAGTACTTCGGTGCTCCTAAAGCAAACTATTATTGATGCTGCTTATGCAAATAAACCTTCCACTGCAATAAAATTGTAAATGTCGCCCATGTCGAAGTGTACCAATATGGTAGTCAGCCAATCAGGAATAACACCATAACTAAGATAGAGACAAAAAGGGATTGACAAAGGAAACTCAATACTGAGAGCAGAAAAAATCTGGGCTGCAAGTGGTTTGCAAGGATTTCACCAATATGTGGGTAAATTGGATCTAAGAGATCTTTCAGTGATGTTTTCAAGGTGCTCATTTAGGCCAATACAGCAGATCGTGAGCAGTGATGAAGACATGAGCAAAATCCAATTTGCTGTTAGTGGTACATCACGCAGTGAAGTGATAACTTGAAATAGTCTCATACTATTTCTCGGTAAACTGCACGACTAATAGAAGTGGTACCCATTCTGGCCATTTTTATTTACGGGTGTTATACACAATGAAAAAGTAACACACATTTGTACCACTGTCCTACGAAGGATTAAGGCAAAGTGACAAGCCCACCACCAAGTAGAAATCTAGCTACAGTGCACGTCAAATTAGTAACGCTGCCAGAACGAATCTTGGACGCAAGAGAGCACATTATTTTCAACATATTATATATATATATATATATATATTGTAATGAAGAGAAAAGAGACAACACCCGATCCTGGGCCAGCTGTTCTTATTCTGCCTCTTCTTTCTCGCTCACCTAGCATGCGCGTCTGTGCCAGAGCGCCAGTTTCGGTCTTCGTCATCACACTCGGCCATGACTGCAAGCATTGTCGATGGGCCACACGACAATGTTCATGTGGGCGAGGCTAGCTGCAGCAGTTGACATTGCTTCGGGTGGGCGGGGTCGGCTGCATCGTCGGGGTCCGCCCCGACTACGCTGGGCTCCGGTGGCCGACACTGGCTATGCCGCCTGGGTCGTTTGCCATGTCCTGGTGGGAACAGGGTCCAGGTTGGTCCCTTTGTTGATGATGACTCCGCGGGACGACATTGACTGTCGCGTGGCAGCCTACAGCCTAGGCCACGCTGCGACTTTTCAGAGAAAGCAGTTCGACTTCGATTTTCTTTTGGTGGACCGAGCAAGCGTTCTCGTGGTAGAAGTTTTCCGCGCAGGTGTGCTTTTCTAGGAGATGGTTCTGGCGGGCGGCCCCGACTGGATCGACATGGTCGCAGGTTGATCACAGAACGCTTTCCTTTGTTCCACCACATTTTAGAAAACAGGGCAGGAAATGGTGAATCCAGCAGTGAAACAAGTAGCATCTTACCCAGCCGGCTGCGCAATTTTCGTCGAATTGAGAGATGTTTTTCGGTGCGGTTAAACATCTGCACTACCTTGGGGTGGATTCCTCGAGCTGACCTGTGACGTGGCTCCAGCACCGTGACTTGAGTAGTCCGTGACTTGCGCAGCGTCATCGCTATGGGGCTCCCGGACGCTATAAAGTTTGCGATACTTGAAGCCGTGCTGCGTACTGGCGGGAGATCCTCGACGGAAGCCGTTCCGAAAATTGGAGACTGTACCGATTCAGGCAGTGCATGCGTCGCACACATATCCTCTTCTGTCTGGTCAGACGGGATGTTATCAGACTCAGCAGAAAGAACTGTCTCATTAGGTGGTAGAATGTCCAGTAGGATGGGAGCCGGTGCCTCTAAGTTGACCAGACGACCTGTGTTGGGGCCTCTTGCGGAGCGTTGTGCAAACCTTGCCATCAGGGACCTGCTGTACACAGCTGCACCGTCTGGCCGGTGCTTCTCAGGAGCTTTAAATACGACAGCAGAAATGCCTGTGCAGGCAGAGTTACACGTTCGTGATTGTTCCCTACATCTTGGTCACTGAGAGATGACAGGATGATAGGGGCTCGAATTGCATCCTCTAAATCGGGCTTTTCCCCAAATCCGTCCTGAGAGAAGGTCAAGTTGCATTGGGCAGGTGGCACAGGGAATCGGACTGAAAGCAGCTATGAGCTTGAAGCTCCACTCCGCCCATGACTGCTGCTTCCAACCTTCATACCGGTGCCACGCCGCTGCACCTTCCCGAAGACGGTCTATGGCCACATACCATTTCTGAATCTCTGTCCAAGCCGCGCGCATTGCTAGCACGTTGACGGTTCTCACCCAGCTGTCAACGTCGTTCCGGAACCCGTCGAGCTCCGGCAGTTCGTAGGTGGACGGCGATGGTGGGGCAGCACGTGAGAATGCTGATATCACTGAGTCAATGCCGTCAAGCTGGTCTGATAGCTGCAGGAGGGTGCCCCAAAGCTGCCTCCGTTGCTCCGATGGGCTTGCCTCAAGCTGTTCTTATTCTGCCTCTTCTTCCTCACTCACCTAGCATGCGCGTCTGTGCCAGAGTGCCAGTTTCGACCTTTTCATCACAATATATATATATATATATATATATATATATATATATATATATATATATATATATATATATATATATATATATATATATATATTGTGAGAATTATTTATGTGTCCCATATTTTCATCTGTACATACTCATCCTCACCACTCCAGTTTAGGTTGTGGGGCACATACTCGAGACAATAAAGAAGAGTCTTGAGAATCCTGGGCGCCGTCTTACAAGCACAGGTGTTGTTGCAGCAACGTGAGCTAAACTTGTATAGGCCCGGGATGTGAGCTCGGAACTGGTATGTCAGTCATCGATGCCAGTTCCTCCCTCACGACGTCGCGTAGACTAGTAGCAGGTGGCGTCGTTCGAATATCAAGGTGGCGAGGTGAAGCCTGTGCATGAAGTTCCTCGCCGATTATAGAGCGGATCAATGCACGCAGCTCTGTTGTGTCATAACTCGAGCTCAGATCAGACATATCAGGTGGCACCGGAGTAGCCTGAAGCTCCTCAAAGCGCTGACAGGTAGCGACAACATTGGCGACGGTCTGGGGATTCCACACCACAAGCGCATTAAAAGCGACAGTCGCACTGCCTTTTAGCAGGTGGCGCACACGGTCGTTTTCCGCCATATAGTTGTCGATGCGACGGCAGAAGGTGAGAACATCTTCGATGTAAAAAGTGTAAGACTCACCGGGGTGTTGAACACGTGCACCAGGCCTCTTCTTGGCGATATCTGAGCACACTGACGGGTAGGCAAAAATCTGGCGGAGCTGATGTGTAAAGGCGGGCTATGTCGGAAAATCTGCAGCGTGGTTGAAAAACCATGTTTTTGGACACCTGTCAAGTAGAATGCAACGTGGGTGAGTTTTCCAGGCTTAGTCTAGTTGTTGATGACACTACTCCAGCCAGTCTTCCATGTCCTCACCCGGAAGCACTGCGAACAGCGGAGGATCCTTTTGAAGGCTGGTGACCAGGTGATAAGGGTTTCTTGGCGGTGGCAGTGGTGGCGAAGCTGGCGCACTGGGTTGGTCGGCTTGCGACATTACCGAACCCAGGTAGTTTAAGCGGCGGCCTGAACGGAGCTTCAGGGATGTGCTCAAGCAGATGTTGGGGGTGTCTGAGAGCTCGAGAGGACGCAGGAGCAGGGCAGCACTCTCCACTACTTGTAAGATGGCGTTCAGGACCCTCAAAGCTCTTCTTTATTGTCTTGAGTATGTGCCCCACAACCTAAACTGTAGTGGTGATGATGAGTATGTACAGATGAAGAGATAGAATGCATAAATATTGCTCACAATATATATATATATATATATATATATATATATATATGACGCTTCTCATAACTGTTGTATTCCATTGCCTCAATAAATGAGGGCACAAGAGTCACGACGCAGCTTTTCTTAGCGCACTGAAAGCAATAAAATGCAAACGGGTTCACACATCATCACTGGAAGCATTGAAGTATCAAGAATCACCAATGCAACCTTCAACATACAGGACACTAATAGCATTTACACAACTAATTTTGCTGGGGCAACTGATAAATGAAGAAACACTCATATTAAAAAATACTGCAATTTAATATAATTCCACAGCTTGAAAATAAAAACATTAAAAAATGAATATGCCACAAAAGTAATTAGATCAGATGTTTAAGCTCTGTCATCAAAAGTGCCATGAATTGTAGTGGGCGAGAGAATACAGAACAGTCTTTTGTGCTCTTGTATGCTAATTTTTTATTGCTCAATAACATTAAACTATGTACCTATTGTTGCTAATCCTATATGTATTTACCTGCTCTGTATTTCTATTGACGTAGTCCTCAAATAGAGCACAGCGGTTGGAGAAGTGTTAGAGGGCTGTTTCGACGTGTACTGAACAGCAATAACACAGTTGTCGCTGAAATTGGTGCACGAGAAATAACAAAGGCACATCAGACAAAGAACACTACTATCACAAGCAGTCAAAAATTTCAATTCACGTGTATTCATGGGCATTGGATGACTTGTAAGAGACTTAAAAGTTGTGTGGCTTGAAAAATGCATTACGTAAATGCTGACAAATGAATACAATGAGTTCCATTGGAATTCCGCAGTAATTCTCTTGCTGAATGTTCAAGACGGGAACGAAGAGGAAGCTCGCAGCCTTCAAGTCCAAACAGCTTTTGAAAACTCCTACACGCTTCTTCAACTGGTCTTTATTAGTATATTTGACAAAGGCTGCCAATTAAAATGTTTCATACTGCAAAAAATTTACAGACATCTGTAGATACAAGAACAGTGTTGCTGACATGGGCAGCTTGCAAGGAGACTCAACTGAACTAATAAAATCTCAAGCTATAGATCAGCCAACACGGCAAAGCTAAGATTCTTACACGCAAGTCCTACATTTCACGGGAGCCAGAATCCCATTACAAACCTCCACCTCATACGGGCAAAAAAATGTCACAAAGTGCAATGCAAGACAATACGAATGTACGTTAACAAAACTATGCCAAATGTGAGCAGCTGTAAGTGATACAAAAAACCTGAAGCATGGAGCATGCATTCCTAATTTATTTACCTATCAAGAGAGTTTCTTTCTCAATAAAATAGTGTAGTGCTCAACTGATTGCAACATATGTACTTTTCTTCAATGAGAGAAGCAATGTGTCAGGTGAACAAATGCTTTTATGAGCTCTTTGACAAAAACTACAAGTAAGGAAGAAAATAAAAAAGTAAAAGAACAGAAGACAGGTATTGCAGTAGAAAGTTATTTTACAGAGAGGGGTTCATAAATAAAAAAAACTATCCCAATAATGAAACAGGTGCCTGCATTAGTGGTGCCAGAATGATCATGGTAGTAATAATATACTTATTAACTCCAGGGTGTTACAAGCTCAAAGAATGGTGCAGTTACAAGGCAACCTTAATGAAGAACTCGGCATTACATTTTGCCGCCTAGAGTTTTTATATATGGCATGAATATAAGTACACGGACGATACTCCATTGAGGCCCCTCTCCCCTCGAAATACGGCTGCCATTGTCAGAATTTAGTCCTGTGGTGTCATATAGTGTTATGGCTACGGTTTTTATAAAATATCTATCACTGTCAAAGTGCTCTAAAGCACCCAGTCGAATGTACCCGAATAGAGGAGTCACCCGGAATTCCACATAAGCGTTCACTTGTGATGGCGCTTGCGCAAATGCCTGTTGAGGTTGCTTTTCGACACGAACGTGTGAGGACTTAACGGGTACTTCAACGGTCGATCGCTTGTGTAAGTGTACAGATGCTCTCTCATTGTGGACTTTCGAGAGAAGTTCTTGGAACACAGGTGGCACTTGTGTGGTCACTTGCCTTTGTGAATGCGCAAGTGACATACCAAATGAGATTTGTCTGAGAAGCTCTGAGGGCAGAGGTGGCACTTATGTGGCCTCTCGCCTTTGTGGATACACAGGTGCCGTACCACATTGCTTTTCTGTAAAAACCTCCGCGAACACAAGCGACACCGAAATGTCCGCTCGCCTGTGTGAACCCTCGTGTGCCTTTTCATATGAGACAAGACATCAGTCTCATAGTCACAAAAGTCACAGCGGTGGCAGTGTCGATAATGTGACTTCAGACTGCTTTTGCTTGCTGGATGAGTGAACCACCCCAGTCCTGCACAAAGAAAATAAGACTGGTGAACTTAGCACCAATTTAAACAGCAAAGCTGTTTAAGCTTTTCCTTGTGCCAGTTTGTGCGGCCAGCTCAACAGAAAGAGGGTATGTGCTAAGCACCTTCGAGCATAGCATAGTCAATCATAGTATAGTAATATAGCACTGAAATCGGAAAGGAATCTGAAGGGGAGACAGAGTGCTGCAAAGGTAAAGAGGGAAACGGGTGAGAGGGTAATCTATAGCACAACCATTGACAGCACAGCAAGAAATGTGAAATGGAAGTCAGGGTGAGGAAGTGATATGAGTGTTAGAAGGAGAGAAAGGGGTGAGAGGGTAATACACAGCATAACAATTGACAGCATAGCACAGCAAGAAATGTGAAATGGAAGGCAGGGTGATAAAGAGATGTGAGGGTTACAGGGACACTCAAGTTAAATAAAAATTTACGTTAGAGTGAGGACTTTATGAATTGTGAATTCCATCTCACACACATGTTGCACTAAAATCTCTGAATCTCATGTTCTCAAGAGGTACAACTATTGATTGGCAGTGTTTACTGACCATGCCAAAAAGTGTTGTAGGGTGATTTTCAGTAATACCATCATAGCATACTTAACCTATGATCTCAGGAGCCAAATCAAGTCAGTAACTAAGCTAATTTCATATCTCGGAACATATTCTCCCAAAACTTCATGTTACAATAAACTATTAGCTATAATTTTATATATGTACTCTATGTCACGTCTCTGCTTGATTTGTATACTAGAATGTCTTCATGTATGAGATATTTACTCACCTAAGCATGCTCAACTAACTGTAACATACTACCCAAATGCACGTTCTATCTAGAAAAAATGCATTAATCACTCAATTTACCGTATAAAGGTAATCAAGCAATGAGGCTGAAATGAACAGAGGCTTTATGAAATAAAGACACCAATCAATACGGAAGTAAGCAAATTAAAAGCAAAATTAAAAAGTAAAGGCACTGAACTATAAAGAAACACTATAGCTTAAATTTGTCTTTTTTAATCAGCTGATATATTAATACTTTAGAACATGCAAGTGTCAGTATTTACACCACATTAAGCGTGGCTACGACAAATGAATAAAAAACACATCAAACTAGCTTGAACATCCAGGTGAATATAGCAGATCCTACGAAAAGTACCAGCATGCGAGCTTAATCGAAAAAAAACGATCACATGACACTTTATATAAAATGCAGAGACTACTGAAACAAGAGAAGGCGAAAGACGACAAAGCTGCTGCTGCTTGGCTAAGTAGCTCTGTGTGCATATATTGTTTATTTTTGCTTATATTACGACTCAGCACTGCTCAAGACGTCGGACGACTCGAAAAGGTACCTGCCGTATCGGCAATCGACGGGTGCTGCGCTGCCCGCCGCGTCGAAAGGTGCTCGAAGAAACAAAACAAGCATCAGTGAGAACGCCGCCATGACCTCCCAAGGTGTGACACCAGGCCAGAAGCCCCAGCTGGTTTGCGCAAGCATACCTGACTGCAAGCGACAACACAGCGTTGAATCAGAGGACGAATCAACTGTCGTCGGGGAACACAACGGGGCAAACCTCACAGATCTAGACATGGACGAGGGTGGTTTCTGCCTTGTGCCACATTGCAAAGACAGGACGGTGGGCATACCTGTGTTAATTGCTCTAACATCCAAAGGAGCTAACTTGAGGCAAGTGAATCCTATTGACCTATACTCAGAAATTGAAACGATTCTCGGTGGAGCCCCAGTTAAGAGCCATTTCACAGCACTAGGAGCCCTGCTCTTGGATATAGAGACAGAACACCAAGCTAATATGCTTCTAGACACCAACACTATCTGCGGCCTTGCCATATGTGCTCGTGTACCGCACAGCTACATGAAAAATACATGCATTATAAAAGGAGTCCCAAGATGATACTCGGACGAAGAGCTGTCAACCTACCTGAGACCTTTGAGAGTATACCACGCAAAAAAAATCATACAACGGGTCCGAACCTCATTCTCTGAGTGGGAATCAAGGCGCACTGACTCTGTGGTTCGCACATTTGCTCCAATTTTGGAACGCCCAGAGAAGATCAACCTTGGCTTCACCAGACACGAGCTTGTAGACTACGTGGAAATGCCGCCACGCTGTTTTAGATGTCAGCGTTTTGGACATGTTGCAAAGCACTGCCGTGGGGAACAAAGGAGTAAACGCTGTGGGGGGCCTCATGACTTTAAGATGTGTACAAGTAAAGAAAAACTTGTATGTGCAAACTGTGGCGGCAACTACCCAGCTAGCTACGGCCGATGTCCAGCGCAAACAGCTGCGCAGCAAAGAAATAAGACGTTTGTCCTCGGCCTGAAGACTGTGAACGAACCATCGCTCACAAAGAAGACGTCCGGCGCGCCACAACATGGCGGTTTGAACAACGAGCATGCAGGAAATTTTTCGCGCCTAAATCCGACAAGAGCTGGTACTGAGTCATCGCAAGTGCTCAACCCTGGTGAGAAATGTATCACAAAAGAGTCCGCCAAGCGCACCTACGCTGATGCACTGAGCCCACCTCAAGTACCATCTGGAAGCAAACAGCAAGAAAACCTCGAGCACGTTATTCGCGCTCTGTTCACTGCAATGCGTTCACACGTCGCTAAGATGCCTGCGAGTTCGACAAAGGACATGTTGGAAGCAGTCTTGGCTGTAGAGTCTGTGTTACTTTGCTCTGCTTCCACATACACACAGTAGAGTAATGGCAATGTCTCGCCCTCCTGGTCTATTTCGTTCTTCAAAAGTGCCCTTAATAATGCAATGGAACTGCGCTGGTCTTTTAAAACGTCTGAGCGAACTCAACCTTTTCCTGCGCGACATTCCAATACCGATTCTAGCTCTCTCCGAAGCCGGTCTACCGAATGCAAGGACGCTCCCAGGGTACACCCGACACGGCAACCCGAGCATAAAGTCGTTTGCAAATGGAAGCGCAATGATATACATAAGGCGGGAAATACCTCACGTCGCCTTACCAATGCAAGACCTCTGTTCCAACTCACTGAAAGTCGCTGCTGTGCAAGTGTGCCTGGAAAACCGAAATCTGAGTGTGGTATCGGTGTACATAAGCCCACGACAAAAAGTTCTCTATGGAGACTTTCCTAAAGGACTTTTACACTCGATGTCCCACTCCTCGAAAACTCTGTGGTGACTTTAACACATACCGTCCACTCTAAGGAGATAAGAGTGTATAATTCCGAGGCAAGGAACTTCTAGCAGCTGCGGATGCTGCCGACTTAAGTGTGGCGAACGATGGCAAACCTACATTTTTCAGGCCACCAGATTCATGGAGTGCAATAGACCTTGTACTTCACTCCACAGACCTTCTGGTATCATCGACCACGGCTCCAGACAGGATAGACAGCGACCATTTCCCCATCTTTACCAATATGCTGGGATTTCGAACTGCTGGTCGACAATTCTACAATGTAACACGCTGGGACACCTACAGAGAAGCGTTGGACAAATCCACTGGTGAGCTGTTCGCAGATAAGTTGCAAAGCAAGCGAGCGGCAACTTCGTTGCTGAAAGTGCCCGACCATTTCCCTGCTCCTAATTTGAAATTGAAGAACCTCTACGCAGGACGTAGACGACCGGAGCGGAAACTAATGAGAACAAAAGGAAATCCGTCTGCGAAAACCAAATATAACAGGATAAACTGTGCGATTCGTCACCATACAAAAAAATTAGGACAACATCAATGGGCCACTTTCTGTGAGAGTCTTCTAACGTTTATGCCCTTGACAAGGATATGGGCAGTAATAAATTGTCTTTCTGGGAAGATCCGCTCACACAGGCCATTCGAAGCACTCGCTTTGAAAGAAGAGATAGATTTGCAAACCCTTGCAGAGGATTTCGCAGACGTGTACACATCTGGCAGATTAGCAGGGGCGGCGATTCCTCTGTCACCCCAGTCTTTTCACACAATGGATACGCCATTCACCTTTCGAGAGCTGGATAGGGCACTTAGCAAATTAAGAAGACGCTGTGCCGTGGCTCCAGATTTTATCAGCAATCAAATGCTGACAAATGTGCCATATGAGCGAAAAAAGCCCCTTTTGACATATTTATTCATGTCTGAAGCACGGGAGAGATCCCATTTGTTTGGAAGACAGCATGGGTGGTGCCAGTCCTAAAGTCCGGAAAGGATCCTGCGAGCCTCGCATCATATCGACCAGTATCTCTTACATCATGCGTATCTAAGTTGAAAGAAATATTAATATGTACAAGACTAACTTAGTACCTTGAACAAGTAAGACGATGGCCATCGTGTATGACCAGATTTCGCCCGCGACTGAGTGCCCAGTACAATGTTTTGGACCTATTAAGCCACATCGAGCACCACCACATCAGCGGACTCTTGACACTCGCCGTCTTTATGGCGTTGCCAAGACATATGATTGTGTGCTTCAGGCAGGCATCGTGAACGGACTTCAATCCATGGGTGTGTCGGGAAATGCTCTTCGGTTCGTACACAAATTTCTCAGAGACCGTTGTGTCCGTGTTAAGCTTCGAAATATAACGAGCGAAGAGAGACGCGTTTCCCTCGGCGTCTCAAGAGGAAGGGTTCTATCTCCCTTGCTCTTTAACGCGGCCATGGCCAGCCTTCCTGACACTCTGCACTTAGCTCTGAAAGCAGTTAAAATATCCATCTACGCCAATGACATCTGCATTTGGATCTTAGGGTACCAGCACAAACGTTTGGCCCGGATAGCACAGAGCGCTATTTCAATCACTGAACGTCACTTGTTGACACTTGGCCTATCTTTATCAGCGGAAAAATCGGCCTTCATGCTCTTCCCGGGAGCGCAACGGAAGTCAACATGTCTGTCGCTGAATATTCGAGGCCACTCAATTCGTTGTGCAACAAGTGTCCGTTTCCTGTGCATTACCATCAACAACAAGCTATTATGGCGACGTGCGGTTGATGGTATAGTCACTGCATCAGTGCAAAGGATCAACGCTCTTCGTCGCATGGCAGGGGTCCGTTGGGACAACAATCATATGTCCATGCTTAAATTGAATGATGCGCTTATAACAAGCCGCATTCTTTATCAGCTGCCCCTGATATCACCATCACCGAGCCAGTTCGAACGCCTAGAGGCATGCACATAAAGGGTCTTCGCTTGGCGATGGGAGTCCCTCAGGCCGCTTCTAACAAGAAAGTCACCAATGAAGCCGAGTCTCTTCCGCTCCGCCTTTTGGCGTCTCAGGCCTTATTGACGCAGCTGTCAAGACTGGGCGAGTCCTTCGCAGGCACTTCGCTTCTCCGGCGGCTAAGAGCAAGAACGGGCTCACATTTCAACGCGGCACTAAACACATTTCAATATTTAGGCTTGAAACTGCCTAAACGGCACTCTATCGACCCGCCATGATCTTTTGTGGATGTTGCGTGTAACTTCAGAGTACCCAATCTACCAGCGAAGCGCATCATTCCAGCCGCGGAAAAAAATTCTTGTGCTGGACCACTTGAGCACCATGTACCGCAGCCACCTGTGTACACCGACGGATCAGTGTGCACACAAACAGATAGCTGCGCAGCGGCTTTCTGTATACCCTGCCTTGGCGTGTCATGGTCGGGCCGCCTGGATAGCGTGGTTTCGTCCACAATGATAGAAAGCGCCGCAATCACGGCGGCTTTGCGAAAATTGCGATCCTTTTCTGCACAAGATGTTGTCATGAGGACGGACTCCAAATTGGCGCTACAAAGACTGCATCGTGGCCTACCTCAAGAAAAGTTCACCAGGCAATTTCTGGCACTAATTAAACACCTAAATGGCAAGAGTTTTAACATAAAGTTCCAGTGGATCCCATCCCACGTTGGCATTGAAGGCAATGAAAAGGCTGATGCCCTTGCATGCGAAGCACGTACATCTGTTCCAAAAGTAAGAACTCTCAAGATTTACCAGAACAACAAAGATGTGATACCCAATCATTTCAAGGTGATCTACATGTTTCCACACCAAGCATGTGTAATTCATGGACTTTCTTGTGAACAGGCGACGCTGTTGTACCACATAAGAACCGGCTCCGCATACACCCCGGCCTGGTCATTCAAGACTGGGAGATATGCTTCCCCTTCTGTGCCTTCTGTGGTGACATCGGGGATATTGAACATTTCATTTGGCTTTGCCCACAGTTTGATGTGCAAAGATCAGCGATGATCTGCACCTTGCGAAAAGGCTGTCATAGGCACAGGACAGTTGATGACATCATTTTTCCTTAAGGACCTGCGGCAACTAGGAGGAATGTGCAACGAATTTTTCGGTCTTCCTGCGAGACACTGGGCTGTCTGACACGTAATAACGATTTCCAAATTCAGGAGATGCTCAGGCGGAACAATTGCCGGCCATGCAGGCCAGGCTAACCCCACCTGCTGCAACACCAACACCACCACCACCACCACCTAGTGAAACAAACCCACAATCCCCAGGAAATGTATAATTAATAGCACAATCATAATGAAAATGCAATGCGAGTTCAAGTATTATCTAAAGCTTCTAAAATACAGCTAATAACACAGTATTTGAAGTGCAATGTGTTCAATCCAACAGTTCCCTCAGATTCTTTCCATATTCTGTGACAGGAACCTAAAAAGATAAAAACAATGAACTAAAAGACAAGGGCAGCTATCAGCCCCCAAATATATTTGCAAGACACTTATGGAATTCATTTCTTCAAGCTTGACCGAGCTATGCTATTACAAATAAACTGGGCTTTTATTTGCAAACTATTTTCAAACCAACTAATTCACAATAAAACTTAGTAAAATAAAATCATTGTGTGGCACAACTAATCAAACAATACATGACTAGTAAGAGCAGTTTGCTGGAAGCAAATCTGAACCTGCATAAGGCATATTACTTCCACAAACCGCAAACAAACAGCTACGATCAACTGTGAGACGCTCCAGCAGAGTTGCCAACTGTAGGGCAACTACCCTACTTAAGTATTTTAGGAATTTTTCGGCCCGTAGAGGGCACTAGGGCGGCAATGTAGATATATTTCAACATATTGCTCGTCGCTGACCAGTGAGAAATGTTGAAGAACTGCACGACATATACGAAAGTTATGTTTCTGGAGAGAACTGAATTGGAACTGCCCTAATTCGAATGTCACCAGCAAAAAAGATGAAAGATAATTACGTCTCAAACATCATTGTGCAAGGTTTGTTGGTAAATTTTTTTTAATGGAACATCATTTTCTGTTGTAGAAAATCAACATGATACAACAGCGATGCCAGTTCTCATTGTGGCCTGACATACTGCCAAAGTTTTTCATGTCATCATGACATCAGTGTGACGTCACAAGTGTGACATCTAATGATGGCGTCATCAGATGTCATCGTCGCAGGGTCATAAGTGGGTCTATCCCTGAGGCACCCCATACGCATGAATGTTATAGAGTATACGCTATCTGTATGGTATTGCTGTTACTCGATGCTATTTCTATGTGTAAAAAAACATAGGGTGATAAAAAAGTTGTTTAGGGTAAGTTTGACCTTGGCTTAAATATTCTGCAAAAATTGGTCGAAAACACTGTGCTACAGGAGCATTATTCAGGTACGTTCTTATATTTTATATGTTTGGCAAACAAAACATCATGGCAATTCAATGGGCCTATAGCACTTAATGACTATGAAGTAATGAGCAGCTAGGCTTGGGTTCATACGTATGGTAAGGCACATTTACTTTTGTTTATTGAAATATTTATTTAACGTTACTCACAACATTAAGGCACCAGTTAGTAAATGTACTCATTTAAACTTTCTTGCATCACTAGAGCACTGTTTAGAGAAATCTACTCTGGAGTTTATCACAAGGAATCTTTGACAATGAAATCCTCGTTTAGACAATAAAAATACCCCATTCACACACATTCTATAGCTGTTCACGGGCAGTGTGGCATATCTGCTAGCTTATGCACTTTAAATTACTATGAGAGGCATTTCAGTGGAAAGTCTGCCTAGTGGCAATACTAGGAAAGCAATACCTAATCTAATTTGAAATAAGAAGAGCTCACTGATCACCATCAATAGAGCATAAATCAAACATAACGATGAGAACTTCTCACGATTACAGCATAAATGAGCATTAAAAAGTCACCCCAAAGCTTTTGTTGGATCACAATACCAAGAAAGAATTACCAATGCATTTTCCCAAAACCTAGTGTCTTGTTTAGTGCACTGGGCATGCTGCACCTGCTTTGAAACAAAATTTTTACTTGCTTAACTGGAGTAAAGAAGCACTCGTATCCTATGTATGCAACAAGACTGCAAGTAAAGCACTTAAAATCAATAAGTATATATTATAAAAGTGAAAAGACATGCACACAGTCCCAAAGAGATCAAATTTATAAACTCGACATAGAACTGATCATAATTTAAACCCCACTAAAAATACTTCTAATGGTGCCAGCAGTAACGAAACCGGAAAAATAGTAGTAACACACCCCATAATAAAAAGTAATATTGCAACATCTAAACGAAGCAAATATTTTGGCTTTACTGACGATTCCCCAAATACCGGCAATGACACAACTCTTTCAGGTAAAAACAGTATCAAAGAGTTGTCAAAAATAAAACATTGTGCCAGCATTCAGAAGCATTCCTCACTGAACTGAGCATGTCAAAAGAAAATGGCAGTAAAAAATGACAGCTTATTACAACTTCTCAATTCACATACAACTTTGTTGGCACTTCTATATCTCGAAATACATAGGAAAGGAGTGACGAAAAAATCCATAAGGAAGAGTTGCGTTTTCGAGCAAATGTTGCCACGTTTCTAATGACAACCTTGCCTTAATAGGCTCGTTGAGTAGACGAGCCAAGTAACAGCTCAAGCAGGTCTTTTCGTACTCTTCCACTCATGGTACTCACACAAGCAGACCATCGGGCAATATTTTCACAAGTGGACTCATCTTCCTCGAGGTATGAGGGATTTATTTAGTGCCACCGTGTATATGCTTCATACCCTTCCTCTCCAGCAATCCATGAAGGAAGGGGGAGAGGGCAACTGTGGGGGAAAGAGTGTGGGATCTGCTCTAGGTGAGTTATATAGAACTAATAAATTTTCAGCATTATGAGACAGTCATTCTCTTTTTGCTGTTGAACCTTTTGTACCTTGAACCGTTTGTATGTGAAGACGTCGCCAAAATCTTGATAATCCAAAAGAAAAAAACAACAACAGGAATACAAAGTAGCGAGGACCGAAACAGTACGAGGGGAAAAAGAAGCACATAAATGCTTCCTTCAAAAGAACACTCGACACTCCCGCGATGAAATAACCGATTAAGAAATGTTTATCATGCAATCTACCACATTAACCACGTGCATGAAAAGTTGTGTCATGTAAGAAAAAAATATATGCCTAAACAACACTCATAATAGTTCACCAACCCCGAATAGGTGAACTGAAACAAGTGATACAAAAATAAAAAATATATGAGGGGGGGAGCAAAGATGTTACCGTATTATGAATAATCAATATCCCACCTTGGGGAAAGCAATGGGAGAGTTAGAAAGAGGGTTGCCAGATTCACAAGGCAGAAAATAGCCATAAAATTAGAAATACTAGCTAAAAAGTAGCCAAAAGCAGCCACGTGTACGTAAAAAAGCACATGTGTCTTTCTTTAACCTAAATGATTAAATTCAACAGCATCACGGTGGACATGTAAACAACTACAAAAAGACTCCTTCGAAATCATAATTTCTGAAATTCGAGCATGAATTATTCGCTTTAGCAATTATCTTGTGCCGGATGACAATGTTTCTTCTGCTACTGCAACACTTCGACTCCCTTCGCACGTACTGCTCAACTTTTTCGAATTCACGACCTATCTCTCACTATAAAAAAAATACCACTGCTCTAGTCTGCTCTGAAACAACAGTAGCATAAACTGTAGTCCATTCACAAATGTTGCTCACACGATAAGCCCTGTTCGTGTAGGAAACATTTCTGAGCTGGAGTCCATGCCTAGTTTTAAAGAGTAACACAGGCAATTCATTGATTATCCTACTTGAAATGTAGAGGACTACAAGAATTCCCCGATGCAAAATGCTTTCGACTGTGCCATTTACTTCGAGTTGCAATTTGAAGATTATAACAACACCTTTTTCACGTTCCAAAACCACAATATGTTTAAAAGGCACACTGCAGCACAGGGCTCTGAAAATTCTGCACTATCTGGTGTTTTTTAACATGCATTGTCATGCGATTATGCCGGCTGGAACCTAATGTGCAATCTAATATAGCTCTGTAGCTGGTACACCACCGTGGTGGGAAAATAGAGTTTAAAATCGCGTACAGCATTAGGTTGTCTGTAAACAAGGCCCCACCCAGCAGTGTCGCTGTTCTCTCCCGAGGCTCACCCACGCATTCGAAAGTCTTCTCTTCTGTACAGTCTAAGCCCCGAATTTAGTTTTGGGAGCTGAACAGACAACTTGATCACCGTGGTTACTGCATCAATGAAAGCTAGCTGCTGCGACGCTTCAAGATATCGAAAGGTCCCGTTCAAATCGAGGCAACACAAAGGTAGCCTAAAGGTTGCCAAGAAATTTCTTCTGCTGCCACCGGCCTCAAAAAGTAGCCAAACCTGGCAATCCTGCTTAAAAATATAGTGGCGTAAAAAAGCACACCCACACATGTTAGTGAGTCGAGGAATAACATTATATCCTCCCGTTTACGAAGAATACAATCTTCATTTCCCTTTTGAGTCATCATCACATGTTTCAAATTACATGTTTGGGTCATAAAAACACGTAATTTTTACCTGATTATTATCACTTGTTAATGCAGGAGACTTTAGCCTGTCGTGCAACGCTTTCGCAAGTAATCATCAAATGGCTTCACTATTGTAGTTTATTGCTTTGCAACTGAACCGCAGAAAAATATCGTTATTATCCGTCATGTACTGAACGATTTAAGATAGTTAATTGCACTAACTTTCTGTATCTTTTCGTCTGAGCAAGCGCACTGAAGCTACACAGTGGATGAAAGAAGGGGCAAGGTGTGAATGACAAAAGAGCAAGAGGCTGTGACTGTATGTCACAGCATGTCACAACATCAAGCACTTTCTTGTTTTGTTTTCCTTCAACAAACACTGCACATCACTCACTTTCCTGCACTGCAGCATGTCGAGGTGAAGGTAAATCAAAGCACACTGAAAAGGCCATCATAACTACACCATCCACGATGTTCAAATTAGCCAACGGCCAGTCTTTTGGATATGTGAAGCAGTGGCTTTTAATACGTGGCATCCTATTCCACAGGAAGAGCGAGCATTTCCTAAGTGACTTCAAAGTTTATTTGTAAATTTCTTACCTTGTCACTTCACGTGTCTCACACGTTAGCAAGAGCCACGACTACCATCGGCAGCATTTTCTGGCCATGCTGAAAAAATTTTTCAAGGGCGCTGTAAGAAAATTATAAATGAACAAACATCAAACAAGTTTCCAACGATCTCTTAAAGAAGATAGCATTCATAAGATAGACAAAAAACAAGACTGAATTACTACTATATCTTGAATTTGTAGTAAAATCAAGAGCCAAAGCAAAACAAAAAATGGCAATAATGGATAACCCTAAGGGCACCTGCATTCACGTATGAAGCTGCTTGTGTTCCTGAAAATGTGGACACAGTGCTCAGCTTCTGAACACTGAGAAAACAGAAGATTTCGGCCACACACAACTTTTCTACAATAGAGCAAAAACACTTGTGAAAAGTTGCACATGACAAGGTTTTCTTGTGCACACATGTAACATTTCCGATTCGGATGTGGCAGCCCAGGTTTGTGCTCACACATTAGCACAAACATATTTCCTTGAACATATATCATAAGGCATATTCAACAGTTTGGACAAGAACATTATAAAAGAATGTGATCAAATGCAGCCGCTTCATTTTACTGCCTGCTCAAAAATGTTGTACTGGTGCCAATGCTTAAGTCAGGATGTCACTGATACAGCTATTCCTCTAATGTTTTCTAGCAAACAATAATTGAGCTTGGGCATGTCAGAAAAAAAATAGAAAGTGCCATTACAACAAGAACAAAAGAAGGGGAATTTAGCCCCCATTTCTTCATCAGGCACTACAAAATTAATCCAATAGACAATTAGGCCAACGAAACCACAGACTTCTTCATTTTTTCTTATCTGGTGTTGAAATGAATTGAAAATTGAAATGAATTATAGAGGACGAAAAAGCAGCCTTTTCATCAATAAGATTCATATTCCAGAACTTCTGGCTTCAGATCCTATCAACGAAGCGGGTGATTTTTCATCGATTGCCACGCTGCTCATAAAATGATCTTATTGATCCTAAGATCATAAAATGATCTTAGGAGCCTGCAAAAATTTAAGGGTTTTCATTGCCTTCACACTGCTATTTGAAAATAACCATTAGAAAAGGGACAGGAGCTGATGTATTAATCACGAGCAAGAGCTTCCTATCATTAAAAAAAGAAAATCTTGGCGTTTTGGGCGTACCTCAAACCTTTCTACCAGGCACAAAAGAGCAACAGAGTTTAAATTGCTTTCTGTTCAAGTTCGGGGTCATACTTGCTTTGACCAACATGCCATGCTACGACAGCACAGTGAGAGGGTTTATGAACAATAGTACTCGCCAAGTGCCCGTCAGAGTACTGTGCGAGTCTGAAAATCTTCTCAGACATTGACAATACCCGCTTTACTCATGGAACATTCACGGGAATGTGAAAGTTCTCCGTAATACCAGTACCAATGTCACGACGGGCTGAAAACTTGGATGGGTCCTACAGTATATTTTGCAACCAAATGAAAACATCTTGAAATATTCGTCTCTCAGAATCGGCCAGAGGTGCCCACACATTCCAGACAATCAAACAACAGAAGCATCTTGAACTTCTAAATTTGGTGTCAGGGGTCCCTTGAAGCTGCTAGTTTTGTCGTTTCCAGTTAAATCACCAAGCCAGAATGAATAGGTGCAATGAAAAACAGCATGTAAAAAAACTCACTACCTAAATTCTGTTCCATACACAGTAAATACTTTAGAGGACAAATTCGTGAACAATTGCTGCTTGTAGAGCCAGCCTTTCAACAATTAGACTTGTCTTTTTCAAGGCTGCAGCAAGATTAAAAGTCCACTTGTTGAACATCACCTCCAGCTTCACCTTGCACTCACAAAATTTTCATCTCTTCAAGCTTCCATCTTTCCCTGAGCTTCAGTCAGTATTCTAGATAGTTCGCGGTTCCTGGTGCAATACTCCGCAGGTATCTATTTTTGAGGGTAATACTCTGAAGATATTACTTTGACGGTATGTGAAGCACCAGCTAGATGCATCCAAGTTTAAGGCTGCATCAGCATTTTTCACACTTTATTTGACCCTAAACGACCTCCAAAAATACAAAAGGCAACTATTTTGTTTTGGCCTTTCCAGTCTCTACGGCACAATCCCTGATGCCAGAAGTCGGTTCATGTGACATCATGATGAAATAAGCTTTCATTTGATTGAAATACGAGATGTTGGGTGTAAGTTATCTCTGACTCGCTTTAACCATGCAGTCGCTTCGCCGTTTGTGCGCAACTGAGTTCAGCTCGTTTTGCACATTTTAAACTAAATAGTGGAGATAATAGTAGAAAGCCGAAAAACATGAAATCCTGATATGATTCACATTTTGCACTGACAACGTCCATGTGTTTACGAAGAAATGAGTGGCTAAGAGGAAATAGTGCCAGAAGGAAGGGTGGTGAGGGAAGAAAAAAAACGCGAGTGGGTCATACGCACTATGAGTGGGTTAAACTTAGTGTGGGTCATATGCACTTTAAAATGTAGAAGGTGAGCTTTGTGGGTGCAGTCATTAGTGCATAGCTTCACATGTGACACCAGATGGACCCATTTTTATTAAGCACGGCATTCTTAACGAAAACAAAAAATGCGCACGAGATACCTGCTTAAAATTGCAAATGTGTGACAAACTCTACAGAGAGGCCTTGAACCTTCGTGCTTTAAAAGCAAACATGCAAGCTAGAACAAGCTTACGCTAAGCTGATGGGGGGCTTCAAAGTTTGAGCAGTGACCATGAGACTCCTTGAGACATCAACGTCATAGTCAAAGCCTGTAGGTTCTTTAGAGAATGTTACCAGTGACTTACTTGCCATCAAGGCAATTGGACTAGAAGGTCAGGCAAACCACAGCTTCAGCAGGTGTATGTGTGCTGCGCCTTGCTTAAACGGTGGCGTGCTATCCCGGCAAATATGGCCAACCAGCCTCCAGAGAAGGAACCACCCAGGACTACCGCGAGAGGTTGCAGCCGATTCCCAGGAACCTTAATCAATCGTAACCAAGGTCAAGACCCCTCTCCTTGGAATGCCAGTCTCGCCGACTCCATGACTCAAACACCTAGTGCTTCATTTCCAGTGCACTTCCATCACTGCACATGTCTTGTGTACAGAATCTGTCGTATAAGCTCCGACAAACATATGCAAAAACGGCAGTGTACAGGTACGCGTGAATAAATTGTTCTTCTGCAGAGTCGGTAAACCTCAGGAATAATATTGATGCACTGTCCCATCTGTTTCAACAGATGGGACAGTGCATCAATATTATTCCTGAGGTTTACCGACTCTGCAGAAGAACAATTTATTCACGCGTACCTGTACACTGCCGTTTTTGCATATGTTTGTCGGAGCTTATACGACAGATTCTGTACACAAGACATGTGCAGTGATGGAAGGGACATTGCACTTTTGTACTTTTGGGAGCAACATTTGAAGCAGAAAAATTACCACTTCGGAGCAGCCACGAGTGTTTTCAAAGCACGAAACGTGCCAGTCTCGAGCAGCTAGTGGTGTTTTAGGAGCAGACAGCAAAATATACATACAACTCCTAGAACTCAAAGAGTCCCCAATGTGTTGCATAAATCTTAATATTGATTATGATTTGATATTGATTATGATATGATATTGATTATGATCAAATGCACTGATCAAAACATAAAAGACAATGCCACCTTTTGAAAGGAGCTAAATAAATGTCCTTTCGCAAAGTACATCACAGCAATTAATGCATCTGGTCTACTAAAATATTTCAACAAAGATCTGTGACGACGTGTCAATGATCACAACACACACACAGGCAAGCACACACAAAAATACAAGAAAAAGTAAACAGATATTAAGATTAGCTTAAGCTATGCTTAAGGTATGCTTTTGAATAGAACCTAATTAAAATGATTAAAATACAGGGTTTATCGAGTTGAGATTGAGCTCATTTCTGAAGTTGCTACCTACGTAACCGTTTCAAAGTACCATTTTAGTCTGCAACTTAGCGAAGCTTTTCACTTAGGGGCATGGCAAATGCAAAGGCCAGTTTCTATTACCCACTCCTGGCTTCACAATGCAATGAGACTGTGCAGCCCGACTTCCTAGAGCAGCGCAGTACTTTGAGATTTTCGACAGTTGCTTAACAATGGTGCAAGATATTCAAGTCTGGTATCTGAACTGCACGAACAACACGATGAAAGCATTTAGCCAAGTGGCGTGCAACTGAGCAGCAACTTCCTGATCTTCAGGCTTTGTAATTTGTAATGAATGCTTCATTAGCTGTTCCAATTATGAGAGATGTTTTTAAAGCAGAAGTGATCACTCTTTCCCTGGCAAAAGAATGATGGCCATATGAAACAGTCCCTGATTATAAACTTTGTCTCTCCGGGCAGATTCCATCACCACCCACATTTTCTTTTTGCACGCTTTCTTGCTTACCAATCATCTTTTCATGCTAAGGTTGGTGTTTTCGGTATTGTGAGATTGTAATTTGTTGATACACAAGACATGGTCTTTCCCATCACTGACTTTTCAGGGTTACATGTTCTCTCATGGACACAAAAATGCTACTGCAACCTTTACACTGACGGACGAGGCGTAAAACTTCTAATCAAGAATGTAGATTCGAATGCAGCACAATGCCTTCATTGTGAAAATAAATCCAAAGCTCCCCACTGTTTCTGCATCTTGATAAACTTAACACTTTTACGAGTAGGCGCTCATAATTAAACTTAATCTATATCTCGTCAATCAATTAAAAGCTGTAAAAAGGATGGCTTGTCTTTGATGATGTAAGCAAGTTCGTTCGGTAAAGCTTTGTAAAGATTGACCATTCTACAAATATTTTTTTACCTCTTAAAGCTCTGTGAGACACCACTATTGAAATAAGAGTTTTTGCTTAGTATCTGCAAAAAAAGCATTTATGATCACTTGGGAAAGTACTTCACACCATTTTCAAGAAATACAGCAGAATAGGTTCCAAGAAAAGCATGGTACATATATGTACCACTATCTTTAAAATATAGCATAAAAAGTGGTACATAAGTGTTCCAATGTTTTCAGGCGGTATAAAAAAAAAATTTCAGTAATAACATAGTTATGATTTTAATGGTGCTGTTTAGTTATTCTTTCAATGCACTGGAGAACTTGGCGTCTTCTACAGAAATAGCTACTGAGCATATATGCTGAATCCATAAGAAGGCGACAGGCATACATTAGCTTAAGCGATTTGCAGACTACAGTACTTAGGTGCTCCTAAAGCGAACTATAATTGATACTGCTTATGCAAATCAACCTTCCACTTTAATAAAATTGGAAATGCTGCCCATCTCCAACTGTACCAGTGTGATACCTCCCCAATTAGGAATAACACCATAATCAAAATCAAGTCCCAAAAGGGATTGATGAAGGAAACTGAATAATGAGAGCAGATAAAATCTGTCCTGCAAAAGGTTCACTAGGCTCTCATCATTAAATGGTTGCTTGTTTGATTGATATGTGGGATTCAACGCACCAAAACCATCATATGATTATAAGAGACACCATAGTGGAGGGCTCCTAAAGTTTCGACAACCTGGGGTTTTTTAACGTGCACACAAGTCTGAGCACACGGGCTTACAGAAATTTTGCCTTCATCAAAAATGCAGCCGCCGTAAGCCGGGATTTCTCATCATTAAATGGGTAAAATGAATATCTATAAAGACATATTGAAGTGATCTTTTCAAGGCACTCATTTAGGCCACTGCAGCAGACAGTGAGAAATGATGAAGGCATGAGCAAAATCCAACTTGCTGTTAGCGCTACATCTCGCAGCGAAGCGATAACTTGAAATAGTCTCATTATAATTCTTGGTAAACTGCACGACAGGCAGAAACGGTGCCCATTCCAGCCATTTTTATTTGCTGTTGTTAAAAACGGTGAATAAGTAACACACATTTGTACCACTGTCCTACGAAGGGTCAAGGCAAATCGACAAGCCCACCACCAAGTAAAAAGCTAGCTACAGTGCATGGCAAATTAGTATTGCTGCCAGAACAAATCTAGAAAGCACGGGAGCATATCATCCTTAGCTTTATATATACGAAGCTCCTCATTACAAGAGCCACCACTCAGCTCTTCTTGAAACACTGGAAGCAATAAAATGCAAACAGGTTCACACATCATCACTGGATCGACTGAAGTATCAAGAATTGCCAATGCCAAACTTTAAACATACAGGACACTAATAACATTAACACAACTAATTTGGGAGAACTGTAGTTAAACAAGTTATCACAACAAACAAGCACTCATATTAAAAAATACTTTATTTACCACAAATAAACAGCTCAAAAATACAAACACTGAAAAACACATATGCCGCAAAAATAGTCAGATCTCACAAAAACAGCGCAAATTTCAAAAGGGGACTTCCAATACACTTCAAGCCAGAGTTTTATTTGCAGGTTGCGCAGACGGGCAGGCAGATGTGGATTAAATATTATGGACTTAATAATACTTTTTAATCACTCTGAAATTTACATAACTTGTGATTGCCTAAGCGTGTTTCAGAGCTTGCAAGAAGCTTTTCTAATGGTTGCATTCTCACTATGTGCTCATATACAATTAAAAATAATGTTACAGTTTCAAAACGTTGTTGGGCATTTCTTTTGTTTCCTCTGCACTGAATATTAAGGAGACATGTGGGGAACCAATGAAAACTGAAACATATTTATTTTTTTAGCAGATTTAATTCTCCAAAACACAGATATTCAATAGCTGTCTATTTTGTGCTTGAGCTAATGACTCCACTTTTTAACGATTGACTCTCCTCTGAGTGCTTCTAGAAAATTTTTTACATAGCAGTGGTCTTGTGGCCGTCGCACTCGTGGCTTCTGAAACTTGCGAGCACGTTCTGACAACATGTCCACGGAGAGAAGACAGAGCTTGCACCAAGAGTCCCCTTATCTCAACTTTATCTTCCAAAGAGCACACATCTTGATCCCTCCTGATTGTTGCAATACACCAGCAGCCAGGAAAACATTTCTTGACAGTGAGGTTGGTACTTCAGTTTTCGCTTACTAACTGAGAAAAACGTATAGTCAGCACAAGGTTTGCATGTCATCATTAGCAAACTTTGTCTAGTCTCGTCATGCTGCAACTCCTGGCATGTTAACCCGTTAAGCAGGTAAAGACCTACGTCGTTGTGAGGAATTGCGGTTTCAAATCATGCATCATGATCGGATAGGTTTTAAGTGATTCTTTCGGCACATGAGTCATATTCAGGCAGTACAAAACTACAGCTGGGAACCGCTTCTTCGGCTGCTGTAGCTTTTCCATCAGTCATCGAGTGTGCGGCGTTGCCTTTTAAGAAACAATTATCAAACGTTAGCTTACCACATTTTAGCGTGGCCATCGAGTCTCATAACGGGGTGCTGATTGACACAGAGCACGAATACCCAGCAATATGTGTAGGCAGCATATTTCAAGGGGGTCACTTCGCATTGCAATAAAACAAGAAGCTCACCAAAGTTCCGGCAGTGACACTGAATGGAGGAACGAGGACATTACCGACGATACTTGTTGGCTAGTAAAGTTCTACCTTAAACACTAGGGCTCATTTCTTCCCTGGCGGAAAGACTCGCAGGTATACATTTCCTCCGCTTCCCTTCAGGTGCCAGTGAAGTCGCGCTCACCCAGTATCTTAATCTGCGTGCAAACGTCATGCATTTCTGATTGCGCCCTCATAGAAGGTCGGTAGTTTCTGTTGCATTTTGGTCCCATTCAACAAACGTGAACGAATGTGAAGGAGTCGAATGAAAGCAGTGAAATCCCAGTGACTCGCATCAGAATGTCCTGAAACAGACAACTACAGGCAGGAATGGTGCCTAGTATAGCGTGAGTAAATCAGTGTTGCAATGCGCTGGCAGTTCTCAGGAGTTCACGCATTCTGAGAAATATGATTATGGTGTGCTATACTCTGAACAAAACCGGAGTCCATTCCTTCATCACTAGAGAATAGATCACACGACATTTTGTGTGGTACGATGCTGCTCCTTGTTCCGTGCCGTAAGTTCTGCAAACATGAATGCGCCCGTACTAGTCAGAAAAGTACATGCATGGCATATCAATGCTGCACAGTGAAATGTTCTGTACAATTAGAAATCTCTTGACGTAGAGGGAAATGACGGCTGCACACTTGAAAACCACCGAAGACAACCTGTTGCAACGCAATTGTTTCAGGAAGCAGAGCACGAAAGATGCGAAAACAAAAAAGAAAAGGACATTACGCGTTTTTGCGCGTATTTAAATTTTCTAGCCCATATATGCAGCGAACAAGCTGTTTTTATGTGAGTAGGTATAGTCTGGTCGAAGGTGCATTGCAGATTGAGACCTCGTAAACATTTTTCAAAATGATTGCCTTGCCGCCGCAGATTGCATCATGAAACCTTTGCGATTGGGGTACTCCATTGATATCAAGTCACGGTGCAACTGTAATGTTAACCGTGGCTGCTAGAAAGTTTGCCTGAAAAATAATGTGTTTGAAACAGTGTTGCCAATGTGTAGCATAACTAACCAAAAAAATACTTGTTGCGTATAAGAAACATACGTGGATGCGAGCAGTAAACTAATAAACATGTTGACTAGAAGCTACTGCTGTGTCGGGGCTGCTTGACGTATAGAGCGAAACATAAAAATCATTCCCATATGCATGCAGTCACTCTCATTCCACGTTGTAAGCAGAGCCATCCTCAATTTGTGAAACGCACTTTACGCTGACAAGGACTACGCCATGACGCTTAACAGAGGTGAATGATTAACATTGTCTTTTCCGATTAGGCAGTTGGTCGCAATGATGCGTCCTCGAAAACTAGTCCATTCGGTGGTGCGATGGGAGGCGACTGCTCCAACCGGTGATTTACTGTATTTCACTGCTCTTTTCCATATTCTCTTCACAAGCACATACACATGAGGAGGGGAGGGGGTAGTCTCATGACTGACATACATGTACCCAGTCTCCTCAGACTACTGCCGATGCTAATGCCACAAAGAAAAGCTGATGCCTCTGCCCCCAACCCTCGAAAAAAAATTTCTGGCTACGCCCCTGCCCTATTTGGTTGTAAGTTGTAACAAGTTATCAAAAAAGAAGCCTGGTGATTGGAATATTGCCTTCGTAGGTTTCTTTTTTCTATGACAGGTACTGAAAGGTAAATGACACAAAACCGTCGAGGTAACACCACAGCAAAAGACGGAGTGGTTTCGCCGCATTAACCACAGAGACTTCCTGTCCTGCCATTCCATTACCATGTTTACTGGCTTCACCGGTGCTAGCACTATAGAAGAAATGCGATTAGGAATAAACATGAGGTCGACTTGCTTTACCGGCAACACGACCGTGCTGTATAGGGCAGAGCTTCGACACCTGCACTAAACAGGTGCGATGACTCAGCTGCACATGAGTATGGTACCCAGTGGTTATTGAGAAGAAAAGAGCCGCTGCTGACACAACTGCTAAGTTAAAGGTAGCAATTGCAGCGACGAAAAAAAAAGCACATGGCACAGCAGCTTCGCAGCGCAGCACAACTAAGCCTTTGAGTGAAAGGAAAACTTGCATTCACGAAACAACAACGAAACACTTACAAAAGCTGAAGCGTGTTTAATCCTGAGTTACAGTGAAAGGTCCCAGAACGCACATGACAAGTCGGCACGCGCGTAAAATGGGCAACCACAAGCTACGAACTCTCGAACGGCGCGCGTCAAATGCGTGCGTGAAGCCATGAAGTGCTAAATGGAGTAGTATGCGTAATGGTCCCAATGGAAGAACTACGGTCATATTTGCAATCAGGCCACCAGATAACGCCGCATTCGAAATGTGTGCAGAGTGCTCGAAATTTGAAATTGCAGTTCGACACCATCTACAGTTCTTGAGCAAAATGTTCAAGTAACACGATTGTAACTAAAGATACTGCAAAACTATATACAACTGAACATTTTTAATACGTTACTGCAGAAAATAAGGTTGAATATGGTCATATAAGCTTGCATGTTTTCTGTCGCAGAACAGCGACCCGGATTGCCTCCAAGCTTGCTGTTCTGACTGCAAGAAGCATTCTCTTCGATCCCTATTACGTCAATGTCTGGGGCTGATTTTGCGACCCCTTCCCTTCCCCTCCCACCCCTGGGGGCACACCTATCTTCCCAGGTACGCGCGCACGTACTTTTATCTTATGAGAACATGCGGAGATAAGACACATTCATTGAAACGTTACAAAATGACACTAGAGATACGCGCAGATTATGTTGAGCAGTCGCAGATGTTTTACTTAAAATGTTTACAGTTGCATAGTAATACCAACAGCAGCATGGGAATCAGCAACACCAGAAGCGGTAGTCTGATATTCATGCTAGTGCTTGCGAGGATGGTAACCCTCGACACTGACACAATGAGTCTCTTTGATTTGGCTTGCACTGCCTGCACTAGATCTAAAAAGTGTTTCAGCGGTGCTGTGGGTGCGCAGCACCGGTTCAGGAAGTGCAGCAGCGACACTACAGCGCGGCGGCTGCTGCCAAAACGAAGATGCAAGTGCAGGATGAGTTGGTCAAACGGACAATGTGGCGTGTATCGATGATGTTGTTTACCAAAACACTGCCGCGATGGCTGTCTTGGTAGCTGCCGTAAAAAAAATAATCTACTCGACAGCATCGATGATTCGAACAACGCAGCGACTTTTAACGGAGGTAATAGAGAAGGCGTTTTGTTGTGCGTAAAAATCTCAGTCATGTTCCCGGGTACATAAATTCCCTTAGCTGGGGACATATAGTTAATATATTGACTCTATACTAACTCATGGATTTGGGTTCTGTCACTGCGCAGCTCAACTTTCAACTTTGAGCATTGAATCATGGCCGGGCTAGACTGCACCTGCGCGCTCGCTTCTTACGAATGGAAAGAAACGCGCGCAGGTGCAGTTTAGTCCGGCCGTGTTTAAATATACGTGGTAGTCACCTCCGAGCAACCCTGTGCTCCCACAGCCTACGCTTTGGTACAGTGGCTAGAATCCTATGCATAGGATTCCAGCCACTGTACCGTGATGTCACTTCCTCCGTTGTCGCCATCTCCCTAATTTGCACCAAGAAACCTCGCTTCGCTGGTGTACAAACTGCACCGACCTGCACACTTCTGTCGCAGCTCGTGCCGTACTGCGACAGGTAGCGAAAGATCGTCATTGTACTTTTAAGTTTATTCAAAATGAAGTTTTTATTCAATTTAATTGTCCAGCGTGTATGCACGCGTAAACATTGCTGCTTTTCTCCCAGCGTCACGCGAGCAGACTAAAAAAAAAGCATGTTTTGGGCGCCAGCAACTGGTGCGGATGAGGTAAGTTGCAGCGCCACAGGGCGCATAGCGGCAGGCACTAATGCCAGATAGGGTGTGCTGGCGCTTCGCTCGCTGAGAAGGTCAGTAAAATACAGAAGGTCGTGGTGCCAACGTAAGCCTAAGTTGTTGCAAGCAAAATTCAACGCAGCTACCACCTCAGAAACAGCAGCGATGACCGGCGATTTGTGCTTAATACGTTTTCGTTTTTAATTTGTCATTTTTAATGTTTGACGAAAACAATCTCTTCACATGCCTAATACCATAGTCATCATCATCAGTAAGCCCGCGAAAATTGAATGCGGAACTTCAAGGCAGCCAAAATGCCATTTTCATTGTTATTATTAATATTATTATTGTTATACCTTGGAGAGAAATTGCAAGGCTCCTCTGAAAATGGAGCAGAGCCACAGTCACACGCATTCTCAGCCCTGCCCTAGAACTCCCGTATGCGAGGCCTTAGAACATGAAAAAAATTATGACTTAGAGAAAATGAAATAAACCATAACCACATTGATTCCTAAAGCGCGACCGCAGTTAGTTTAAAGCACTAGGGCAAGACGTAAGCAAACTCTCCCAAATCACAAAAAGAAACAACAATCTACAAAAGCTACTCACTCAAGATCTAAAGTTGAATTAACTCAGCTAAAAGGGCCGATTAACAAAAAGAATATTGCCGACATGAGGATTTATAGCATCAAAGAGTTAGATGAAGAATCAAAAGAAAGGACAGAGCATGACAACAGGAAACTAATTACGAATGCACACTTCAACAGATAGAGTAACATAATCAGCAGTCTCAATATAAACAAAGTTAGAAAGAAACAAAAAATCAGAAGCGTAACCAGGAACGAATCTGCTTGGATACCCTACCTTGAGAGAATGGAATAGAGCCCTACAAAACATGACCAACGAAAAATTATGCAGTGAAATTGTTGACCCAATCAAAGATGGAGATCTCGTATTTGAAAGCTTGTAACACTTTCTGAAAAAGCCTCACGTACTGGCGAATCAAATGTACAACCTAACTGTAAAAATGGCCAATACCAAACAAATACAGAAAAAACGAGATTGAAAGGTTTGAAGAATTATACACAGATCAACAGATGTCCCACTGTGGATCATAGTCATGTGCTATCAAACTGAAAATTCTGCCATACAGAATACATCCATTACTTAGCTTGCAGAGACTAATAAAAGGCATTCGACTCGGTAGAGATACCAGCAGTCTTAGAGCAGCTAGTGCATAATGCATGCATGAATACCCTAGCCAACATCTACAGAGAGTCCGCAGCAAACAGACAGACAATTAATTTCATTAAGGTCTTGAGGGGCAACTAGAAGAGTCCCTTTATGGGCAAGGAGCTGTCGCAGAGCCGAAAAATTTTATTTGTGAAGTAGATCTGGCAAGGAGACGAAATCTGAGCAATATTTACAGCATGCTTAGCAGAACTATTTGAGCCAAGATGTTGATAAGAAACATAAATAAACATTTACAAAGAATATCTCGGTACTTACGCTTTGCAAATGACATTTTGCTTTTTAGCAGTGTTGCCGTTGAACTACAATGAACTGAGGGTCTAAACCGAGAAAGTGTTCAAGTAGGGCTACAGATAAATAAGTAAAAGACAAGAATCTAATGTTAGGAGGCAAAACAAGAGAGCAACAGTTTGCTACGGCACACTAGAATCCTTACAATGTATATGTATTTAAGTCAGATATTCACAGGAGACACCACTCATGAAAAGGAGATTCATCAAACAACATGGATGGGCTAAAGCTTTATTGGCAGATATTCCAAAATCATGAAAGGCAATTTACAACTGTCCCTAAAGTAGAAAGTGGTGAACTGTTGTATGCTGCGAGTACTAACATATGGTGCAGAAACTTCAATGATAGTAAAAAAAGAAAGAAAAAATTCCAGAACAGAGCAAGAACTATAAAAAATAGAAACAGAAAATGGTTAGCATAACATAGAAATATTAAAAAAGCGGAGCTCGATAGAGAACAAACAGGGCTAGATGACATTCTAGCTGATATTAAGAAAAAAAAGTGAAACTGGGCAGGTCAAGCAATGTGAGGGAGAGAGAAGTGACCAGTTAAATTGCGTGGCTACGAAAAGATTAGAAAAAAAGCTGAGAAAGGCAGAAGGCTAGATAAGATTGGCCCGCATAAGGTCGATTAAGCTTGCACAGGGTTGGGAAAACTATAGATAACTGCGAGAAGCCTTTATATAGCATTGGACATAAGAAAAGGCTGATATACAAAAAGAGCATGTGTTATCGAGCCATTGCACAACGCAGGGGAGCTTAGATTTTCTTAGATTTTTGTAGAGGAGCTTAGACTTTCTCTTTTTCGTAGGGCAGTGCTAGAGGTTTGTGATTATCGAGTGCGACAAGTCATAAGGACAATTGGTGTCGGAAAGACATGGTTAAAAAGACTGTAAAGTGTTCAGGATGTGGGGTGGCTTTGAAAGTGGACCCAAGTGTAGAACCGGAAGGAGAAGAGGCTGACACGAAGTGTAGGCAATGTGAGGTTGAGGAAAAAATAGAGAAAATGATGGTTGCCCAGAGTAAACTGCTGTTGAGAATCACCGAGCTGAAGACTGCAATGGCGGCACTGCAAGAAAAAACGAGGGCAGTGGGAGAAAGGCTGCAAGTCCACCGAGGCAGCACTAGCCAAAGTTAACAAAGGAGCGGCCGATGGAGACAATAGTAGGACACCGGTAACCATAACAGAAGAGCGAGCAAGGAAGAGCGAGCAAGGAAGTTTGGAAAAAACAGGTTCAGCCGGTTTAATTGTCGCAAGGCCCAGCTTCAGCGCAGTAGTGGTGGGGCTGGGAGGGGACAAAGCAGCTGGCGTCACAGGCGCAAGTAACCACCAGGTGCAGGACGCTCCAGATGAAAAGTCACAGCATGTGATAATCACCGGGAACTCAAATTTAAATCGATGCGTAGAAGCAATCAAAGAGAGGGTAAGTGGTGACAAGAGAGTTGCAGTAGGGGCGTTCCCAGCATGCTCGATGGAAGAAGTCATGAGGCAAACGAACGCAAAACTCAAAACTGCAGCTGATAGACAAAACCTCGTGACAATTTCAGGCGGTTTAAGCGATGTGTTAAATGAAGATATGGCAGGACTCGCAACAACACTGGCAAAAGGGGTCGATGACATGCGCGCCAGTTCTCCTCCGGTATGGGTAGTGATATGCACAATACCGGAGGTGCCGGTGCGTGACGACAACCTACAAAGAGCGGTTGTCAACGCAAACCGAGAGATAAGGCAGATGAGTCGAAAGAAAGGCTTTGAGGTGGTGGAAATAAACAGAGAGGTGCATAGGTTAGGGTTGTTTTCAACCCATTCGATGGGCGACTAGGTCAAGAGGTGGGTTAGCGACTTGCAGGACGCGCAGTAGCTTTTTTTGGGAGGGGGGGGGGGGGCACGCGGGCCCGTCGGGGTGAAGGCTAGCTAATAACGAGGAAAACAACCAGGGAGTACTCTTCGACAGTAATATGGACAGATACGATTCCAAAGTGGCACCAGTATGTAAGATAGGTAGAGTCCGGGGCAGAAATAGGCGTGGCCACGAGCGCCGAGCCAATTCATACAAAGGGTATATCAACATGCAGGGTGGCAAGAACAAGCTGAAGTGGGAAGAGATAGAGGAACAGCTAAGAAAGGAGAGGCCGATGGTATACGGATTTGTAGAGACACATCTCAAGGATATGGAACAACCTCCTAACAATCCGGACTACGGGTGGGAATATTGTATTAAAACAGAAGGCAGAAGAAAGGGGGTGGTATTGGGGCATCGATTCATAAATGTACAAACTGGCAAAGGGTCAAGCAAGAGTGCAAGGAACATTTATGGCTAAAAGAAAAAGTGGCAGGGCAAAGGACACTCCTTGGTTCGGTGTACTTGTGGACGAGAGCAAAAACCAGAACAGAAATATCAGGCAATGGTAGAGTGTATATGAAATGATGTTGAGAAATTAGGAGGACAGTGAGAGATAATTATACTACGAGATATGAATGCACACATAGAAGATATAGATGGGTATACCGACTCAACAGGCAAAATAATCATGGATATGCATGAAAGGCATTATTTGATTATTTGCAACAGTACCGAGAAGTGTGAAGGGCAAATAACATGAGAGGTAGGAAGGCTGCAGTCGACGATAGATTACGCACTGATGTCACATAGTATGTATGATAAGCTCAAAGGAATGCACATAGATGAAGATGGCTCCAGAAGTCTGGGTAGTTATCACAAACGTATCAAGCTTAGTTTTGGAAGAGCAGTGAGACTGGCAAAGAGACAAGAGGAGCAACTACAGAAAAATTTCATTTAGAAAGGTAAATATCAATTGGCACTAAACAAATTAAGAAAGTATTCACTGAGGGTAATAAAAGTGTGGACATACACAAATCTAATTAAACTGTATGAGCTAAAGCTTGGTAAGGTACGGGACAAGTCACCCCGGAAAAGAAGACACAAACACAAAAGTTGGTGGGATGAAGAAGTTAGGAGAGCCATAGCAAAACGTCAGGAAGCCTCTAGGGTACACAGGCATGCTAAGCAGCAGGGTGAACCAACAGATGATGTTGAAAGAAAATTGGAAATCTTTCTAAGCTGTAAAAAGGAAGCATCCCTTCTGATCAATGAAAAGAGTAGAAGAAAGGGAGCCCAGTGGCTGGCAGAAGTACATAATAAAGATAGAAGAGGCAGCTGCGAAATTTTGGAACCATCTAAACTCCCTAAGAAATGAGACGGGCCTAGAGCAGAAGTTTATAACTACAGCTCAATGTGCTAGGCTAGAAGGGGACGAAGCTATTGAATATATAAAAACAAGGGTGACAGAAAAATTTCATCCAAAAAAGCGCTTTAAGCACCACAATAGACAAGGATGAATCAAGTGGTGCAGTGGCTCCATTTTCACAACGAGAGTGGGAAAGGGCTGAGAAGAGTGTTCTTATAGTAGTACATCAACAGGCCCAGATGACATACCAATTATCCTGATAAAGACATAGGGTCCGAAGGCTAAGCAGTCTTTGAGAGAGGCAGTGAGCAAAATAATAATCGATGATGAAATCCCCCATGGATTCAAACTTCGCAGGACGAGCATGATCTATAAAGGAAAGGGGGACAAAGTGGACATAATCAACTACCGTCCTATAACAGTGACATCAGTGGTCTATAGGCTGGTGATGCAGATTATAATGGAAAAAATGCAGACATGAATAAAGGATGACAGTGCTGGGGAACTGCAGAATGGGTTTCAGAAATGCAGGAGGTTGGAAGACAATCTGTTCTCACTGACACAGTGCATCGAAATAGCAAAAAAAAAGAACACAAGGCCCCTGTGGCTAGCATTCTTGAATATTAAGGGAGCGTACGATAGCGTGGTTCAAGAGGACTTGTGGGGAATACTGCACACACTAGGTGTGAAAGATGGAGTCACTAATCTTTTAAAAGATATCTATAAAGGTAACAAGAAAGTTTTAAAGTAGGAAAAAACAGGTATCCAAGTCTGCAGAGGCGAAACGGGGGCTTAGGCAGGGGTGTCCTTTTGTCACCCTTGTTATCCAAGATGTACCTACAAAGACTGGAGGCCAAAAGAGAGGGAAGTTGACTTGCCTTCAACCTCTCTTTCGTCAAGCAAAGAAAACACATTGAACAGACACTACTAGCATTGATGTACGCAGATGATATAGTGCTAATGATCGACAACTAGGAAGATTTGCAAAAATTGATGGACATATGCGCTAAGAAGGGAGATAGGTTAAATTTAGAATTCAGTAAAGAAAAATAAACAGACATGATTTTTAATGATAATGAAGGTAGTGAGCTTAGAATACAGGAAGTCACGCTAGAGATAAAAGATAATTACAAATATTTGGGCGTATGAATAAGCAATGAGCCCAAGTACTTAAAGCAACACGAAATATACGTGTTGACTAAAAGTAACAGGAATGCAGCGGTGATGAAAAACAGGGCACTGTGGAATTACAATAGGTATGATGTTGTGAGAGGAATAAGGAAAGAGATCATGGTTCCTGGTCTGACGTTCGGAAATGCAGTCTTGTGCATGAGATTAGAAGTTCAAGCAAAATGAAAAATTAAGCAACGTGGAATAGGTAGGCTTGCCTTAGGAACTCACGGCAATACACCAAATCAGGGAGTACAAAGTGATATGGGATGGAAATCATTTGAAGGCAGGGAAGCTAGCAGCAATATAAATTTGAGAAGCGATTGAGAGAAATGGGGGAGAAGCGTTGGACTAGGAAGGTATTCAGCTACTTGTACATGAAGAATGTCGATACGAAATGCAGAAAGCCAACCAGAAAATTGACTGGTAAATACTTAGAAAACAGCAGGGGACCAAACCAAAACGAATGATCGGTTAAGAAGAAGGTGACGCAAGCTGACAGCGATATGTGGAGAATTGGCATGATCAAGAAGTCCGCACTAGAGATCTGTCGAACTTTTAAGCAGGAAATCGCCAAGGAAAGTATCTATGATAATACTCGGGGTAGTTCTCTACTGTTTGAGGCCTGGACGGGAGTATTGCGAACCAAGACATGTGTGGCTAAATACGAAGGGGTAGACACGGTATGCAGTGCGTGTGGAGAAGAGGAAACTGCCAAACACTTGATAATCTCCTAAGGGCTTCACCCTATAGTTCAGGATGATGGTACTGAGTTTTTCAAAGCACTGGGCTTTAGGGACAGGGAGGGCAAAATAGACGTTAAGCGGGTAGAATTAACTGGAAGAAGGTTATCTGATTGGTGGCTAATATCAAGGCACGAGTTAAAATTAAACCCTTCATTGCAAAGTACGAGGCCTCAACCTCCCTATTTTAAGAAAAAAAATAATTTAGTTTTTGGTTCATTAAGTATTATGGCTTGGGGGCGCCAGCCACCGCCCGATCTAAAGAGTACAGTCATTTCCATCTATCCATCCATCCATCCTCGGTGGAGTTCTTTCGTGTGTGAAGAGCGTCTAACAGACAGTAGGTGCAGTGCCTCCCCGCTCCTTCTCTCGCCATTTGCTCTCTCTGCTTTGCAAACTCGATGCTGAGCCTTTAGAAAAAATGTTTACGTAAAAATGCATTTTGTTAACTTTCATTTTTTTTCAAGGTATTTACGCCTGCTGTGTTGCAAAAACTCAGACAGCTGCATTTGTAAGTAAAAAAAAACATTGAGACATGGCGCTATCATGTTAATTGCTTTGCCCTTTCGGGGAGATCGAATTCTTTTTTCAAAATTCCAGGGGCCCGACCCTATCCCCACTAACTCTTCAATTTTCACCTTTTCATCCCCCCCCCCCCGCATCGCGCCGTCGCCGATCCGGGGGGCCCCGCGCCCCCGCCGCAGATGAAAACACCGGCAGTCCGCCATCGGCCATTTCGATACCGGCGCGCAGGTCTACACGCAGTCCCATAGGCAGCAAATTTATGAACTTAATATAAAAGTGATCACTTTTGGAAACAACAAACTTGCGTGGCAATACCTTAGCCACTGCAGTAGTGCAGTGCAAATAATGACCACATCCATGGTGTAAAGATCTCTACCTGCTGCTGACACCACAATAAGGTTGCGAGAAATGCCGCAGTGAAGGACGGCACCCTACCTTGGACCGCGGTGCCTCGATGCTGTCACACAGCACCCCCCTCCCCCACCGAAGTGTGACTGTCATGCCTGGGTATTAAACCCGCACCTTCAAGCATAACAGAACATTTTAACTGCCGGTTGCCATAGAGGGTGCACTACTTATGAAGCTATAATGCTCAGTTTAGGTTTGCACATACACTCATGACCATTACAGTTGTATTTCTACAATGATAATAGACTTAAAGACGCTCATACATTTCTACTTGTGTTCTTTACAAGAGCCTCGAGTTGTGAAATGAATCTGCGGATACCTAGTACAGATTCATCACACCAAGAGGATTTTTAGAAGCAACCACCCTTAATCAGCGTTGGCCTACAACATATCATTCGTTCGCCATGCAGCAGAGCAGCTTGCTCGTGTTTCGACGGAAGCAAGTTGCTAGATTGAGCTTTCTCCAGATTTATTTTCCTACAAACATTTTATTCACTATTTTCAAGCAGAACTGTATGTCCACAAGCACTACAGTGGATTCCTAGATTGCTTTAAAAGCCACAGCTAGACACATTTAGAGATAAGAAAACCACATTATTCTCAGAAATATGAACGCTAAAGTATGTCAGAATAATCAAATTAATATGGCAACAGTAGATTTATGCACTGAAGCCACAACTTAGTTTGCCTTCGGGTATTGAACACAAACAACAAAAAATCAGTTCAAAAATTTTCATGCAGGTATGAATTATCACAAATTATCAATGCATGAACACAATACGGAATTTTATTAGGGCCCTGGAAAATCTTGCACAAGCGACAATATTAAATATTACCTAGCAATATACTTCTTGGTAATCATATAATGTGATACAATATACTTTAGCAATAAGACTGTTAAACAATTGATCACAGCAAACAAGTACTTATACAGTGAAACGTTGCAAGACTACTACATCACGTACTGAAAAAGCTACAAACAATTACCCATATTACAGAGACTTGATGCACAAAGATCCTCAGAACTCAGAAGAAAACTACATTTTAAAAGGTCCTCTCAAACCTTGCAATCTATACCATATATTTTTTGTGGGTAATCATGACTAACAGTGCAATATCACTTCAGAATACATAAAGTTCTGCACATCAAAATATTTAAGACTTTTTTTTCAAAATACCCCTAAAGGCGCTCGACAAGTGCATTACAATAAATTGGAAAAATAACAGTGAAAGTAACGATAAAAAGGGCAATCTTGGCAATTGGCTAGTATACATTTCGTAAGAAATAACACTAACAACGACAAAAAATAAATGCAAACTACAACACTTATTGAAATTAGGAACTGAAATAACTAGACACAAACGGTAAAAAAGCTAGAAGTGCAAGCATAGAAGGCAGTTAGAGAATGCCTTCTCAAACGAGGTACATAAATACACCAAATCTATAGGAAAGTACACAGAGACTAAAAAAGGGCATATGCTGTCAAAAAAATCCCGTAGGACACCACATTTACGTAATACTCTCAGTGAGTAGAAGATCTTGAAATTTCATTGTGTTTTTTCGCCCCGTGAGATGTGATTGAGCGTGAACAACGTGGACATTCCTCCTGTGAAGCTTCCACGCTTTGCATTTTTGGGAGAGAAAGAGAGAGCTCTTTATTGAAGAGCAGAGAAATTTAGATAGCGTGTGTGTGTCGCTGATTTGCTAATCTGTGTGGTGAAGGGGATTGGGGACTGAAAGGCCAGAAGAGAAAAAGTATTGAGAATTGAAATGGAAAGAAAAAAAAAGCAAATGTACAGACATTTGTTTGTCTCTTGGGTGGGGACATGTGCTGACAGCATGACTTATTACGAGTTTTCAACGTGCCCTTACAATCTGTCTACCTGACGAAGGTTGTCTAAATACCCGAATAAAAGTAAAGTTTCATCGCATGACTGTTGCATGAAGCTGGAAAAAAGGCGCAGGACACAATCAACTGATAAAGTTTTTGGGTGCAGTGTTCATAGCATGCAGTGTTCATATGCACGCAGTGTTCATAAAGCGCATGCTCGGCACTATAACAAGATACGTTTTAGAGTTTTTATTGAGCCACAGTTACTGCAATATGGACTGTTGACTTCATCGGTGCGATATCGTAAATTGTTTCCATAAGCACTGTTCAGCCGAAGTGGGCAAGTGGGCAATTCTGTTGCTGAGTGGTCAAGATGAGGACAAAAGTATGCCCTTAAAGCTCGCAGTCTGCAAGTCCCAACAACTTTTGAAAACTCCTACATGCTTACTTTACAGGTCGTCATTAGTAAATTAAAAAAAAGGCTGCGGATCAAAAAGTTTCATAACTGTAAAAAATTTACAGATCTGTATATACAACAACGTTGCCTACATGGACAGCTCGCAAGGAGACTTGATTGAACTAATATAATCTCAAGCTATAGATCAGCCAACACTACAAAGCTAAGGCTAGTGGATGCTTCACCTACATTTCGCAAAAGCTGAAACTTGTTGCGAACCTCCACCGCATAATGCGGGCAAAAAAATGACGCTCCGCGCAACACAAGACAATGCAAGCGTTTGTTCACAAAACAAGGCCAAATGTGAACCAGTGCAAAAGTTAGAAAAAAACCTGAAGCATGGAAAAAGCATTTCTGATTTATTTACCTCTTAAGTGGCTTTCTTCCTCAATAAACTAGTGTAGCGCTCGTCTGATGAGAACATATGTACTTGTCTTAATGAGGGAAGAAATATGTCAAGTGAACAAATGCCTTCACGAGCATTTGACAAAAACTAGATGTAGGGAAGAATATATAAAAATAATAAAAGAACAGAAGACAGGTAATGCAGTAGAAAGTTATTTTACTGAGAGGGGTCCATAAACGAAAATCTGTCCCATTAATGAAACAGGTGCCTGCACTCGTGGTACCAGAGTGATCATGGTCTAGTAACAATATATTCATTAACTGCTAAGGTTTTACAACCTGAAACAATAGTGCAAATACAGGGCAAGCTAAATGAAAGACTTAGCATTACATTTTTCTCACTACAGTTTTTATATATGGCCTGAATATAAGTAAACTGACAAAGCTCCATTTAGCCGTGCCCCCTTTTGAGATACTGTTGCCACTGTCGGGATTCTGTTCTATGATGTCACTTATAGACTTATCACCAGAAAATTCATAGAAAACTTATTACTGTCAAAGTGCTGTAAAGCACCCAGTCAGATGTAGCAGTATTTACCTTCAAAGAGAGAAGTCACCAGGAATTCCACATAAGCATTCACTTCTGACCGTGCCTACGCAAAAGCTTGTTGAGGTTGCTGTTCCGCACAAACGTCTGAGGACATACTGGGCACTTCAACGGTCGTTCTCCTGTGTGCAAGTACAAATGCTCTCTCAATGTGGACCTTCGAGAGAAGCTCCGGAAACACAGGTGGCACTTGTGTAATCGCTCGCCTTTGTGGATGCGCAGGTGACGTACCAAATTGACTTTCTGTGAAAAGCTCTGAGGGCACAGGTGGCACTTATGTGGCCTCGCGTCTTTGTGGGCATGCACGTGATCTACCAAAGTGACTTTTTGTGAGAAGCTCTGAGGACACAAGTGACACTGAAACGGTCGCTCGCCCGTGTGAACGCTAACGTGATTTTTCATATTACCCACGCTACGAGTCTTGTAGTTACAGGAGTTACAGTGGTGGCGGCGTCCAAGCTGCGACTTCTCGCCGTCTTTACTTGCTGGATGTGTGGACCAACCCGCAGCTGCACAAAAAATTAACACAAGTAAACTTTGCACCGTTTTAAACAACAAAGCTTTTTAAGCTTTTCGTTGTGCCAGTTTGTGTGACCAGCTACACATCCAAGTGTAATATAGTAATATAAAAATGGATTGGGAAAGAGAACTGAAGGGGAGGCGGAGTGATGAGAGGTTAGGAGGGAAAGGGGTGAGAGGGTACTTCATAGCTAAACCGTTCACAGCATAGCATAGCAAAACATTTGAAATGAAAGTAAGGGTGAGGAAGTGGTGGGAGCGTTAGGAGGGAAAGGGGTGAGAGAGAAATTCATCGTTCATAGCATAGCACAGCAAGAAATAGGAAATGGATGTCAGGGTGAGGGAGTGATTCTATACGTAGCGCCATCCTATGAACACCTTCTTAAATATGCAGCTCAGGGCGCTTAGGTCAGCCAATGGGCGTGGACTTTAATGTTTGATTTAATGTGTTTGATTTAATGTTTGTTAATTTAAATTTATGGCATTGTTTGTGAAATGATGAGTCCTGCACCGCATGTGTAGTATTTGCCAGTCCTGCTGGGCACTCGGAACACACGCGCGGTGCAAAAGTGCCAGCCAGAACAACACTTTTAAATGCTACGGTGACACCAGCCGAAAGCACATGTAGATTCGGCCATTGACAGTCAAGGCATGTCGCCGTTCGACCGGGTCGAAAGTCATGCTTTCCGCACCGTTCACGCATCGCGATAGTAGGCCGTTAGGCCGCGTTCACACTGAGCATTCTGGCCGCCGAAAGTGCTTCGAATCCGGTTCGGCGGCGGCGAGATCCGCCGAAAGGGCCCTCTCCGCACCGATCGTTCTCGGACCGATTTTCGCGGCGTCTGCCGCCGAATCGGTCACCACGTACCAATAGGAGCGCTAGTCAAGGAATTTCGAAAAATGGCGCCCAAGCCCTACTCACTTGTTATGCCGCAGTGCACGTAACTGAATGTTGAAACCAACGGGAGTTTAACCTACTCTGTGCCTACTTCGCCTCCGTATTTCGTGAAAGAGGTGACCGAGATTGCTGTTGGCGTGACCGAGCTTGTTGCTGTCTTGCAGAGCAAAACGAACGCACCAACGCCGCTGGCGTCGGTGGTTTATCTGCTCTTCATGCATTACAAGACAGCCACTTGCCACCAAAGTAAGCAGTACTGGCTTTTCTTGCTTTTTGCGTACGAGAATCGTCAAAGTATACACCACCGGATAGCGTAGTAGCGTTTGCGAGCCGCGACAACAACCGGGTGACAGCGCATCCATCCCGCGTTCACCCCGTGGTAGATGGCATATTCGGCGGCGCGGGGCGCGTCCAGTGCGAACGACGCTGCGTTTCGGTGGCAGGGGAATTTCGGTCACTGTAGAAAGCGGATGTTTCAGTGTGAACTAGGCATTACAGTTATACTAAACATGCGTGGTGCATGCATCCACACGTGAGTCTTAATACGTATATCCTATTATTGGCAAGCGGCCTGCGAAAGGGTACGGCAATAGTTTTGTGCCTCATACTACATGCATACTGCATGAAAATCGCTGCTGTTAGGTGAAACAGCTGGAGTCACGCTTGAATAACACAATAAGTTTACTTACTCCTGCACTTCACACGGCTCGTAGATTTCCTGCTGATTGCGATTATATCCTAAGGCGGTGGAGCTCGGCGTTTTTCGTTGTGAACGGAAATCTGTGCAATCGCAAAACACCGCACCGGCACGATTCCCACGTTGCGCTGTGCTCACCAATCTCTTCCTCTTGTGCTGGTTGTTGACAGCGCAGTGGTACCCAGATGACATTTTATAAGTAGCAGCAGCGTGAATAGGTGCTTTTAAATGCGAAGCATTTCTTCGGCGACATTGGCGACATTGGCGACAACTTCGGTGCCATTGAGAGTATTTATCTATCTTGCCGCCCACGACATTTAGCTGCCCTGACCATTCCGATAATGGTATTGAGACCAAATTTGGTATGGCATAACATGCTTGTATGAAGAACATATTTGACTAGTAAATTATAGCATTCATGATATATATGTAATGATTTTCATGTTAAGACTACTCAAATACGTTCTTCATACAGTCATGTTTTGCCATACCAAGTTTAGTAGAGATCCATTATCGAAACAGCCAGGACACCTAAAAGCCGTAGGTGGCTAGATAGATATATAGATAGATAGATAGATAGATAGATAGATAGATAGATAGATAGATAGATAGATAGATAGATAGATAGATAGATAGATAGATAGATAGATAGATAGATACGCTCCAAGTTGCCGAAGTTCGGCAAGAAATGTTTCACATAAAAAAAACACCTTCAGCATGCCTCGTTCAAAAAGGCGATCAACTACCACCATTTCCTCGTTGATTTAATTGATATTAGGGGTTTAACGCCCCAATACCACCATATGATTATGAGAGAAGCCACAGTGGAGGGCTCCGAAACTTTCGACCGTTCGGGGTACTTTAACGCGCACCCAAACCTGAGCACACATGCCTACAACATTTCCGCCTCCATCGGAAATGTAGTCGCTGCAGCCGGGATTCGATCCCACGACCTGCGGGTCAGCAGCCGAGTACCTTGCCACTAGACCACCGCGGTTGAGCACCATTTTCTCGTAGAATGCGTTAAATGTAACGTGATTTAGAGGTACTTATTACCACGAAATATCTCCGCGACGACAATTTCCGTGCATTCGTAGCGTTTACTACGCTACAGGCCGGCATCGTATCAAAATAAAAAAAAAGCCCTCGCACTGGCATCAGGCAATTGTTTATGGCGATGGCTTCCGGGACACCAACGACGGCTTCAACCACGCACACTCGATGCGCCATCCACGTGTGTTAAAACAACGCCTCCTCTAGAAAGATGCCTGCGACATCGCACGCTTTTCTTTGGAGACGGAAGGTTCCCCGTAGTTCAGTGCTTTCTCCGCAAAGAGCGCTCGCAGCCGACACTACTACTTCCGCTTGATTCGGAAATGACGCCATTACCAAAACACGACCGTGTTGCCTCCAAATCGGATGATTGATATGTGGGGTTTAACGTCCCAAAACCACCATATGATTATGAGAGACGCCGTAGTGGAGGGCTCCGGAAATTTCAACCACCTGGGGTTCTTTAACGTGCACCCAAATTTGAGCACATTGGCGTACAACGTTTCCGCCTCCTTCGGAAATGCAGCCACCGCAGCCGGGATTCGAACCCGCGACTTGCGGGTCAGCAGCCGAGTACCTTAGCCACTAGACCACCGCGGCGGGGCCCTCCAAAGCGGCAGTAGACATTGCTTCAATCTAAAAGGCGGTAAGGTTTAAATCGGTCGCCGCAGCGAGCGCTCGACGCTGAAATTTTTCACATTTAACCTTCTCGATTACTCTGTCATCAAAAACAATAGTCGCGTTGCAGTTTAATGGTTTATTATTCGCGGCAAATATCAGACATTTTGTTTTAGAAGTACTCATTTGTAATTTGTTTTGTTGTAATCATGAAGAGAGTTGCTTCATATAGCAGTTCACCTTTGACTCGATATCTGGTATAGTGGCTGGTTTAAATAAAATATTAGTATTGTCTGCGTACACTACTATTTTTAGGGACTTCGGGATATCACACAAGTCATAGGTATACAAGATGAACACCAAAGTTCCAAGTATTGAACCTTGTGGGACACTCGTAGTGATTTCCGCCTAAGACGAAACATCATTATTTATGCTGACGTACTGATATCGCTCTGTTAGGTAATTACGCAATAGTTTGAGGGCGTTACACCGAATACCATACTTTTCAAGTTTATCAATTATTAAGTTTGGCAAACCGAGTCAAATGCTTCTCTGAGATCAACAAATAGATCTAATGTATACGTTTGAGTTTTATATTTGATATACTTTCATGTTTAATATTAAGAAGAGCTCCTTCACAAAATTTCCTTTTCTGAAAACCGTACTGCATGTCACTGATTACGGTTGCATGGCGGGCTTGTTGGTTATTCATGTTGTTCGAGGTATAGCGCATCCAGGACGGGACAGAGAAGAAGACACAGAACACATACATGGCGCTAACTTTCAAAAATGCGGTTTAATCCGAGAAACAGCAAAACTTACACCCAAACATGGCGCGTCACAACCACGTGCTAGAACCAGAAAATTGTGATCTACTGCAACTTATGCGACGTCCAAATAATCCAATTCTTTCAATGATAATGATACCGATGGCTCGCTTATACAGGCGTCCCCAAACATAGCATTGAATTTCGCTGCTATAATGAGCCTTATCAATTGGTTAGTGCTTCTTCCGATTATGCTGGTGCGAATAAAGAGGGGTTGGCACCCGCATTCTTTGCAGTGAATTGCAAGAAAACCCTCAGGCTGTGCCTTGGCCCCGTTATTCTCGTGTTCATTCAGCCTATCATTGATGCATCCACCGGTTTGGTCTATATAGCATGCATCACATGTTAATGGGATCCGGCAGATGACTCCTGCGATGCACGCGGCAAACCTAATACGGTGATCGTTTTCGCACAAAACTCTCTCTGGGCGCTCCGGATTCGTCTTTCGGCAAAGACTGTTTAGCTTGATGGGTGCCGAGAAAACTGCTCGTACGTTGCAATGTTCCGTTAATTTTTTCAGGTTATGTGAAACACCATGAATATATGGGATTACAGATAATCCTTTTCTTGCCGGCGTAGCACGCGTTTCCACGGCTCCGTCGGAGCGGATTTGCTTCAGAAGGCTTTCCGCGACAAAAGTCAGCACGTGTTGTGGGCACCCCGAGTCAGCTAAACGTTTTGTTTGGTCCCTTATGCTTAAAGGCAAACAATGCTGGCAGGACTTCTTCAAGGTGTTAGTAAGGCACATCCTAACATTCCCTCGCTTGACGAGCTTGGAGTGCGCCGAGTTATATATATGGCAGTATAGGCTTATATACTGTTATATAAGGTTATATATAAGGTTAATATATAAGGCTTATATAGGTTATATATATGGCTTGTTAGCACGAGGGTGATAATACCAGCATGTCTGATCATCATTGAAAACAAATTGGACATCTAAAAGTCGAATCACATTGACACACCGCATTTGAAAGGACACTTCAAGGGGTTCAAGGCTCTTTTGAACAGTGACTTCGATGCTGGAACACACTTCCTCAAACTGTTCGGTTGAGCTGTCAAGAAATAAAATGAAATCGTCTACAAAACGAAAAATTTTAAGAACACACGACCCTTGTAGTACATCGTTGAGGTCTCTGTCTAACTTAGCTAAGTACAAATTGCTCACAACCGGAGCGAGATAGGATCCAATACACACCATTATTCTGCAGATACGCTGATCCCTTCCAAGTAATAAATGTAGACGACAGGTAAAAACTAAGAGGCTCAATGAAGCTCTCTGCTGAAACACCTACTTCGTTCTGAAATTTGATAGTTCCAAATTCTTCAATGGATTCGTGAATGCACGTCATTACTTGGGTGGAGGGGCAGTGAATAATAAAGGTCTTTTCCATCTGCTGAGAAAGCTTGTATTCTTAATCAGCATGCTGACCAACAAATTCTAATATCTGTTCAGAGTTTACAACAAGAAAAGGGTCGTTGATGGGAAGAATGTTAAGCTTATCTATTAAAAACGATGTCATGCCCTTTTGCTAAGTAAGCCTTTCTGATATGATAACCCTTAACGCGACGTCGAATTTATGTGTCTTCGCGCTAAAAAACACCGTCAAGGCTAAGCTTCTTTGTCTTTTTAGCGCTTTTTTGCGAGCCTGTCAAGTTCTTCTGCTTGCATAACTTAATAGCCTTTGCTCGAACTTTATTGAGCGAAACACGAGAATGTTCACTGAAAACAGTTTTGATGGCGTCACTTGCCTTTTTGTCGAATGATTGGTGTGAAAGGACGGTAAAACCTCCTTCCTTGTCGGCGGGAACGACACATAACGAACTATCACGTAAAAAACTGACAGTGCGATTCACAGGAAGTTTAGAACCAGAAGGTTTACAACGCGTTAAAACATCCACGCCCGCTTAATTCATTCTAGAAGCTTCGTTCTCAGGTGGTCGTTGAGAAACTTGACGTACAATAGATAACAGCTCACATTTGTTTCTCCTGACATCCACGCCGAACTTTGGTGCTAATCCAAGGAGATGCATGCTGTATAGGGCAAACCGGTAGATGCATCAATGATAGGCTGAACGAACACAAGAATAACGTGGCTAAGGCACAGCCTGAGGGTTTTCTTGTAATTCACTGCAAAGAATGTGGGTGCCAACCCCTCTTTAATCGCACCAGCATGATCGGAATAAGGAATAACCAAATGACAAGGCTTATTATAGAAGCGAATTCATTGCTAAGTTTAGGGACGCCTGTATAAGCAAGTCAACGGTATCATTATCATTGAAAGAATTGCATTATTTGGATGTCGCATGAGTTGCAGTAGATCACAATTTTTTGTTCAAGCACGTGGTTGTGACGCGCCATGTTTGGGTATAAGTATTGCTCTTTCACGAATTAAACCACATTGTTGAAAGTTAGTGCTATGTATGTGTTCTGTGTCTTCTTCTCTGTCCCGTCCTGGATGCGCTAAACCTCGAACATCACTGATTACATTGTATTTACCAAAGAATTTCTTTAGTCTAACGTTCAAGGCACTCTCAAAGTCTTTTGATAATACAGGTAGAACAGAAATTGACCGGTAATTTGTCATAAGATGTTTATCACCTCCTTTGTAGATTGGGCACACTCGTGCCACTTTTAGTAGATCGGAAAATATACCACTTGCGAACATCGTGTTTATGATATGAACTAAAACGGGTGCGATAATATCCGCAATATATTTACTTGTTGCTTCTTGAACATCATCATGACCAGCAGATACATTGTTTTTCGCTTTAAGCAGTAGTAGAGTAACTTCAGCATCTGTAACAGGCCTAAGTATAATTGAGTTGGAGAGACGGGTACTGTTCACGATAGGGGGGGTCATATGTTCTTCCTTATCAGGATACTGCGTGCTAGAAAGATAATATTCATTTAAAGCAGCTGATGCCTCTGTACCTGTCAACACTCCAGCGGGTGCTGTAATGTTGATGACAGTGCTCTTTTCTTCATAACATTGAGCTCTCTAAATTCATTCTAATTTAAAAAATAAATAAAATGTTTCTACTAGCCCTGATGATCAATTGTGCAAGACAGTATACAACAAATAAGAAAGAGAAAAGAAGAGACGGCCGGGTATGGTACAATATAAAGTAAGGGTCATGAACTAATGAAAAGACAATTTCTAATTTTTTTTCGGAGGCGGAATTTCGCACGATTACCCTGAATCATATCGGCAATTTCTTGAGATTGTAATTCAGAAATTGTAGTAGGCGAGAGATCGCGTAACATATTGAGTGCAAAAAATATGCATGATGAGTCGATTGTGCCAAAGGCGACATTGAGAATGAACAGAGGGCAATGATGGGGACAGGTTTTGGGGTTATTGAGAAATTTTCCTGTGTGAATTGATAGCGAGCTTTAGTCTGAATAACTGATATATACTTATTATATTAAGCTTGGAAAACGATGGCGCTGTGTGGTCATTTCGTTTAAAATGTTCAATATCAGGCACAGATATTTTTTGAATATAATGATTTATCAAAATTTGTTTAAGTAGTGGTACCCCAGATTAGGAGACAGTATTGCAGACGATAAAAATGAAGGGCATAATAAAACTGCAGTTTCAACCTTCCAGGTACCAAGGCGCAAACATTATGTAGGTATTGAGATTGACCTGCCCATATTTGCATGATTTTTGTTTACATACTGTGTCCAGCTCATAATTTTTTCAAAAAAGAACACCTACAAGTTTAACACTACGAACGCGTTCAATAGCGCTGTTTCTAAATTTTATACAGGCTTTGTGGTCGTCCGGCCTGAAGGCCCCGCCTCCGCTCAAGGGGGTCCGTCAGCCAAAATTCGCAGGACACGAGCCAGCAACGCAAAGAAAAAGAACCGCCTTTAATTTACGACTCAAAAATTCACAACCGGCCTTCAGGAGTGGTGCAACACAGCACTAGCGTGCACAGAAAGACTGAAAACCCGGGACTAACAATCCCCACAGACTGGTGGTCAATGGAACGTACGCAGCGAAACAACGGTAGGAAAGTCAGCGTGAAACGCAGGAAATCAAACTCAGCAGGCAACTCGCGGTAGGATACGAGCCATAGACTCGCGTTAGCCGACGCCCGCAACCAGCGTGGCCTCCCCTCTGTAGCACGCGCGGGAGAAAAGCCGCATCGCGCCTAGCCCGACCGACACCGCATCCCATTGCTGGCCTTTCACCGAAAAGCCCTCGGGCTCAGCCCACACCCCTTCTTATCTGCCAGCCACTTTTTCGCCACATGTGACTTTTTTGGATGCTGACGCTTGCCCCGCGCATGTGCAATGCGCATGTGCTCTGTTGGCCTTGCTTCCACCGTGCATGCTGCAGATAAGGGACCATCGGTCCTACACTCCCCCCCCCCCCAACATAAGATTGTTGGACACTCCACTGAGTTTCTTAGTTCGCAGACTACTAAAGGCCTAAGGTGACATTTAGCCTAAGGTGACATGAACGCTATATAAATACAAAAGAGTAAACAAAGAAGTAGTCCCTGATTAGTGTTCACAGTTCCTCGAGCACCACAACACTTCATAATTATTCGCGTTTTTCTGGTGACGCAGATTTTCAGGCACCACAACACATCACACTCGTCGCATGTCTTTGTGACGAGTTGCACCAAATGAAGCCTGCACACACATCACGCATCACATACATTCAGACATCACATACATTCATGACCTGCCTTAGTCCATCTGGCTGCACAGAGTGCAACGTGCTCGTTGCGTGTGTCGATGTTCTCCAGCTGCCTGGCGTTCCATGACGGGTGTCAGCCTTGTACTTTGCCGCAAGCTTGTAGGAACTGAAGCAGCTGCGGGTGTTCTGCGAAAGCCAAGATTTCTACAGCAGGACAAAAAAAGCACCGCATCCTGATCGACAACACCTCATATGCACGGCAGCAATGTCGACTATAGTGAGGGAATGAGTTTACACGTCTAGTGGGCACTCTTAGTAGGCTTTGAGGTCACACATGCTTACAGGGCCTTTTACTTCACCACCGCGTTTGTTTTAGAAGGTATCTGAACCAAGAAATTCGCTTTGAAGTCACGTAGGAACCATCCCATCGTGGTGCGAGGGAGGCAGCAAACCCTTTTGCTGCGTCACTGAGTGGATGCGTGCGATGGAGCACCTCATCACCGACTGCGAACCCGAGAGGTCGGTCCGCCCTTGTTATATTCATTGCAATGTTCCAGGCGGGCTAGTTCCGAATTCTCCCTGGCTTCCCGCAATGTTTCGTTCAAGCGACTGGAAAGATTGTGCGCGAACGTCATGTAGCTGCAGCGTGGTGATTTGGAGTCATGGGTGAGCGCTTGTTCGATGCAAAACTTTAACCCGCGACATAAGAGAATGGCTGCCAGAGTAAAGCCAGTTAGACGATTCACCGTTGTTCGTGTGGCGAATGCCATTGCCAGTACGCGGGTATTCCAGTCTCTGTGCCGATCAGTGAAAGCCACCAACAACGTATTAGTGTTTTTATTGACGCGCTCCGTATTGTTGGCCTGAGGGTGGTAAGGTGTCGTTCTTTCGTGGTGTACACCAATGACTTCGCAAGTGTCCGCAAATATTCTGCCTGTGAAATAAGTGACATTTTCGGTTTTTAGCTGGTTTTTAAAACCTAAGTGAGTGAACGTTTGCAGCAGACCATCCCAAATGACTTTTGAATCAAGGTGGCGTAACGGGAACAGCTCTACCCATTTCGAAAAATGGTCAGTGACTACTAACAAATACCTACACCCGTTAGTTGATCTCCGGTACGGGCCTATTATGTCACAGGTAACGATTTCCCATGGGCACCTCCTTTCTACAGATTCATGAGGCCCAGTGGTTTGCCTCCCCTCAGCTTTGCGGTCTGGCAGGTAGGAATGACGTCCTTTCTCATGTGCGGCCATGTGGCGACACGAGACAACTTTTCAAAAGTTATCTTGCCATCATTGTGAACAGCGAGGCGTGTGTCATGAAAGTACGCCAAGGAAGGTTTGCATGGAGTCCGAGCAATGAAAATGCGAAACAGGGTTTTCAGGCCGTCATCGGCTTGCAAGTAGCTGCCACGGGTGTTTGCGGACCGCGTGTTCTCTGTAGGGCTGAAAGCACCCAGGCCACTGCCTATCTGTTTGCACTGGTTGTCGCTTCTCTGAGCGCCAAGGAGGGGCTGTCGTGAGACTAGTGTTTCCCAGGCATCTTCAGGCACTGTCACGACCGGGACCTCGGCGGCTGGTTTACCATCCCTGGAAAGTGATGCTCAGAAAAGCACGTCAGCCACTTTGTGGCCGATGCCTTTCTTTTATTCTACTCTGTAATGATACTTCTTAACAGAAAGAGGGTGCCGCGCCAGACGACTGGATGAATTTTGGAGTTTTAAAAGCCATGACAGCGCCTGGCGATCGGTTTGAATCGTAAATGCAGCTCCATCCAGATACATGTCAAATTTCTTCAGTGCAAATACGATTGCGAGACACTCTTTCTCTATTACGCTGTAGTTCCTTTCTGCACCCGAGAGCATGTGGCTCACAAATGCTAGGAGGTGAAGCATAATTTGGTATTCTTGGAGCAAAACTGCTCCGAGACCATAATTACTTGCGTCGGTCTGCACAGTCAAGGGTAAGTTCAGGTCAGGGAAGCGCAGCTGCGCTGTATCAGCGATAGCCTCCAACAGAGCTTGAAATGCTGCCTGCTCCTTGTTAGTCATAGACTGATCGGTACCCCGCCCCGCCGCGGTGGTCTAGTGGCTAAGATACTCGGCTGCTGACCCGCACGTCGCGGGTTCGAATCCCGGCTGCGGCGGCTGCATTTTCGATGGAGGCGGAAATGTTGTAGGCCCGTGTACTCAGATTTGGGTGCACGTTAAAGAACCCCAGGTGGTCGAAATTTCCGGAGCCCTCCACTACGGCGTCTCTCATAATCATATGGTGGTTTTGGGACGTTAAACCCCACATATCTATCAATCAATCAACTAATCGGTACCCTTGCGCAAGAGCTGGTGAAGTTGTCTTGCAGGATCGGCGCGGTGAGAAATGAAGTGGTGGTAGAAGCCCACCATACCCAAAAAGTGTTGCGGGCTCTTAACGCTCGTTGGTGCTGGAAACTGCATGATGGTCTGAAGTTTTTGTTCATCTGGCCGTATTGTGCCTTCCTCGACAATAAAACCATAGGGGTCGATTCTGTTTAAGACCACCTAAACTTTCCGCGGGTTGATGGTGATGCCTGTGTGTTGCATTCATTGTAATACAGTTATCGAGTAAGCGAGTTGCTCATCGAAACTTTGTGAAAACACCACAACGTCGTCCATGTAAACAATTGCATAACTGAACTTCGCATCTCTAAGCACAATGTGCATGACATACTGAAATGTGGCCGGTGAATTGCAACACCCAAAAGGTAACTTCGAAAAATCCAACAATCCCCTGTGACAAGTAATTACCATTTTTTCATCATGACACTGTGCTAAAAGAATTTGCACAAAGCCTCTGCTACAGTCAAGGGTAGTGAAGAATTCGGCAGCCCCAATGGAGTACATGAAAATCGATTGGTGGAAATGGGTACGAGTTTAACAATGACTGAATTTAGGCGCCAGTAGTCAACGCACAGCCGCGAAGAGCTGTCCTTCTTTGAAGCTAAAACAACTGGAAACGCCCAAGGACTGTTGGACGCTCTTACAGCACCAGTGGCGAGCATTTAGTTGAATGCGATGTCGAGAAGTTTACGCTTGTAGACGCGGATTGAAAATGCGTAGGGCAGACGTCACCCGTGTCCATCCTGTGTTCCAATACATTAACCTTGCCAGGAGCCTCAGTTAACATTGCCGCAAAGGGCTTTAGGGCTGTTTCAATTCTGGCTTTCAGCTCAGATGGTGCTTTGAAGGATTTGATAACGGTCTAGAAGTCCTCTGTTGTTTCCAAAGTCGGATTCGCATTTGTTGCAAGCAGATCAGGCGAGGGTTCTGACGAAGTAGGCACAAACGTGAGTAGTCTTGCGTTCATGCCATGGCTGTAAATGCGCGTACGGATATCAAGCAGGATTGTCGACTTTGCTATAAAACAACGTCCCAAAAGTAGATGTAGGAAACGTTGTCGAAGTTTTCGCCCTTCGATTTTAACCGCTAAACGAGCTGCAAGTTTGACAGAGACAACTTGAGCAGAGACCATGCGCACATTGGTGTTTATCCTTCGTAAGGCCAAGCCTTTCTTCTCACAGGCGTTCTTGATTGGATCCCCGAAAACAGAAACCACTGAACCAGCATCTAAAAAGGCCGAGACTTTTACTCCAGCCATGGAAACCATCACCAATGGTGTGCTTTTTCCGCATGGTGAATGAGAAGAGTGAACAAGGACGAAAGATAGCTCCCCGTATTGTTAAGTACACTGTGGCTGTTATGGGGCAGAGTGAACACTGCTCGAGCGTTGGCTGGTTGTTCCTCTGGTAGTTGTCTGAGTGTAAACAAATGTGGTTTTATCCGTTTGGGCGTGCGTTGCTTTGTCGAAGGTTTGTCACGGCTGTTCTTCCTGTCGGCTGCATCATGTGAAGACCAAAACACCCAGCATTGAGGCCTCCGCGACGCGCCTGGGTGCTCTTGAATACGATCTGTAGCCCTCAGGGAGCCGCAGTAGGTTTCCCAGGATTTGCGTAAAATAAGAGTACCCCGAAGGGCGGTAAAATTTTGACCGGTGATTGGCGTGCACTCACCATCGCCGGCCCTGCCCATTTCACAGGCGGCCAGGACGTGGTCTGCTTGGGCACTGGCTCCTGTAGTTGCCCCGACCTCCACATTGGAAGCATACCAGAGGGTTCCTGCCTGTGCCTCCTGTATTAGAATGGGTGGTGGCCGCTACAGGCTGAACTTGAGGGAAGGCGCCGAGTGGGGGTGTCCCACGTTCGTGGGTCGTTAACACAAAGGCGGATGGAGCAGACAGGCGTTGGTTGCGGCCTGAATTCCCCCACTGCTTCTAATTGGACGTCGAGCGAAGGAAATGAACGACCCCTCAAGTACGCCTGGAAGCGTGGGTGTGAATGCTTCACTGCTCGAATGACTCTTTTCGCTTCAGATGCTGAAAGATCCTGTGACCATAAAGTCCTTGTAAGGACCCTATGTATTTATAGAGGCTTTCATCCTCAGCCTGTGTATGCCTGCAAAGTTCATCTTTCATGCGAATGACGTAGTCGGGGGGAAGAAATTCGGCACCAAATAGCTGCTCGAAGTGAGACCAGCTGTGGAAAGACTGGCTACGACGCCAACGTGCAGCAGAGCCAGACAGGTGGACGGGCAGAACGCGTAGCAGAAGAGTTTCATTTGTGAGGGCATGCACGTCATAATATTAGTATAAATCTTGCAAAAAGTCTGCGACCGACTTCTTGTCCGTGTGCCCCTCGTAAGAAGACACGGCCAGCGGTAAGCGAAAACTGTCGTCTGGTGTAGATTGGCAAGCTAGCAGAGCGGTCAGCTGCTCGATGATATGACACTTATCTGGCGCGAACGCGTCCTGTTGCACCTAGTCGGCCATAATATTAGCTTTCGTACTTAGGGTTATCCCCTTCCCGAACTGTAATTGTACCGGAACACAAGAGCATTGGAATATGCGCAAAGCATATAGCATTTCAGACGGGCAGACTGGATGGGTGCCTTATGCGAGCTCGCAAGAAAATAATAACAACTTTATGAGAAAACCACGTTCGAAGGAACAAAAGGAGGGTCGACTACGCTGCGAAAACCACGTTGGGTGCCAGATGAAGGCCACGCCTTCGTTCAGGGCGGTCAGTCAGCCAAAACTCGCAAGTCACGATCTAGCAACGCAGAGCAAAAGAACCGCCTTTAATTTACGACTTAGAAGAATCGCAACCAGCTTTGCGAACTTGTACAACACAGCACTAGCGCACACAGGAAAACCGAAAACCCTGAACAAACAATCTCCGCAGACTGATGGTCAATGAAACATACGCAGCGAAACTATAGAGAGACTACTTACATAAAGAGCGAACACTCTCCGTAGGGCCCTGCGGCCGAGCTATCGCGCTGCTTTCAGCGCCACGAGTGGTTGGTCAGACCCGATAATTTCTTGAGCATAAATAAAAAAACATTTTTTTTCTTTCCGACGCTAGTATTTGAACCCGTACTCTCAACTTCCGAAAGCAAGTGCCTGTACCACAAGGCTACACATCCATGCTTCTACGAATGGTATACATCTGAAGTGCATCTAAACCACATGATTGTGCCTCTTTGAACAAAAAAGGCAAAAAGACAACATATTGAAGTCATACTTTGATGTTTCCTGTTTTAAGGCAAGAAATGTCCCGAGCGAGACTTGATGTAGAGCAGATATAAAAAATTGCAAAAATAATGAAATTTCTTCTTTGCCAAAAATTGATGCCAAACTTGGGTACTCATTGTCTTCTGAGGAGGCCATTACATGTCTTAACAAAGGAGTAAAAGCGACGGTGGGTACGCCGTCTAGCGGTCAGTCGGACCATTTCTTGCTGAACCGCGAAAAGGCTCCAGTGGCCACTCTTTACATAGTATATTTCTCTACGGTGAAACAACGGCAGGAAAGCCAGTGCGAAACATAACAGCAGGAAATCAAGCGCACACGCAACTCGCCGTTGGATACCAGTCATCGACTCACGTTAGCCGACGCCCCCAAGCCGGTGTGGCCTCCCCTCTGTAGTACGCGTGGAGGAATGTCTTATTGCACCTACCACGACCGACACCACATCCCATCGCTGGATTGCTACCGGAAAACCTCCGGGCTCGTCCCTCACCCCTTCAAATCTACCAGCCACTTTTAACAATCTACCAGCACCTGTGGCTTTTTTTTGTATGCTGACGCTCATCCCGTGCTGGTGGAATATGCATGGCTCTCCTCAACCCTTCTTCCACCGTGCGTGCTGCAGATAAGGGCCCATTGGCCCGACAGGCTTATCATGGCTTTTGGAAATAATATATTTAGCTTTTTTACACTCTGTGAAGTTGGTTTAAATGCAACCAGTGGGCAGTTTGGTTAGCTGCCTGTTTGCTGCATTTTGAAGTTCAAGTAGATGTTTTCCTAAAAAAAAACATAGTCTCATCGTCTGCATGGACAATTATGTCAAGAGTTTGTGGTTTGTTCAAAATATCATTTATGCAAATAATAAAAAATAAAGAACCAGAGTAGAACCTCGCGAAACTCCACATTTGATTGGTTTAAATTGAGAACAGTAGCCACTTAGGCTAGTGAATTGTATCCTGTCTGATAAATTACTGCGTATCAAATTTTACACGCTACCTCTAAGTAAAAAAGTTTGTGAAATAAAATAAAATGTTTAATGAAATCAAACAACTTTTCAAAGTCTGGCAATTATTCGAGAGCATACTACTTGTTATCACGGTTACTAAGTATTCTTTGTTTATTATCGGAGAATGCCATTCGGGTTGATTTCTTTTCACGGAAACGAAATTATTTTCTACCGATCATTTGATTGTCACCAAAAAACTTCGTTAGCCGTGCTTTTAATGTGTATTCTGAAGCTCTGGAAAAAAGGTAGCACAGAAATTGACCGGTAGTTATTCAGCTCGTCGTGAGAGCCAGCTTGGTGGATGTCTTCCACCTTAGCTATCTTCAAACCAATAGGAAAAGTAGCTGTCGCGAAAGCTGGAGTGCAGATATGTTGCAGTGAGTCACAACAATAATTCGGCGACATGTTCAATTGGTTCTAATCTAATGTCATCATAATGGGCCGCAGTATTTTTATTCAATGACTTTAGGTACGGTAATATTCTTAATTGACTACAACTAGTCAGAAAAAGAGAGTTCACAGAGAAAAAGGAAATGTATTTTTTAACACTCATTTGTTGCACGACTTGTCTGAGCTGCTGCACCTGAAGTTAAGAAAAGATTATGGAGTTTACCCCCTAGACTAGCTTCTCTTAACAACACCGTGGATTGTTAGTTGCGAAGTAAGGCAACCTTTTGTTTTTCCTTTAAATGAACGAAGCAAGTCTCACGCTTTCCTAGGATTGCAAGAGAGCTCTGCAAATTGTGCCTGATAATATAAAATACCGGCTCTTTTGTAATCACAGTTTAGTTTGCTGCGAACTTTTTCATATGCATGTATAATAAATATGTTTATAACGCTAATGCGGTTTTGGTATAGCATATGCCGTTCTCTGATTCTGCGGTAAAGGTCTCTGTTAATACAAGGTTTCCTCGACTTTCCCTGCCTTTTGTAATACTTTAGTGGAAAGGCAGCACCATAACAGCTCTTGACTGAGTGGCCTGGCAAGTACCTTTGACAGTGTCCATTTTTCTCGCAACTGCCGCGCAAACGCTGTCTTCTCGGTCGGCAACCATTTAGGAAGCGCTTATGTGGCAGTGGCGAGGAGGATGGAGGGTGAGCCGCATGGCAAAGGTACTTGCCAGGTCAAGCACAGGGCCAAAGAGGTCGACTGAGCCGTCACTGTGATGTAGGGCACTCCCCTGTCATGTGGGAAGGTTTAGTTTGGACAGATGAAGCGTTGTATCAATAACAGAGTTATCAATCACGAAGCTTCTCTGAGGGGACAACCTTGCTCTAACCTATCATCGCATTGTAGGGAGTGCGGCTGCGCGCCATTATTTGGTGGCATGGTTGTTAAAGCTAGATTCAAACATATGGTAGTGCGGGTAATTGAAGAGGGATATCTCATCAGCAAAGCTAGTATGTTATTCAGTTATGTCAATTCCCGCTGAGGTAGTTTTTCTGGAAGCGCATCATTATTACAATCTATCTGCTCATCTAGCCATTTTCATTTACTGCACGTATTCTCGTAACCATATATATATATATATATATATATATATATATATATATATATATGTCTGTTTTCTTGAATAAATTTTCAGTTGTTAGTGTGCGCTGTGTCTAGGTGTCTTCCTTTACTACTTGAAATTTCTTCTTCCAATCTCTTAAGATGAATTATCGACTCACCCAGCAATCCGTGGTTCTCAGAAGTTGCCTGTTGATTTCAAAATCAGTGCTCTGTAAGACTAGAAGACTTATGACTACATATACCCTCCCCCACTCACTTAGTATCAAGTTAGTTTGATTATTAGTTTAATTGATTTCGCACGTCGACAGGACGAAGCAAGCTCTGTATGCCCCGGTCCCATCCCTGTGGTCTTTTCAGCCAGCTAGACAACAGCCATCCCGGCATGCGAGCCTCTACAGACCTCGTGGCTGATTATTGGTTCTGGCCCTCCATGCAGCAGAATTGTCGCACATGGGCGCGCTTCTGCATTCACTGCCAACGCTCTAAGCTCAACAGGTACGTTACGTCACTATTCAGAACATTCCCTCAGCCCTCTGGTCGCTTCGAGCCCGTTAATTTTGATATCTTAGGACCCTTTTCTCTGGCTGGACCCTCCCACTACGGCCTCACCGATATCGACCACTACACTCGGTGGCACGAAGCATGACTCCTCGAGCGAATCACCGCGGAAGACGTCGCCTCGGTCTTCTTCACTGGCTAGACTTCTGTTATGTCCGGTGTTGTTCGTCGGCCCATAGACGTACGCGTAGGTCGCGGTAGTCTAAAAAGCTCAGACAGCCTCGAACGGTTAAAAACAAGTTTATTCCTATTCGGATGGAGGCGGTGGCCGAACTGCCGGGGGAAACGACAGGTGGCTCGTTTCCGCCGAGCGGGGGAAGGGAAGGAGTCAACATCTGGAAGCAGTTTCAGCAACCGGTCCTTCGCGGGTTCGGAGCGCTCGTGACACAGGGCTGCTTGGAACACAAGCATCTGGAGACGTACCAATTCAGGCTCATCGGGCTGACTATGAGCTTTTAACACTTGAGGAACACCAACTTACCAGCCCTAGCACCAACAGAATGATCAATGGTTTCCACCGACAGTTCAAGGCAGCCATTATGTGTCACCCGGTCTCAACCTGGCTCGAGGCCATATCAGCTGTCATTCTTGGTCTTCGCGCCACCTTCAAGCTGGACATCCACGCTACACCAGCAGAGCTCGTTTACGGGGAAGCCATCTCCATCTTCCAGGTAAATTTCTGAGATTTCAGTCATTCAAAACTACGACGTCAGACCCCACTGACTTGGTTGCCCGGCTCCAACACGCCATCGCCACCTGTCACAAACGAGTGCCAAAAAAGAGCGCGCCGCCGAATTCCGGCCACCAAGTGCAAGCCCTGAAAAGATATGGAAGCAAAGAGGCCAGGGGATGCAGAGTTGCGTCACGTGTCGCAGACGGCTCTCGAAACGTCTTGCTCTTTACCCAGGCTTGGCTGAGCATCGCGCCGACGAAACGATTAGAATTTTGTGGAATCCAGCGCGAAAGGCATTTAAGCGAGCAGCGGAGAAGGAAGATCAGGAGAAGAAGAAAGTTTGCGCCAATGTTTGTAGCGTGTTTCCACCGTGTCGGCGAAGGTTTTGTCCTCAGTGCAAACCAGGAGATGAAGACAGTTTACGCCCATATTTGTAGGCGGTAGATGAAAGTTTTGCGCAAGTGTGCGTAGGGTCATTTCACCGTGTCGGCGAAGGCTTCTGTCCTCAGTGACAAAGCAGGTAATGAAAAGGACTTCCGCCTGAAGGGTGAAGGCTGGTGCTACCAGCAGAAGAATAGTGTGAGTCTACCGACTGAGAGCGAAGACGCGTCTTGTAATCGGAACGTGTGGGAAGCCGACGTGTTACCGGCAAAGAAGTTTGGTGCTTGGAGAGCGGCCAATCAAAGACGCGAGGTTTCCTGGAAGAGTAACTTCGGGGGCAGCGGATCGACAATAGCGCTGGACTTTGAGTGAGTGATTCTTGGAACAGCATCATTCAGACTTTGTTCCAAGGACTTTGGACTGAATAAGTTATCAAACTCTTTAGTATTTAAGTGCATATTTGTGTATCATTTGATCTGCCATAATTGAGATTATAATTCTGTTTTGTTTATCAACTCGCGCCTCTGAATTGTTCTTTGGGCCACAGCTGGCTTCCGCTGGCACGCTAAATAGGAACACTTTTAAATTGTCCGCGCTTTCATGGTGCAGTTCGGGGTGCCGATACTTCAGCCCTTGGAATTAGCCCGGCGATCACCTCCCGAATAAACGGGACCTGTGACACACCTAACGCCCGTCACCTGCAGCCCACGCCTTTTATGTTCAGTAGCATCGTGCACGCCCACTGTCCTTCGTGACGACACCGTTCACCGGCCTTTCCTGCCACTCTACAGCGTACCCTACCTAGTTGTCCAACACAATGGCAAAAACTTCACTTGATGCTTGAACGGGGACGACGCCTGTGTCTAGACTCACTACCTTCCACTCGTATACATCGCTGTGAACGAACCAGGCAGCACCACTTCTTCAACTAGCGTACTTTCACAGCGGCCGACATCGCAGCCCGCTCCTTTCACGACACGGTCTGGTAGTCTCGTACGCCACCCAGACATTTACAGACCCCGAAGGCCCTGCACTTCCCCGTGGGGGAGGGTAATGTGGCAACCATTTCGCACCAAGCTGTGCAGGCTCCCGATAAGAGACAGCGCCAGTCGGGACAGTTTCCCCAAAGGCTTACTTCGAAACTGGTGGCCATAAAAATCAAGCTGCCAAGATCGGTTTTGTTATTTTTCTCTAACCGTTCGGGCGCAGCGTCGGCATGCTCGCCTTGCTGTCGCTACCACGTTAATAAAAATTATGGCAGATCCCACGTACAGTGTAAATCGATGATATGCGAAGCACGAAGGAGGAAGGTTGATATGTCACTTCAAAATTAGCCCAACGTTACGAGGTGGAGGTAACTGATGCCGTACATGACTTCCGTGTAATCAATATCATGTTTGAATGTGTCCTTTACCTTCGTCATCTATTCACATCACGTGATTTCAAATTTAGTACAAGTGTAGGTACTTCGCTATTTATTGAGATCACGTAACACCAAATTTGGTATATGTGGAGCTAGCGAAACAGCTGCGAGCGCATCATGAAGGGTCCAATATACTCCAACGTAACGTTGACGCACGCACACACTGAGCACAGCAACGCTACATTGGAAAAACTTTAGCATTCTATTATAGCCTGACGCCAGGTGCGACCGGCGCGACCAGCGTACGTCAGGCGCAGCATCACTATAGCGTGGGAGGATGGCAACTGGCGCGAAATGCGACATGCTGCATTTAGCGCCGATGCGTTACCCGGACAGCACTGCGTCTGCCTCTTTTTCTGACTGAGGGACGACAGTCGCGCTGAAACGCGCATGCATCGAAGCAACGCAGAGCGGCGCGCGCCTGCGAGTATATCGCTGCGTTTGCAAAACAAAGATGTCTTAAAATGAAGATGCAGCAGGACTAGCGACCACACTGGCGAAAGGGGTCGATGACATGCGTGCCACTTCTGCTCTCGTACAGGTAGTGATATGCATGATACTGGAGGTACCATTGCTTGACGGCAACCTCCAAAGTGTGATTGTCAACGTAAATCAAGAGATGTGGTGGATGAGTCGAGATGAAGGCTTTGAGGTGGTGGAAAAAAACTGAGAGGTGCATAGGTGGGGTGGTTTTCACTTCGATGGGCGGCTAGGTCATGAGGTGGGTTCGCGACTTGCAGGACGCGCAGTAGCTTTTTTGGGGGGCAAGCAAGCCCTTCGGGGTGCAGGATAGCTAGTAACGACGAAAACAACCAGGCAGACGCTTTGACAGGTGGTATTGACAGATACAATTCCAAAGTGGCACCAGAATTTAAGATAGGTAGAGTCCATGGCAGAAACAGGCGTAGCCACGATGGCCAAGCCAATTCAAACATAGGGTATATAAACATGCAGAGTGGCAGGAACAAGCTGAAATGGGAAGAGATAGAAGAACAGCTAACGGAGGAGAGGCCGATGGTATATGGTTTTGTAAAAAGCACATCTTGGGGACTTGTAACAACCTTCAAACAAGCCGAGTTGGAAATATTGTAAGAGAACAAAAGGCAGCAGAAAACGGGGGTGGTATTGGAGCATCAATTCATAAAAGTACAGAGTGGGAGAGGGTCAAGCAGGAGTGCAAGGATCATTTACGGCTTCAGAGAGAAAGTGGCAGGACAAATGACACTCCTTGGTTTGGTGTACTTGTCGACGGGAGCAAAGGCCAGAGAGGAAAAACCAGGCAATAGTGCCGTGTATATCAAAAGACATTGAGGAATTATACTAGGAGATATGAATGTGCGCATATAACATATAGATGGGTATACCTGACCCAACAGGCAAAACTGATCATAGATATATGTGAAAGGCATAATTTCATCATTTGCAACAGTACTGAGAAGTGTGAAGGGCAAATAACATAGAAGGTAGGAAAGCTGCAGTCGATGATAGCTTGCGCACTGATGTCACATAGGATGCTTGATAGGCTCAAAGGATTGCACATAGATGAATGTGGCTCCACACGTCTGGGTAGTGATCACAAACGTATCAAGCCAAATTTTGGAAGAGCCGTGAAAGTGGGAAGGACACAAGTTGAGCAACTACAGGAAATTTTTATTCAGAAAGGCAAATAGAAATCGCTAACAAACAAATATAGCAAGTAATCACTGACGATAATAAAACAGTGTGTATATACACGAATATAATTAGAATGTTTGAGCTAGAGCTTGCTAAGGCACGTGACAAGTCACCCCGTAAAAGAAGACACAAACCCAAACGTTGGTGGGATGAGGAAGGTAAGATAGCCATAGCAAAACGTCAGGAAGCCTCTATGGAACACAGACATGCTAAGCAGTCGGGTGAACCAACAGAGGATGTTAAAAGAAAATGGGACATCTTTCTTAGCTGCAAAAAGGAAGCATCTCTTCTGATCAATAAAAATATTAGAAGAAAGGTGATTCATTGGCTGGCAGAAGTACTTGAAAAGGATAGAAAAGCAGCTGCAAAATTCCGGAACGATCTAAACTCCCTCAGATGTGAGACGAGCCTAGAGCAGAGTTTGATAACTACAACTCAAGGTGTTAGGCTAGAAGGGGACAAAGCCATTGAAAATATAAGAACAAGAGTGAAAGAAAAGATTTCAACAGAGAAGTGCCTTACGCACCACAATAGACAAAGATGAATCAAGTGGCGTAATGGCTCCATTTTCACAACGGTAATGGGGAAGGGCTGAGAAGAGAATTCTAGTTGTTCATCAAGAGCCAAGATGGCATTCCAACTATGCTGAGAAAGACACTCGGTCCGAAGTCTAAGCAGACTTTGAGAGAGGCAGTGAGCAAAATAATATTCGATGATGAAATCCCCAATGGATGCAAACTTAGCAGGATGAGCATGATCTATAAAGGAAAGGGGGACAAAGCTGACATAAACAACTACCGTCCTAAGACAGCGACATCAGTGGTTTACAGGCTGGCGATGCAGAATATAAAGGAAAGACTACAGGCATGGATAGATGATGAAGGGGTGCTGAGGGAACTGCAGAATGGGTTTCGGAAACACAGGAGGTTGGAAGACAATCTGTTCTTACTGATGCAGTGCATCGAAATAGCAGAAAAGAAACACAGGCCCTGTGGCTAGCATTTTCGGATATCAAGGGAGCGTACAATATCGTGGTTCAAGAAAAATTTTGCGGAATACTAGACACACTAGACGTGGAAGATGTAGTCACTAATCTTTTAAAGGATATCTAATAAAGGTAACAAGGTAATTAAAAAGTGGGAAAAAAGGTATCCAAGCCTGCAGAGGTAAAATGAAGGCTTAGGCAGGGGTGTCCTGTTTCACCCTTGTTCTTCATGATGTACCTATAAGGATTAGGGGCCACGTTATAGGCAAGTGGACTTAACTTCAACCTCTCTTTTGTGAAACAAGGAAAACTCATTGAACAGGCACCACCAGCATTGATTTACGCAGATGATATAGTGCTAATGGCCGACAACAAGGAAGATTTGCAGAGGTTGATGGACATATGCGCTAAGGAGGGAGATAGGTTAAATTTACGATTCAGTAAGAAAAAATAAACAGTCATGATTTTTAATGATAATGAAGGTAGTGAGCTTAGAATACAGGAGGTCACGCTAGAAATAAAAGATAATTTCAAATATTTGGGCGTATGGATAAGCAATGAGGCCAAGTACCTAAAGCAACACGAAACATACGTGTTGACTAAAAGTAACAGGAATGCAACGGTGATAAAAAACAGGGCACTGTGGAATAACAATAGGTATGATGTTGTGCGAAGAATAAGGAAAGAGGTCATGGTTCCTGGTCTGACGTTCGGATATGCAGGCTTGTGCATGAGATTAGAAGTTCAAGCAAAATGAGAAATTAAGCAACGTGGAATAGGTAGGCTTGCCTTAGGAGCTCACGAAATACACCAAATCAGGGAGTAAGAAGTGATATGATATGGACATCATTCGAGGGCAGGGAAGCTAGCAGCAAGATAAATTTGAGAAGCGATTGAGAGAAATGGGGGAGAAGCGTTGGACTAGGAAGGTATTCAGCTACTTGTACATCAAGAATGTCGATACAAAATGCAGGAAGCGAACCAGAAAATACTGGTAAGTACTTAGAAAACAGATGGGGACCAAACCAAAACGAATGATCGGTTAAGAAGAAGGTGACGCAAGCTGACACCGATATGTGGAGAATCGGCATGATTAAGAAGTCCGCACTAGAGATCTGGCAAACTTTTAAGCAGGAAATCGCCAAGGACAGGATCTATGATAACACTCGGGGTAGTTCTCTACTGTTTGAGGTCAGGACGGAAGTATTTCGAACCGAGATATATCGGGCAAAACATGCAGGCGTAGACATGGTATGCAGTGCGTGTGGAGAAGAGGAAGAAACTGCCGAACACTTGCGAATGTTCTGTAAAGGGCTTCACCCTACAGTTCAGGATGATGGTGCAGAATTTTTCAAAGTACTGGGGTTTAGCGAGAGGGATGGCAAAATATACTTTCAGCGGGAAGAATTACCTAGAAGGAGGTTATCTGACTAATGGATAATGTCGAGGCACAAGAGAAAACTAAACACTTCACAGCAAACTACCAGTCCTCAACCTCATTTTTAAAGGTAAAAAATCTAGTTTTTGGTTCACTACGTATTACGGCTTGGTGCTGTTAGCCATCGCCCAATCTAAAGGGTACAGCCATATTAATACAACCATCCATCCATAGCAGGACCGGTGCCTGGCGGGGCAACGCCGGTGTGACGCGATGAAACGAACGCGCGCCGGGTCATGTCGAAGTGTATTGGCGCCTTGATTGTGGCATGTAGTCATGTTCTCACATGACACGCATCTCATAATTATCATGTTTGCACCCGTTACATACCTTCGTCATCCATTGACATCCCGTAATATTGAATTTAGAATATGTTAAGCTAGCGAAACGGCCGCGACTGCATCATGAGCGTAGCGTGTAGTCGTGTTGTTACATGATACGTATCTCATGATTATCACGTTTGCACTAGTCGCATACCTTCGCTCTCTATAAACGTAGCGTATTACCCAATTTGGTATATGTGACGCTAATGAAACGGCTGCCAGCGCATCATGAGCGTGGCATGTAGGCATGCTGCTACATGACACGCATGTCCTGATTATCATGTTAGGGTCTGTCGCTTGTGTTCGCCATGCAATCATGCCATACCATACCAGTTCTGAAACATGTCATGCGAACAAAACCACCGCAAGAGCAACAGTACCATGAAATGTAAATCATGACATTCATGGTACACATTCCATGATTTTCATGTTATGACTAGTGAATTATGTTTCTCATTCAGTCATGTTGTGCCATAATAATTTTGGTATCGATACCATGATCAAAATGGCCAAGAGAGTTAAAAGTTGTTGGCGGCTAGCTAGCTAGCTAGCTAAATAGCTGGATAGATAGATAGATAGATAGATAGATAGATAGATAGATAGATAGATAGATAGATAGATAGATAGATAGATAGATAGACAGACAGATAGATAGATAGATTAGATAGATAGATAGATAGATAGATAGATAGATAGATAGATAGATAGATAGATAGATAGATAGATAGATAGATAGATAGATAGATAGATAGATAGATAGATAGATAGATAGATAGATAGATAGATAGATACGCTAAAATATACTGACGTTCACTACGAAATGCTTCGCATTTAATAGTTCTGTTTTCCTGTTCGGATCCGCCCTTTGTCGACCCAGCATCCCACAAATTGAGACTTCATCTTGTGCAAAAAAAAATCAGGAGTGGGAATTGCATCTTCAGTGTTCATGTGTATTTCTCAGTTCGTTTATCCGGTTTTACACCTAATTATCAAGCGGAACTGCTTGCATTGGTCTTAGAACTATAGCAATCGCGTTCATCTATAACTCACGCTGTCATTTTTAGGGACTACCTGTCTGGGCGTTTTTAATCAACTGCACCTAATATGTCGAATGCTTTGAAAGTGTTCCTTCGCCTTGCCCCAAGACAAATATGACTCATTCGCGTGGTATGGGTCATCATCATCATCATCATCATCATCGTCAACCTGGCTACGTTCACTGCATGACAAAGGCATCTCCCATATTCCTCCAGTCATCTCGGTTCTGTGCTTGCTGCTGCCATTTTATACCAACAAACTTCTTCATGTCATCTGACCATCTAACTTCCTGTCTCCTCTTAACCCGCTTGCCTTCTCCAAAAATCCAGTTATTTACACTTACTGCCCACTATTATCCTCTCTACGCAGTACATGCCCAGCCTATTTCCATTTACTCTTCTTGATTTTAACTATGACATCTTTAACCTTCGTTTGTTTCCTGATCCACTCTGCTCTTTTCTTGAATTTTAAGATTGCACATACTATTTTCTTTTCCATTTCTTGCTGAGTGGTCAATAATTTGAACTGAACACTCTTTTTAATAAGTCTCCCGGTCTCTCCTGCGTAGCTAAGTACCGGCAAGATGCAGTTGTTATATACCTTCCTCTAGAGGGATAGTAGCAATCTGCCTGACAAGATTTAAAAGTGCTTGCCAAACGTGCTCCACTTCATTCTTATTCTTCTAGTTACTTGATTCTCGTGGTTGGGCTCCGCGGTTATTACCTGTTCTAGGTAGACATAGTCTTTTACAATTTCTAGTGCATTATCACCTATCTCGAAGCACTGTTCTCTTTCGAAGTTGTTGTACAACACTTTTGTTTTCTACAAATTAATGTACTGGTACCAGATCATAAAGGTTGAACCATCAAGGAATGTTTAGATGCACTTGAAGTGCTCTCGAATAATGGTACAATAGTTTTTGTATTGCCGAGGCTAACATTTATCGCGGTGTCACGACTTGAAAATTTTGCCACGTCAGATAACTTTGGAAAATCTCGCTTGGCAACACCTCAGTTCCCTGAACCTAAGTGCTCTCGGAAAAAATTATTGTGCTCCTCTGAAGGATGGAAATCTCAATTAAAACCTACAATGCTCAGTCCTCCTCACCCCTTAAAGTTTTCCTACACAAGTCTGGTCAAATACCGTCCCCCTAATGCTCCCACTCCAACGACAGTGAATGTCTCCATCCTTAACTCTTAACATGTAGGTTATTTGCAAACCAAAGCAAAACACTCTTGAAAGAACCTCACCGTACAATGGCTTTAAATGCATCCCTTCTGGTGGTCTTTTTCATCGGATCAACAAAAAGGACTTTAGCCAGAGGAACATTTGCAAAGCCGTATGCGATTTGCGAAGGAAAACAAAATGAAGCGAAGAGTGAACATAAAGATGAGTTCACTTTATTTTCAACTCGATTATCTTGTTGTGTTTTGTTTTGTTTCGTTTCCTTTATTAATTCTATTTTTCATTCTGCTTTATAATGTCCAATAATGTATTCCTTTTCAGAAGATAAGTATCAGAACGTATTGGGATCACAAAACAATTTTACTTATAAGATAAGGTATCATCCATTTCACGGCCGATCACCCGTCGTGAGCTGCCCCAGGAGTTCAACACTTTTAGACGCCAAGTACACATTTGTGTGCACCACTAATTTTCGTTATTTGCATCAAGTAGAGGCTAAAAAAGAGCAAGACATATCGTACAATAAATGAATTGAACCTCCTGCATGGTTATTTGTCTTCGTCTAACCTCATTTTTGGGTGCGCTGACGCATATGATCACTTTTCTGAAAGCACTGAGTCACACTTTTCTCAGTCTTCTACCTGCCGTTTCCTTCAAGCAATGTGAAAAGCAAAAACATTTTGTTGCTCACAATTGACACTTCCAAGAATGAATTTGCACTGTAATTTTATACAGATATTGCATTCTAATTAAATCAAAAGTAAGCATCAATGACTTCAGGATACAAAGATATTTAGTTGCAACGTAATCAAAACAAGTTACGTTACTATAACACACATATATTCAACAATTATCTCGTTATTTTTGTTGCAATACAATACTGAGTGGTTTTAAGTAATGTTGTAATGATCTCACACCTTTACAGACAGTTCTTATTAGTTGGCGTCTGAAACGGTTAAGGACCAATGAACCAATCAACCCTCTGAAGCGGAGTGCATCGCTTAGCAGTTGCGAGCTGCCCTCCCATGCGAGGATCTCAAGGACTGGGCCGTCAAGCGGGCCAGAGCCATTGCTCAGAACCTCGAAAGGTGTTCCTCAAGCGATAAATTCCTGGTCGCCTAGTTCTCGGCAAGAGCCACAATAACCATGAGACAAAGTTTTATCCACTCCACCTAATTAGGACTCCCTTAACTATTCCCCCTTGGCGAATAAAAGTTATGTCCTCTTGATGTGACACTCAGGACACTCAGGTTGTGACACTCAGTCAGGCACTCATGCTTTTTTGTCGCACCTCCTAGACAGGACAAATGGACACAATATTTGTTTTTGTCTGAAATAAAACGTTCGTTCATTCATCCCCTCCGTATTGGTAGGGGGGAGGACGGACACAACTTGCTTATAGGGCATGTCACGAAAAAAGCTTTTGGGCATCATGAAAACCTAAGTGGTAGAAGTGCCGATTTCTCCGGTAAATAACGCATTCGGAGTCGTGTCTGTCTGTCTGTCTGTCTGTCTGTCTGTCTGTCTGTCTGTCTGTCTGTCTGTCTGTTTATAAAATGTCTGGCACTGTGCGCGAGGGCAGTGGCAGTAAGCTTCCTCTTCCCTTCTGCCGCAATTACATGAGCGAAGGAGATGTCTTAATGCGACAGCGTTAATCAAATTGTTTTGTGGGATTTCTGGCGTACACGTCCGTCTTGTTTGCTGTGATTGAAAACTCAACATCTTCTCCGGTAAAAAAAATCAAGAAAGGTGCAAATAAAATATATCATAAGAGTTTTCGGGTTTGAGTGAGCATTGAACTAGGGCTGCTTGCGTAGCAAGGAGGTTTGTTACCAAGCAACCAAAAGTTTTCGGGTTTGAGTGAGCATTGAACTAGGGCCACTTGCGTAGCAAGAAGGTTTGTTACCACGCAACCACGTGTCTGCTTCCAAATACACTGAAACTAACTTCCTCTGCTTGGAAATGCATTGAAAGTAACGCTGAATTAACGCTTCAAAATACACTGGAACTAACTTGCTCTGCTTGGAAAATGCACTGAAAGTAACATTCATGCTTTACAAGCACACGCGTGTTGTATACGGGCTGCCGAATACAACATGTGATGTCGCAGTTATATTGCGTGGTACGAGCATGCATTGTCATCGGGCGTCAGAACACGTGATTACCATAACGATCTCGTGGCTTAAAGTCGGACAGCCATTACAAAAGGCAGACTCGTGACTACGCGTATAGCCTTAAAATCACGTATTCAGTGCAGAACAATTTCGAAAGCATTTCACACGCATCAATGCTAATGGTTGAAAGCATGCTACCTATTACACACAAGGTAGCCATTTGCGAAAACTTCACTGAAGCTACTTTCCCCTTTATCGATTACATTGTATAGTAATTGACAATTTAAACTTCTCGAGTAATGTCATACGATAAAAAAGCATACACTAAAATGTTAAAGTGCACAATACGAACAGTATATCGAGTTAAACACTGAAAGGCGAAGCTTAAAGATCTCACTCTCTTCTTATATTTTACTCTTAACACCTTAACGGAAATGATTGACACCAATGACCATGTCGTTCAAGTGGCAGAGTGAAAAGCTACCAAGCATTTAAAGATGTTTGTGGAGTCCACGGAGTCATGTTTCAATAGAAGGCAGCAAGATATAGCTGTTGTTCACTGTCGTAGGGGCTGAAAACGAAGGTTAGATGCTGAATATTTCTTTGCGTGCGTAACTATGATAAATAGCACACGTCAAAGTGCGGAACATTAAAGCACTGATTCGAATGCTTACGAAATCACAGCAGTCGTAAAAATCTGCTTTCACACTGTGTAATTATCTCCACACCTCTTTAGTTTTACTCAACTCCGTTGGGTCGTCTCCCGCAGCAAGTGTGAAGGCGTGCTGACACTGATGAGTCCTTTAGGAAGCGTGACAGGCATTCCGCTTTAGTGGCCACAAAGAGGCGCACTTGGAAAACACTTGCGTGACGACCAAGACGTTCGGGTTATTGCGTTTCTCTCGGAGTCGCTACCGAACCGCAGCTGAACACGGCTACAGAGAAATAAGACATCGAGGCAGCAGGTGCGACGCTGTTACTGAACTGAAGGCATCATGGTCGGCAAGGCGACGACATTGTGCTTTCTTCTGCTCGTTGCAGGTAAGTGCGCTCGCTGCGTTGCGTCGATGCTACGCTCTTGGAGAAGTTCAAAAAGAAGATTTTAGCCGCCGACGTTCTGACCCAACTACAAGCACATTAGAACCCCACAAAAAGTGTTCACCCTGAGGCAACGTCTGCTATCCTTGCTCCTGTGTGGGCAGAGAACTCGTATTTTCAACGTCGATTGCGAAGCGCTGAAGAGTCTTGACAGAAATCGTTACATGCAAAGTTTTAAAACAGGTCGGAGTGCTAGTGATTCAGCGCGTAAAATAGGCATGCGTCTAATCAAGAAGCAGCTGACTGTCTTTTAGTGATCAATTAGCGCCAGCCTAAACTACAAAGCTCGGCTCGTATGCACAAGACGCTCTTAGCATAATATATTCGCAACTTACGAGCCAATAGTGACGCCATGAAAGGCCCGTGTACTGTGCGATGTCAGCACTCGTTAGAGAACGCATGAAGGTCAAAATTTCCGGAGTCCTCCACTATGGCGTCTCCCAAGTATATGGTGGTTCTGGGTTTTCATATGCGAGATGCTGTACTAAAGCTTATTTGACCATTTGTGTGTCAGCAATAGTGAGGAAGTAAAATACGGGTTGAGAAACAGTGTTACATAAATGATACGCCACTTTGCACGTTTTTTTTTCTAAGTCAAGAAAGGCTTTTGTCTGTGTGTGTCATGTTCTTCTAGAAGTAACTGAATACAACCTCATCGCTTTTGTAGTTGCGTGCCGCCTGCCGTTGTATTTCTGGCTCTGAGCACACTTCGGGATTTCCGCTACGTAAGCATGTATTGAAGCTCAGGAATCGCCAAGGTATCAGCATTCGAACACGGTCACAGTTTATCATTCATGATGAAACCTCAGGTACAGGTTTCACGTGTGTAAAGGTTGGGTGTACAAGACACTATGCTACTCACCTGCTGCAGCAAGGAATGAAAGAGCTTATACGTCATAACTATTACTACCACTAGTAATGATCGTTATTGCCACCAGACAAACGGTATATCTCCCATTTGTGTTTTTCACGATTCATGGAAGTCATGAATGACCGTGTCAAAACGGAGTCATCAGAGCACTGCCACACGACCTGTCAAGTTTCCTTTCATGTCGTGTACAGGAGCCGATATGATGTATGATGTTGGTAAATTCGTCTGGTCACTGTTGCTTGAGGGAATAAAAATATTACAAACTCAGGAGCCCTTCAGTCGCAAAATCTCTCTATGAGGTTGAGATAGTGTCCGCGTGACTGTGCGCGAAGCTCTACAATTCCGTCTTCTCATCGCATTTTGAAGCGTATCTTGCCTTTTTCCTTTTTCCATACCGCAAGTAAGACCATTATCGACATGCTAAGCAGGTTGACATTTCAGTTGTTACAGATTTGATTGATATGTGGCGTTTAACGTCCCAAAACCACCATATGGTTACGAGAAACGCCGTAGTGGAGGGCTCCGGAAATGTCGACTACCTGGGGTTCTTTACCGTTCACCTAAATCTGAGCACACGGGCCTACAACATTTCCGCCTCCATCGAAAATGCAGCCGCCGCAGCCAGGATGGAACCCGCGACCTGCGGGTATGCAGCCGAGTACCTTAGCCACTAGACCACCGCGGCGGGGCAGTTGTTAGAGACAACAACGATGGTCGCAAGTCCAGGCAACAAGTAGATGTCGCAACTTGAATTAAAAAGTAGCCTTGATAATAGATAACATTACTGTATCACAAGCGCCTTCTCATTGACAAGCCCTCGACCGAGGGATCATCTTGGATGCAATAGGACTATACAAACGACCTCGTAACCGGCGTGCCTTGTAGGGCCATAAAACTTCACACTTGCGAGCCAGGTTCTATTGTTTCGCATATTTTTTTATCATTCCCATCTTTAATGCAAAAAAAGAAATGAAAATTGCGAGTGAAGGCAATCTTTACTGGAAATCGACAAGTACTGGTGACTGGCTGAGCTCGTGCATGATAAAATGATATTGCTTTAGTGCAGCTCAGTTTGAACGTGAAGGAAAGAAACTGTGCAGTGAAGAAGAGAAAAAAACAGACGACAGTGTGAGCGCTCAAACTGCCGTCTGTTTTTCCAGTTTCTTGACTGCATAGTATCTCTCCTTGACGCTCAAACTGAGCTGCGTCAAAGCAATATCACTTTATTTGACAGGAAGTTTTGCACGCGCACTGCATATTCTCGCTACAGGCCACTTAGTATAAGCAACTAACTACATGTATGTAATCTGTGAAATTTTCGACCGGTCAGACGTGATTTATTGCAGGCCGATGATCAGTTAAAATTGTTGTATGCCCTCTCCAGTTTGGCGAGATCTTTGTTTTACATGCGGGTGAGCACTAACACCAAGCTCAAGCCTACTAGCAAGGACGATTACGACTGAAGGCATATCTCTGCACAAGTTGATTCATGCGTGACACGAAACAAAGCAGGACACATTGGACTTTTGTGTTATACCGATTCCTAAGAAAAGGATCAACCTTTTTTCTTTGTATTTAGTGCCACACGTGCTTCTGAATATGCGAAGTGTGTTAAAATTACGTTATTGCATCCATTGCATAAAATAAAATAAAATAAAATCAGACATGGTATATACATAATGCCCCTTGCTTCTTGTAATGACTGCTTTAGATTCAGTAACTTTCCCAGCGCTATCGACAAATAAAGTGTGTTACTGAAATCCATAATCAAGTGTTACTCGTAACGTTATTTGAAGGAAATCTAAAACTGGTTTTCTATACATAGGTTTGTGGCTACGTATAGCTTTTATTTGCAAAACTGCTTTAAACTGTCTCGTGATGCTGTCTACGCATTTCTCTGTTTTGAACACAATACACTTTATTCTGCTCTTTGTACTTTTTCGTATACCTTTTTTGTATACTTTTGCTGCTGTTTGTAAGTCAATCCTGCGAGGTGACCCTGGATTTTTGTAGCGAATTTTGGCTTAAACACACTAGTACTTTACACGCTGTTACGACCGTTATGAGGGCTAGCAGTATGAATAAATAAATTAATGAGGACCAAGCGACTCTTTAATGCACCCTTCTTTCTTTAGCAGTCAGGATTTACGACGGTGTTATCTCCAGCTGTACTGTCAAACACGCTAGGTCAACTCTGTGTTCTCCACTATTGAACCGTAATTGGGGACCCTTAAGCCTCACCTTTAAGAGTTGAACACGATAGCAATGTCCGATCCCTATGCATATTTCAACCGCTTAGTGTATACGTTTTATTGACGATGTCACTCGTGAGGCATAAACTGTGGATTACTGCAATATACAGTAATCAAAAAAATTCAAAGTGACTTGTGCAAGTGAAGCTTTCGCACATGGTTACACTTTGGTAATAGGTAGCATACTGTAAACCAAGAGTATTCAGGCGCGGGAAATGTCTCCGAACTTGCTATGCAGACACCACGTAATCTTGATTGAATACGCGTCGTAACTTGAGTGCTTTTTGTAATGTGTGGCCACACTTAAACCATAAATTTGTTGTGATAATCACCTGTTTTGGCCCCCAAGGGGAGTGTACGCGTGCACCACGCAATATAACTGCTGTTGTATTGTAAAGTTTTCACACAGAACGCGTGGGTTCGTCAACCCTGAAGCTTGATTTTCCTGCATTTACAAGCAAATGAAATTCTTTTCATGACATTGCCAACTTTTGTAATGCCTGTTGTACACTTGTCGCAGTGGCCTTCATTACTTTGTGCACTATGCATATAAATAAATCACATTTGCAATAAATACAATCCACATTATGATGAAACTGAAGGAGATCCAAAAACAAATTACGAGAAAAAGATCATGTTTGCGCTTTTGTATTTCTACGTGTGACGCAGTGCACACAACTACAATTACTGAAAAGCTGGGTGTAATAAAGTAACAGTTGAAAAAAAGTCACAATAAAAAGTTTCATACGTAGCAGGCCAGCTTGTGGTACACGTAGGGTAGCCAACGGAGTGCCGCTGAAGATCTCGCCAGCTTAGTAGACGACGAGGGTGCCCAGTATTGCAGCCGTCTTGATACGTTGTGCGGGAACTCCATTCCCGCCGCCTACGCGAGACTCGCAATACCGACTACCGCGCTTGGTGCTGGTTGCACGTCAACTGCCGATTCCGAAGAAGTGAAAAGATTATTGTGGCGTACGTGTGCTCCCGTACCCTCTCGAGGTCATTTGTTTCTCCTCGGAACACATGTGTGCCCCTTTCGGTACAGGTGTAGGGAAGACGCGGCGGTGCTCTGCTGGGTCGTTAGTCGCCGAATGTCGTCTTTCCAATACAAAGGCGCCCTTCCTGGGACGATGAGGCGAGCGGGTGAGAGCAAAATTTCAGTCGTTTGGGACAGTGATTACGACCAGATAGTGTAATAATGCAAAGAAGAACTATAGGACTATCTCACTCACTTGTTTTTAAATGCGAAGCATTTCTTACAGAACTTCGGCGACATTGAGTGTGTCTTTACCTATCTATCTATCTATCTATCTATCCGACTTTTAGCTGTCCTGGCCTTTTCTGAAATGCTGTCGATACCCAAATGGGTATGGCATAGTATGACTGTATGACAAACTTAACTGACTGGTCATAACATGAAAGTCGTAACATGCATGTCATGAATGTCATAATTTACATTTAATGGTCATTCTGCGCTTGCTGTCTTTTCGTTCACATGACATATTGTAAAACTGGTATGGTATGACATGACTGCATGGGAACATAAGAGACAGACACTAAAGTGGAAATCATGACATACATGTCAAGTAATTCATGACTAGACGCCACGCTTATGGTGCGCTCGGGGTCGTTTAGCTAGCTTCCCATGCACCCGATTTGGTATTACGGGACGTGAGTGGATGACAAAGGTATACGACTGGTGCAAACATGACGATCACGAGATACGTGTCATGTCAGAACATGACTACATGTCATGCTAGTGATGCGCTCATGGCCGTTTCGCTATCTTCAAATAAACGGAACTTGGTATTACGTGACATGCACGGACGACCAAGGTAAATGACACGTCACAACATGATAATCATGACAAGCGTGTCATGTAAAACATGACTACATGCTACGCTCATACCGCGCTCAAGGTCGTTTCACCAGCCGAATTCGTCGTTTCAAATGTACCGAATTTGGTGTTACTTGACTTCAATGGATGACTAAGGTATATATATGGTGGACACGGCAGCGGACACGGCAGCACAGCCGTGACGATGTCGCCTTACGTGCCTCTACTTGTGCAGGTTTTGGCGTGGTTATTCGTGGACGCAGCAGCAGCCCATGTTATCGCTGGACAACACTACCAATGGACCCCGATGAAGAATGCGCACCAGCACTCGAAGGAACTCAACCACTGCGCAACTAGATCACCGCCAGTGGCGTCAACGATGCTGTGCCGCGTGGACTTCGTCGACTGCGCACCCCCGTGGAACACGATGACGTCCTCCGCCTCCCCGATAGCAAGCTGCTCGGAGCATATAAAAGCAAAGGCCATGGTCTTGACCTTCAGTGGACACGGCAGCACAGCCGTGACGATGTCGCCTTACGTGCCTCTACTTGTGCAGGTTTTGGCGTGGTTCTTCGTGGACGCAGCAGCAGCACATGTTATCGCTGGACAACACTACCAATGGACCCCCATGAAGAATGCGCACCAACACTCGAAGGAACTCAACCACTGCGCGACTAGATCACCGCCAGTGGCGTCAAGGATGCTGTGCCACGTGGACTTGGTCGACTGCGCACCCCCGTGGAGCACGATGACGTCCTCCGCCTCCCCGATAGCAAGCTGCCCGGAACATATAAAAGCAAAGGCCATGGTCTTGACCTTCAGTGGACACGGCAGCACAGCCGTGACGATGTCGCCTTACGTGCCTCTACTTGTGCAGGTTGGTGATCGAAAGTATGGTTTTCGTAGTAACTGTACCTGCCTGATTGTGCTGCCGAGTCCACACACTGTTCTTGGTTGCTTAAACGACTGTGTTTCAGTTGTAAGCCTGTTACTGAAGTTGTCCGGTGACGTAGAGGAAAATCCTGGGCCCGAGGTTGAAAAAATGCTGGAGGAAATATTAAGTAACCAGAGTAAACTACTATCTGAAGTTAATGAAATTCAGACCAAGCAGTTATCTACGGATGCCAGCATTTCCGACATGCATGTTAGGCTCCAGACTATTGAAAAACAACTTGAAGGGTTGGGTGAAACACAGAACCGGCTTACTATGATAGAATCAAGTGTTGGTCGCCATGACAGTGAATTGACGGCTCTTGCCAGGCAGATCGATGACTTAGATAATCGTTCTAGACGCAACAACCTTATTGTACGAGTGGAAGAAGAATCTGAGGATGAGGCAGTACTCTTAAGTAAGGTGAATGACAATATCTTTGACAAATTACTTGGCTCAAAGTGTAGCACCATTGAGAGAATTCACCGTCTAGGAAAGATAATACCTGAAAGAAGCCGTCCGGTCATCTTGAAAGTAGGAGACTTCAGGGACAAAACCAAAATACTGAAAAACTGCCGCAACCTCAAGAAGACACAATTCAGTATCAGCGAAGATTACTCTAAACGAGTAGTTGAAATCGGAAAACAACTATGGATTTCATCAGCGGATGAAAGAGCAAAGGGAGCAAAGGTCAAACTAATCGTCGATAAACTGAAAGTAAACAATGTTCTCTATGGCTGGAATGAGGCTACCAAAGAGCGATTCAGGTATGCTAGCCCAGGTCCCACCAGCTCTGACTGACGCAAATCGAGACCAACAGCATCTGTCAAGGTTATTAATGTAAACGCCAGAAGTTTGCTGAATAAAGCTGTTGCAGTTGAAGCCGCAATCCTGGAGCATGAACCGGATATAATGGTCGTAACAGAGACTTGGTTACATACGGATGTAGCAGATTTCGAAGTAACACCTACTGGTTACATAATTGTTAGAAAAGACCAGCAAAGAAGAAGTGGTGGTGTTGCGTTTCTTATTAAAGACAACATTAGGTTCTCAGTGTTGGATAATAATTGTGACATAGAAATGTTGTGGATTAGGTGTGGGTTCTGCGAGCGAACTGTGTATATTGGAGGGATTTATAGAGCACCGAATTCCTCCCTGGGTATAACCGCAAAGCTAAGAAATTTTATGGATTCTAATTTTAGCCTCCAAGATAACGTATTATTAATAGGGGACTTCAATCTTCCGGATATTGATTGGCTATCCCAGTCTCCTGGATCGGAACAGGTTCCAAGTGCTGAGCAACTACTGCAGTTGGCATTCTGCTACGGGCTAACGCAAAGTGTCACTGAATTTATTCGGATAGGGACTACAAGGTCATCTATCCTTTATTTGGTTTTGGTGTCCCCAAAGCTGTTGCCGTTACTCAGCCGTTGTGAAGTTGTAGAAGGCCTGTCCGACCACAGAATGGTGGTAACGCACCTAGCTTTGTCCCCAGACACCTTGGGTAAACCCACACTTAGTACTGTATTGAATTTTATGGCGGCTGATGATGTGTCTATTTTGGATGTGTCTATCTTGAAAGGTCCTTTGATGAATTTCAGGTCCTTTACAACACTGACTGCAGCACTGATAGGCTATGGCATTTCTTTTCAATTGTTGTAGGGAAGTGCATAGACAGCTATGTACCCAGGATTAGAAAACGCATTTGTAAAACCAATCCCTGGATTACCAGAGAAATCATTCACACAAAAAGAAAATTAAAACGGAAACAAAAATCTTGTGCAAAAAATTGTACCCCTGAAGGAACAGCTTGCATTTCTTCAATGAGACAAGAACTGAAACGTCTGATCAAACAATCCAGGGATCGGTTTTTCAATGTGACATTGACGAAATACTTGAAGGAAGGCCCCTCAAGGTTTTGGCGCTTAATAACTACCCCAGCAAGCTCCCCGAGGCCACCTGAAATTACTCAACAACGTGTTGATGATTTCAATTCTTTTTTTGCTTCTGTGTTTACTCATGATAATGGCATTTTGCCCGAGTTTTCTACGTCATCATTGCAGCGGCCGATTGATGATGTGGTAATTAGCGAAGAGGGTGTCCTAAATCTTTTACTTAATATAAATACAAGAAAAACCCCCGGCCCTGATGGTATATCTAACGAATTTCTATACAGATACGCTGAATGGGCGGCTCGATTCCTTAAAAAATATTTCAGTCGCCCCTGCGCAGTGGCTCTTTTCCACTAGCGTGGAAGCGGGCTAAAATTACCCCTGTTCACAAAAGTGGATCCTCACGGGACGAGCGCAACTACCGTCCTATTTCGCTTATCAGTACATGTTCAAAGATACTCGAGCACATTATTAACAAACACCTGATGTCCTATCTTGATACGCACAATCTATTATTTTCGAAGCAGCATGGCTTCCGCCGAGGCTTATCTACAACTACACAGTTAATCGAATTTGTTCATGATCTTTCAAAAACTATCAATTTGCGTGGTCAAACTGATGTGGTATATTTGGATTTCGCAAAGGCATTTGATAAAGTGTCGCACTCAAAGCTCCTGTTTAAAATTGACAAAACGTTTCAAAATAACAACTTGACAAAATGGTTTTCATCCTATCTCAGCTGCCGTCAGCAGTTTGTTCAAATAAAAAATAATCAGTCTAGAGCAGTTGCAGTTATTTCCGGAGTTCCCCAGGGGAGCCTGCTGGGTCCCCTTTTATTCTTGTTATATATAAATGACCTACCAAACCGGGTTACGGTCCCGATAAGGTTGTTTGCTGACGACTGTGTTGTTTATAGCAGAATCGAGACTGAACACGACCAAGTTAATCTAAACAACAATCTTCAAAGAATAAAGGATTGGTGCGAAGAATGGCAAATGAGTTTGAACACAGAAAAAAGTCTTTATAACTATAACTAGAAAGAAAGCACCTCTAGATTACAACTACCAGATTGGCAATGCTTTCCTTAAGCGTGTACAAAACTATAAATATCTTGGGTTATGGTTCACACCCGACCTCTGGTGGAACACTCATATTGATAATGTATGCTCCAGGGCTACCAAGACACTGTATAGCCTTAGACGTAATCTTTACACCGCCCCATCTGATATAAAGTGTCTTGCTTACAAAACCCCTGTCATACCTATTATCGAATATTCTAAAATTGTCTGGGACCCTTACACAAAGACAAACTGCAATAAAATAGCAAAAATACAGCAACTTGGTGCGAGATTTATTTTTAATAAATATCGCCGACATCATTCTCCTACTGAACTTTGTAAAAAAGCTGGACTGGATAGTCTTGAACTTAGGACGAGGATTGAGCGTCTGAAATTCCTCTTCCAGTTAATTCATAATCATTTTAAACTAATCTATTAAGATTACTTCCAGGTCAACACACAAGGACACTGCAGACATCGCCATAATATGTACATACCACCCCTAGTCCCACGTAACGATTGCTTTAAGTTTAGTTACTTTCCACGTGCTATTGAAGATTGGAATATGCTGCCAGAGTCTATATTTGGTTGTTCCTCGCTTACATCATTTGAACAGAATCTAAAACGTTTATTTTCTGAATAACTGTGGTGTGCGTGTGTACTTTTTAGTTGCATGAGACTGTAGTAGTTGTCTTTCAAATCTTCAGCGCGGTGCAAAAGTGCCGCCTTAAATGCGTCATGTGGTGTTCTGCGCGTATGTATTGCATTGTATGTGTGTTCCATATCTTGTTATGTATAACTTCGAGTTGCTGCTCACAATAATACCAAAAAAATTACCTCGAGACCTGTACGGTACTTCTTTTTCGCAAATAATTTTTGTACCTCCACCCTGTAACGGCCCACTTTTGGGCTAACAGTATAAATAAATGAAATGAATGGTGCAAACATGATACTCATGACATGAGTGCCATATAAAACATGACAACATACCACGATCATGATGCGTTTGAGGTCATTTCGCTAGCTTCAAATATACCAACTTCGGTATTACATGACGTCAATGGACGATGAAGATAAATGACACGTCCAAACACGATCCTCATAACATGAATGCCACGTAAAATATGACTACATGCTAAGCTCATATTGTGCTCGCGGCCATTTCTCTAGACGATTGATATCTGGTATCACATGACGCGAATAGACGACGAAGGTAAATGAGATGTCCAATAATAATATTCATGACAAGCATGTCACGTAAAACATGACTATATGCCACGCTCATAGTTTGCTGATGGTCATTTCGCTACATCCACATATACCAAATTCAGTATCATGTAATGTGATTAGACAGCGAAGTTAAATGACACGTGCACAAACCATAATCATGCACTGGAAGTCATGTACAGCATAATTTACGTCTGCCTCGTAACATTGTGCTAATTGTAAAGTTACATATTAACCTTCTTCATTCGTACTTAGCATATCATTGATTTCCACAGTGTGCAGGATCTGCCTATTCTCCACGTTGTATTTACACGGCAAACGATACATTACCGATCTGTTTCAAACTACATCCGCAAACGTCTTCAATAACACATAAATTAAAGAAATAGAAGATTTAAGTGCTCGCTTTTCTTGTTTGGACAAAATGTTAATCAGAACTAACAGACAAGAAAGGCAAGGTAGGTGCAGATGACGGAGTGAGATGGAAATGTAATGCAAATCTGAATAAAAAAAAAGTGGACAACGAGATAACTTAGACGCGTCCGCTCATGCTTCCACGTTTAAATGCACATATGTACCTTATAAAAAGGACGGAGAAAGAGTCGCTGTGATAGCTCAGTCGGTAAATAAGCATCACACGCGTTATTGAAACTTTGCAGGTACCTGCCAATTCAAAGTTATCTCTCCGTCCACTTTTCTTTCTCTAACATCACCATCTATACAAATGTCCTTGGGGCTATTGTGTGGGAGTTTTCTGTAATATTGTCTCGGGGTCGTTACGTGGATGAATGGAGCACACTGGAAGTTCAGATTATACTTGTAATTTGGCGAACTTGAGGCCTCGAAAGAAGGTGAAATTACAGCAAGACATTGATAGCGGTGAGCAGAGCATCGACCGTTGATCAAAAACTGATAATTGGTGGTCTCTGTAGACATTTATACAAATTTTGTCGAAAATTTTAGCGTTATTGCTAGCGGCCACATATATTACAGAATAGTCTGTAATTTTTGCGATGTGGGCATAATCTTATTCAAAAAATCTACTACAGTCCCGACGCTTCTCGAACAATGCAGGCACGTTTTACGCTCTGAATCATGTACAGCGTAACGGGCTGATAAGAAAACTTCAGGAAGAAACGTTGATATGTGGGGTTTAACTTCCCAAACCAACCATATGATTATGACAGACGCCGTGATGGAGGGCTCCGGAAATTTCGACCACCTGGGGTTCTTTAACGTGCACCCAAATCTGAGCACACGCACGTACATTTTCGCTTTTTTCGGAAATGCAGCCGCCGCAGCCGGGACTCGATCCCGTGACCGGCGGGTCAACGGCCGAGAACCTCAGCCACTAGACCTCTGCGGCGGGGCAGGGAGGAACGTGGCAATATTATACAGTCACATGAAAGGCGGATCGTGCGAATGAGAATAAAATGTGCTTAAAATAGGTTAAGCAAATGGGGGGGGGGGGGCATTCTCAGTTTACCAGTAACCCATTTGATCACATATTTTTTATTACATAAAGTGCCATCAGGACCCAAGCCATCCGCAAGAGAAGTGATTACACGAAAAAAAGAACTTATGAAACATAGAATATACATACAAAAATATAGTGAGTATAAAATTTTACCTAAGACATTCTTGAACTGCTAGTGGCTTTACACAAAAGATACAAGAAGTAAAAAGGTGATTCGAGCCCACTGGTGTGCATGGAAAGCAATACTAAGAAAAGCAGCAGCTTTGCCGGAGGTGTTTATACATACTTTCTGTACGTAAGCTAAGATGCATGAAACAATCTAACGCGTGGCAAAATAACCTTGTTGCCCATCTCAGGATGATGAAATATGCCGTGAGAGATACTCAAATGAAATAACTGACGATGACATGCAGGTGATCATATGGTAACGCTTGATTTCTTCAAAGATGCTCACGCTGTCTTATATAACCAGGAAAAGGGAAACCACTGATGAATATCCAGCTACTTCTAGCAAATGAATTTTGTTTTCTTGGTATGGATCCTAGAAAAACGCATCATATGCCAGCTTTGAGAAAAGCAATGTTTTTTCCATGACAAATCTTAATAATAAGTTGCCTTTGCGAAATTATGACGAACGATTGAGAACATTTAGTTTGCTTTTCAAACGCGTACGAAATGCGAGATTCCCCAAGAGCAGTTTTACGTAATGTGAATGCCGGAATAATCGTGTAACAAGCTAGCCCAATAGGAAGTTATACTTTTTAGACAAGTACTGCGTATTAGTACATACAGGACATACATGATCGTCCAAACGTGCGCATTCCTTGGCACTTCGTTATGTTAAGTTATATGACCTGTGTGGTACACCATTCATCAATTGTGCCAAGAGGTAAATTGTGTGCAGGCTATTCCAAGGTAAGCATCGTGAAAGAAGGGAGCACCCAATGGTGTTCTGTTTATGCAAAAACGAATGCGTAAAGAGCCGAGTACCATCCGTTGGGCGACGCCAAATGTAATGGCAGTTTTCTTTAAACTAGCGTTATTGAGCGATAAAAATAAGGAGAGAATAATAAGGAATACATCTGGCGAAGAGAGCACTTGATGGTCAAAGGTCAACAGGCGCACTTTCCAGAGAAGCAGCTAATGGGAGGCCCAATAGTCGAGTGCTTCTGAGAAGCTCTAAAAACGCAATTTGTTATAAACAGGGATTAGAAATGACATCAAGTTTGGGAGCGAACAACCAGTTCGGCTTCACATAATTATGATTCGCGAATAGCTTGTAGTGGTGGCACAAAGCAATAATTTGAAATCAGAACCATGCAAAAGAATGAAAACAAAAAATGTTTCATAGTTTAGAAGGAATGCGTCTGAGTGAAATTAACCGGTAGTTTGAAAGGTATTATCTGAATAAAAGAGAGCAATATGGTGAAAAATCAAACAGTGTCAAGACGCGTATTCTAATTCTATCAACTGTGGGTTCTATCATCGTGCTTACAAGAGAGAGCGAAACACAGCCAATGAAAAAACAGGAAGATCAACCAGATTGAAATACATGGTATTTTACGTTTACCTGGAATATGAACCGAGGGCTAATAAAGAAACGCCAGGCCTGCACGGGACACGAAGAAAAGTGAAAGCGTGCGGTAGAGCAGTGGCGCATCTGAAGACATTTGTATACGCTCTTAGAGCAACAACTGCAAGTACAGTTGCAAAGTGTCCACTGCTAGTAGAACACCCCACCACAGAGTTTCCAATAGATGCACTAGAGGGAATTCTGACGCTAGTGTCTGTAGGATCTGCAACACACGGTGCTTCAGTCAGCGTACGAATGATGGGTAATACATGAATTTGTCTAAACGTCGTTCTTTCAGCCCCATGTGGCCTGCATTTGCTTTATCGCGAGATCAAGTTGAGAAAATGATCAGCCTTTCTAGAATATCACCTCTACATTTTTAGACTCATTACATAAAATGGGGTCTCGAACCTAACAAATTTTTTTCTTTTTTCCGAAACAATCGTGGTTAGACACTACAATAAAAAAATTGACGAGCGTATTTGAAGCCATCAGAACGAAGACTGGACAAATCCGTGTACCACCCAGCATTTCCATGGTCGATGAACGATCACCGTGCCAGTGTGCCCAGTAATCGATAATTGTGAACACTATGCACCCAACAGCCACTCGACGGCCACGCAGGACAAGTGGATCAACAAGTCTACACACGTGATCTAAACAAACAAACAAACAAAAAACACTGGAACCTATAAACACGTGGACTTATATAATAAACTTGTGGGACTTATATTCGAAAGCAGGTCATGAACAATTAAATTAGTAAAAGACGTCACGATCGTATCTTGGGGAGTAATATTCCTTTAAGTATGTGTGCCAACTATGTACAAAATAATTCATCACTTAAGTCACAATTTGTGCTGATGTGATGTGCTGCTTGTTTTCTACTGCGCTTGAAGAGGCTGATAACCAGCAATAAATTGTTATACATAATAGCGTTAACAAAAAGACATAAATTGTAGACAAAGTAACGTGCTGTTTAACATTCTAAGTGCTTTGCGGTATTATTGGTACGTATTCGCTTGAAAGAAAAACTTGCGGGAGATTGTTTCTCGGCTGTAAGTTGACGACAATTTTCTTGACTCTCGTGAAATAACTTATGTGTTCTTTCCGACTTTCGTGGAAACCTGTTTTCACTTATTAGGAATACTCGTTTACGTCCAGCTTGCTTTCTGTATAGATATATAAGCAAAACCGTGCCAGCACCGAATGGTCTTCAGTTTAACTACGCAGTATGTAGACTTGAATATTCCAGGCATCAGGAGTTTACGACCAATCAGATAAAGTGATCTGTTTATAATGCACAAAGGTTGGTCTCGTGGTCAGATAGCGACTGCTCGTTCGTCTCGTTTCTTGCCTTTTCGTGGACTTCGTTGCCGCCAGGCTCAAGAGCGAAGAAAAAGTTTAAGTTTGGGAACAGCTTTCATAGTTGCGTACATATTGCGTATGCGGAAGCCATGCAGGCATGGTATCACAAGTGAAGCGCGCTAACCCCGCTGAAGATGTCTCTTGGTTTTTACGGCACAGGTGTTCGGCTTCGTTAATATGCCAGTCTGCGTTACTCACGTGAGAGGCTTCAGAAGTTACAAAGAGCAAAAGCAGCGCCTAAGGATCTCCCTCCGCGCAGAAAGAGGAGCCCTAAATCAGCTCGCTGCGTCTCATATTCTGCTGTTCTTCCTCTTTTTTTAACGCGAGAGCGTTATAAAGCTCATTTCCAGGAAATTCTGGCTTTGTTGCCGGTGTCGACGTTGTTGGTGGTGAGTGAAAAAATGTTATCATGTGCGTGACCAAAAAAATTGAAAAATACGCAAATAAAATCATCAATATCATTATCAGCTTGACAACGACCACTCCTGGGCAAAGGCCAATCCCATTTTCCAACAATCAACCCGGTGTTAGGCTCTTCGTCACCACGTCCTGCAAAGTTTCAACCACCTACTTTCTGTCTCCCCTTCGTGCGCTTGCCTTTTCTGGGAACCGCTGATATGCAGTGGTTATACTGTCTGTGCTATGTGCCCAGCCCATGTCCATTTCTTCTCGATTTCAACTATGATATCTATAAGTCCGGTTTGTTTTCTGATCCTCTACGTTCTCTTCTTGTTTGTTAAGGTTACATCTATCATTTTCCTTTCCATCGCTCCCGGCGTGGCCCTAAATTTGAGCTGAACCATATTTGTAAGCCTCCAGGTTTCTGCTTCATAGGTAAATATTGGCAAGATGCAGCCAATATATACCTTCTTTTTGAGGGTGAGTGGCAAATACCATTTATGATTTGAGGATGCTCGCTGAATGTGATCCACCCGATCCTTTATCTTGTGGTTATTTCACTCTCGTGGAGCGGCTCAGCGGTTACTACTTCTAAGTAGACTTATTCCTTTACAACTTCCAGTGCCTCTTCACCTATCGCAACGTGCTGTCTTCTGCCGAGACTATTGCACATTATTTTAGTTTTGTGCATATTACTTTTAGACCTACTTTTATGCTTTCCATGTCTCATTCAGTAATCATGAGTCGTAATTTGCCCCCTGAGTTACTCATCAAAGTAATGTCATCAGAAAATTGCAAGTTACTATAACTCTATTCATTAACTCATATTTCTAACTGTTCCAAGTCCGGAGCCCTAAAAACCTCCTGTAAACACGTGGTGGAAAGCATTGGAAAGATCTTCTCCCACTGCCTTACACTCATGCTCATTGGGAATCCGTCACTTTCGTTATGGAGAACTATAGTGGCTGTGGGTTCATTGTTGATATTTTTCAGTATGTTTATGTATGGTTCTTGGATGTCCTGATTGATGATTGATTTGGGAGTTTAACGTCCCAAAACAATCATAATAATATGACAGACGCCGTAGTGGAGGGCTCCGGAAATTTCTATCACCTGGCTTTCTTAACGTGCACCCAAATTCGAGCACACGGGCCTACAACATTTCCGTCTCCATCGGAAATGCAGCCGCCGCAGCCGGGATTCGATCCCTGCTGCTCAGCAGCCGAGTATCTTAGCCACTTGACCACCATGGCGGGGCGGCTGAATAGAGAATGATCGCGAACTTAAGAAAGAATCCAGCGCGATTCAGCCCTGAGTCAGACTAAAATAATATATCCGATAGGTCTGCTCTTTTCGCGGCCGCCATGTTGGCCTTCATTCTTAACCAGTGGCGTGGTGAGTTGGTTATGACCATCTTGACAGAGCCTGGCGTGTTGACGTGTCGAGGCCTGCTCCAGACTTCATGGGTGCGGGGAAACGTAAAAGCAGCAGCACACGCTCACCCAAGCGTACACACAAAAACCCAGATGGCGTAATTCCTAGATTTTCGAGCTCTTCGAGTACTAGGCAACGTCGACCATCACCGGTGAAATTCGGGGGAAGACTGAGCCGGGAGAGAGGAGGAAGGCTAATGCCCTTGACAACACTGCGCATGGCCCGCATCTCCCGGGTGGTTCATTTCTTTGGAGACTAAGTGATTTGCACGCGGCACACAACTCTCTGTGGTTACCCCTCAAATGTCTATTCGTTCATAGCGTGCGCCTGTCGGGCTCCATTACTCCTTTTTCGGGTAATATTGCCTTAGAGTGTAGGCGAGAAAGGGAGAAAGACGAAATTCGAGAACAGTCTGTCTGCAGCAGGGGTGCTGTATCATGTTTGTCTTTCTTCATGACAATGGCGCAGTCGTCGAAAGGCATTGGTGACGCAACTGTAAGCTTGAGGTCACGCGTCCGACCGAGGAACACCATCAAGTTTCCTCGCTTATGGATCCCGCAAGGTGACCGTCGCGGCAAGTGCATTCCACCTCGAGCGCATGGCGTCCAGGCCTCCATTGTGGTTCTGGAAAACCTGTCCGCCGACGCGATACTTCGCGCCATTTTGACGCACGGGCTCCTCTCACCTAGGGACGCCAACATGCCTCCTCTAAAGCTGGTAACCTTTTGGCGCTTCAAGCACCGTCCTCGGACGGCGTCCAGGCCTGCTCGGTAGCTCAGCATCACTTCATTAACACCACAGTACTAGCTCACGACACAAGATTACACGGGGTACGCTTGCCTTGGAACACCGTTGGCACTTCCATTGGTATGGACCCAATTGGCCTGATTCTGTCCAATGTTGGATCTCCAAGGGACACCATCCATTCGTCCTAGTTCCATCATTCTACCATCATGATGACTGGAGTCACTGCATCCTCCGCGGATTCCAGCTCTGTCTCTCCAACTGAATCAGCCGATAGCACCACGGAGCTGCAGAGCGCCATTCCCTAACTCCGCGTCACGACTGACGTCTTGCTAGCGTCCAATTCCTTGCTGCCACCAGCCACAACTTTGTGCATGCTTAAGGCCATGTTGGCTGCAGCCGCATCGTAAAAACGTGAAGCCAGTCTACCCGAAAACAATCGCAAGCTCCCTGTGTTCCTTCACGGAGCTCTCGGAGCAACTGGGCTGCTTGGAGTAGGCACACTCAGGATTCTCGCCACGCGCTTCACCATCGACACCTTTATGGGTGGTACCGGAGTTCCACGGCATCAAAGACGACGTCTTGAGATGCATTCAGGACGTCGACTCGCTGGGCACCGTCCATGCCTTGCTGGAAGCCTGGAAATAGACAATTGTCATCGATCGCCTTCGTGGAGCCGCCAAAGCATGGTGCAGTTACGAAGGTGTGCAACAGATATCCTGGACACATTGGTGTGAAGGGCTTACGGCGGCTTTTCGTCGACTTTCCGATACTTGCGACCTCCTTCCGGCCGACCAATTTCCCACCGCGAACGGGAGATGTGAGGCTCACCACCTCCTGAGAGCACCTCAGCCACCTACCACCCCGACAGCTCTCGTCGAATGAGACAAGAAGGGCACGGCGTAACTGAGTCATTTGCCAACGTGCTAATCACACACTATAAGCCCACGTTGGGCGCCAGCTCAATGCCTCATTGCAGTCTTGCAGCCCAAAAACAAATAAGAAGATCGCCCTCGAGCCCTATTAGTTGGTGACACCACCTCAGAGCTCGCTCCATCTGGATACGCGGCCTCTGTCCTGCCGGATGAGCCACGACACAACGCATCCTTCCTCTCTACACTCTAAGGCAAAATGGTGTTAAAAGGGTGTGTAGTTCGTCCTTCTGGGGACTAATGGGGCTCCCACAACCAATAATTCCTTTAAGAACTAACGGCACCGGGTCTAACAGTTAGTTTCCGCAGACGAGCTCAAGAGACTAACAATAAATCCTCACATTCACACCTTAGTGAGTAACCGTTTGTCCCACAATTCATCTCAGAGGACAAACATTTCGTCTTCACATTTGCACCTTATCGGGCAACTGTTAATCCCCACATTTACGCCTTACTGGGCAAGCGCTAGTCCTCACAGTTGCACCTTGCCGGACGAACGGTTGATCCACTCAAATACTCCAATCAGATGAAATTTTTGTCCACAGTTCGAACATTGTTTTTGTTAATTTTCCGCCAGGCCTAATACTTTTTTCGCCCTTTTTTCTGCACCGTGAGCAACAAATTGCGCAGAAAAGAACACGCGAAAAAGTAGTTAGCCACCTATGTGTAACTGATTTCCCAGTCATAGCAGCAACGAAATACAAAAGTGGGACAATGTTTTATTTTTTTTGCATGCCCATGAATATTCTTCATTCATATAAGTGAATTCATGGTGAAGTGTGCAAGTCCAGTCTCGTTCTCAAATCTTGTTCACTCCTTGTGGAGCTCCTCAGACGGAAGCGATAGATGACAGGCATTTAGGACGCCAGCGCACGCAGCCTTCTGCCTGTTGTGTTCCCACGGCTGCACGTACAATAATATAGTAAAAATAGTTAGGCACACGTGACAGAAGATGAAGATGCACGCATTTTACAAGTACGTGCACGTTGATATAACAACAAGCGTTAAAATATGACGCACAAAAAACTTTACTTTCACATCTCGCACAGTCCTTCTGAAGCTGCTCTGACGAAAGAGATGGACTACAGGCATCGCAGACGCCAGCGCACACAGTGTTCAGCACGGTGTGTGCCCACGGTTGCACAATAAGTATGTGAAATAGTGAGTCACACGTGACAGAGGATGAATACAAATGCATATGAGAAATACGTGCGAGGTATAATGAAAACATACGTGAGATATGACGTGCTAATAATTTCACCTTGATGTCAACATCGTCAAAGACTCATTTCGATCCCCGTAGCGCAACGGCTTAGGAGCGGCGGCCGCAGCCAGAACTCCTTGAACCACAGTGCCACTAACAATTCGGCGAGTCCTAAGCGAGCGACGTCGTTCAGCTCGAGCAAGCGAACGTGAGACCACACACGGCGCTGCACGCGGAGTGTCTGCCGCCAGCGAACTTCGCACAGGAGAGCGAGCGTACGCTTGGCCGCCGCCACGAACAGCGCCGAGCTAGTTTGGAGCTATCGCCGAAGAAATCGACGGTAATGCGGCCCTTTTCCACAAACTCAAGCGAGTGCAGCGCGCAAACGCGAGTCCGCCGCCGCGGCCAATGGATGGCTCCAAGCTGCTTGCGACCGACTGACGGGAAAGCCAACTGTAATGGCGACCAATTTTCAGTGAGTTCCGACGCTAGCAGAAGCCCCGACAGCCCGTACTGGTGCACACACAGCGCGCGACATACTACAACCAAGCTCTTTACGAGAACCCGAAACGTGTTTTCGACGACTCCCAGCACAGCAACAAGGTCTCAGCCCAATATGAGCATCCCGGAGCTCGTCACGGCGGCGAAGACAGGTGAGCACTCGATAAACGAGCGTACGGGAGGCCGACGGCAATGGCAGCCAATTTCCAGGTGGTCGCAAAGCACAGGCGAACTGCAGACGGCGAAGCTGACCTTCGCGATGCATTTCGTGCTTTCGATATATAACAAGACCGAGCCCGTTGCCGGCAAGCGCAATCCGTATCGTACACGCGACAAGTACAGTAGAATAAAGAATGATAACCTACTCGCTTAAGAATCCAGCGCTGATTTCTGCCCTCCCTGAGTCAGACTGAAGTATATGTCCGATAGGCCTGCTGTCTTCTCGGCCGCCATATTGGCCTTCCCAACTCTTGCTGTCGTGTGTTGGTCGTAATTACCTTGAAGCCAGAGATATAGAGCGCGACGAGGTGACGTGTGGAGACTTGCTCCAGACTTCATGGGTGCAGCGAAACGGAAAAGCAGCAGCCCATGCTCATCTAAGCTTACGCACAAGCACAACGTCGTAATTCCTAGATCGTCGAATCCAGGTGGTCGTAGTCGAGCACTCCGAGCACGACGCAACGCGAACCATCGCCAGCGAAATACGGTGAAAGACTGAGCCAGCAGAGGAGAAGAAGGTCGGCTAGTCACCTTGGCAACGCTTTTCGCGCTTCCTGCAATCCCCGGGCGGTTCATTCCTTTGGAGCGTGGTTGGAGACTAAGTGGTTTCGCACGGCACGCTTCCCTCTGTGGTTGCTCTTCAATGGTCTATACGTTCATCGCGCACGCCTATTGGGCTCCGTTACTTCCTTTTCGTGTCATTTTGCCTGAGAGTGTATGAATGCCTGTAACACCACGACTTGCAGTCTTCCTCTACAGAAAGTAGTAATGTCTAGCCATAACGAGACCAGCGCTGACCAGTTTCAGCCATTGTTTTGGACAGCGCAGTCAGTAAACGCCTGCTCGTGTATTCGCTATTCCCAAAGAGACGTGTGTCGTGAATCTCCGATTGCGTGCACAGTGCGACGAAAGAGACACCGATGGTTACGACCTTCCCGCAACAAACATTGCCATCCACATTCAGTACCTGCAGCAATGCGCCAAATGCCAGCGCCCGAGTGTCAAAACTCGCAACGACCATATCTACATAGCCAGTCGCGCCCACTGGAGTGTGGGGCGAATTCCCACAGCCAGTCGCAGCGCGGCTGATGCCGACCTCCGCGAGGCAGCCAAAGTCGGCCGCCTGAGTCTTTGGCACCTCGTCAAGACATGTCGTGGCGTAAAATAGACAGACCACCGCGGCAAACTCAATGCCACCCGCCAGAGACGATTCCAGCTGGTGGTCATACTACGTCACAATCGTGGCCGAGTGTGAGAATAATAGTGCCTCTGGGGCGCAGGAGCGCGCGATAGACTAGGCTATCAAGTAGAGGATACGAAGCACAATAAGAACAGTCAGCCTGCAGCAAGGGTGCTGTCTCTTGTTTGTCTTTCTTGGTTGAATTTCAGGTCAGCTGTTACACTTTGTCCATGATTTTCTGTCTGAGCGCCGAATGAAAGTGCGCATTATAGAAGTACAGAGCGAACCTCTCGCTGTGAAATGTGACATCGCGCAAGGCAGCGTCTTGTCACCGCTTCTCTCAACAGCGTACTTGCGGGACTTCCATGCTGATTACCTCGAAAATGCGACTTTTCTATAGTCATAGCGATTTATGCTGGTGAAATCGCATTCTTGGTCAGCGGTTCGTCACACCATGGTCCACAACTTCTTGGTATAATGCAGCGAGCTCTAAATGCAACTTCAGAATACTTGGTAGAAGTTAGCCTTCAGACTTCGCCCAAGAAGTCAGCCCCGGTCGCGAATCAGCCTAGGAAACGCACTCGTAGAAGCCTTAGCAGGCTTTCCCTTGGCGACACACCGATACACTGGGTACACGAACATCGCTAACTGGGTGAGTTAGCGATGTTCGACAAGTTAAGCGACGGACGAGTTAAGGAACACGGGCTTTGAAAGACAGTCATTAACTAATAAACGGGTTGAGCATTCATTTTAGCATAGTTTCACACCTTTAAATATAGTGGAGCCAGCGTTGGTATGTTTGAGAAGAGAAGACAGAAAAGAATAGTGAACCCGATCAAATGCTTTTGCTAAGTCTAATTGTAGTAATGCCAGTTGTTCATATGAGTGTGAACAATGTTTCAATACTGTGCGAGCAACGTCTATGTTAGTTTGTATTGAGCGACCTTTTAGACCGCAGGTCTGATGGGTACCAATGAGTATCGACATTGCAATTTGATGTCTGTTTGAAAGTACCTTTGCAAAACTTTTGTAGTGGACGTTGCGTTATGTAATTTGTCGGTAGCCGTCAACGCGACGAAGTTTTCTTTTCTCTGAGTATTTTTGGATGAAAACAGCGTTGCCTTTAGTAAAAGAGCGAGGAAGCGTCTCTAGATTAAAACTCCGCGCGAAAATGTCGAGTAGCACAGATACAGTAATGATTTAAATGTCTTGTGAAACTCGCCGGATATTCCGTCGGGTCCTGGCGTTTTTGACAATGGTAACTGTTCAAAGGCAAGCTCGATTAATTGTATAGTGAATGGCCCACTAATAGATTCACATTCCTCGTCAGTTAGACAAGTCACAAATAATAAAAACTGCGTCACCAGACGTTGATTTTCATTTTCCAAAGAGGCGCTGAAGAATTCTTTGTAATAATAAGCTTTATATGCTGATATAATTTCACTTAAAATAATTACCAATATTCCTCCCGAGTAATAGCCTTGTATAAGTTTGATTTATCATTGCGATATTCATCGAGTAAGGCTTGACGTGTGGGCTCCTCTAAATGCAAAATACGGGTATTGCGGGATCGAACACGGGCACCTCTGTAACGTGAAGCGTCATACCTCTGTAGTGCGTTTTTGGCATTAACGATTTCTGCTGTAGAGCGACCAGGAGCCTCACGCTCGAATTCATATAGGCTTTGAAGATTTGATTTAGCATTTTTAGTTCTACATTTCTGTAAAAGCCCCTCACAGATCCAATTTCTATAGCTATCGCCCTAACTTTTTGTTTGAATAATTCCCAAGAGGCGAGTGAAGACAATTTTGTCGGAATACAGTTCTTCAGTGCTATGTGGATGCGTGCAGTAAACTCCTGGCGGCTTACAAATGAACAGTTAGGTTTCCAAAGTGCCACTGAGGTCTGAAGTTACATCAGATGTTGCTACCTATCTGCCCAACAACAATGGAGTGATCTGAAAAGGGAAATGGGCTCCGTTTTGCATGAAACGTCGCGGGAATTAAGTGGTGCTGAAACGTAAATGCGATAAAGGCACATATGGGTACTGTCTTGGGCGTGATGATACCAAGGCAGGTTATTCAGCAATCTTATATGAACTAGTCTCGCATTCATTTAGCGATGCACCACGGCGCACCAGCTTGTTCGAGAATTTGGCTACCTTGCTAGATCCTGACCGTAATATTGTGCACATGGGCGATTTCAAGTGTGGCTAATTTATGCGATCGTACCGGGCTTAGTCGCGATGACAAAAGTGCTGGAGCACGTCGGTGCTTCTGGCTTGTTGGCAAACTTGCCGTAGGCAGGCTTGGTTTCAGGAAAGCAATCGCGTAATACGACTTATAAAGCATATTAAAACAGCGAAAGAACAACAAGTCGTCGCAAATTGCGAATAGCGTAACGAGTGGGTCGTCCAATGCTCCAACCCATTACAAAAGCTTGTTCTTGTTCACCTATTAACTGTGGCACATACCCACATCAGGCATAATTCCTCATTGTTGTCACCCACTGCATGAACTATTGGCGCGAAATTCATTCAAAGTGTTTAGCGGATACCATGCTTGTGAGAAGAATGACGAGAAATAGCATAGCGATTGCCAGCCTACTACCCAAACATTTATTATTAATGTCGTAGTTGGTGCCAAGCAAGTGTGCTTGCAGCAGTTAGCCAAAAAGGCTGCTCTTTCAGCTTTCGCTGTGACTGTGCTGCGCCTTCCACGCAAGCCGGGTGTTTTTTTTCCATTTTATGATGGACTTCTACGAAAGGTTCTGAAGTTTCAAGTTTGAATTTGATTGTAACATCATGAAAATACAAGTAACATGGTTAATAAATATTACAGGAGGATGTGCTTAAGAGACACTGTCAGAGGGACCTTCCTATAGACATTTTATTGATTTAGTACAATGCAGACAAGTGGCGATAAAAAAAGCGTATTGGAAACACTTGGAAGAATCAATAAACTATAAAAAATAATAAAGAACTTTCGAACCTGTTTTAAAAACAAAAAATATACGAACAGTACAGAATGCTAAAGAATGATGCATAATAAAACGATTCTAGAAGAATTTTATGTTGGAAAGGCAAAAACAAAATTCACAGCTCAAAAAGAGTGGAAAACAAAATAGCAGTTGCTATAAAAATGGTCAAAAACAAAAAGGAGAAAGCATCAATGTGAAGGCGAAACTATGATTTGTTAGGAAAGGTATTTGATTTCTTCAGCATGCGTTGTTATTATTTCAGTGAAAGTATATTTTCAAAACGAAATTTCATTTCAGGATGGGCAACGGCCGTCGTGAGCGAGGAAGCCCACAAGATTCAAGGTGAGTCCCTGCCTGGAACGGCACTAAGCGACTTTCATGAGCACGCTGCCCTCACGTCGTTTTGGGCATGCTTTGTTATTTACTTTACATGAACCCATCTCATATCTTCCACGTAACGTAGCAGGGCTACAGTAGTGCTACATCTATGGGGACAGACGGCTTTTCGTGGGCGCGAAAGGCTTTAAAGGGGTAGCGACACCTTTGTTCGGAGGTGTGTTTATATTGCCACACAAATGTCTTGTATACACAGAGAGTTATGAGCAAGTGCGTACCGCAGCGAATGCTGATAAAACATTTTATTTTTTTAATAAAGCGAACCCTCCAACATCAACACTAGCTTGACGTCACACTGGAGTACTAGTTCTGGTGACCTCACACAGCATTCTGGCTAGTTGTAATGGCGTCATGCATCAAAACTTCCTAACTGCTGCTTGTGCGATGTGAATAGAGTCCAATTCGCAGCGGTCGTGGAAACGTCACGATGTCTTACGCGAGCACGTGACGAGGATGTATGATACCCCTTTGTGACGTAGGGTACAGGAGCAACCGAAAATTAGAAGGAGAAGAAAAGTGGTGATGATTCCAAGTGCTCCTCTAGCTGTCAGACTATCCTGCTTCGCCATCACGTCTCCGCGGTTTCGCCTTTACTGGTTCATCTGCATTGTAAAGGGATACTGAGACAAATGTGTTGGCCTCGCGTTTCTTTCTGTTCCAGTGTGTTCCTTGGGGCCTGTTAGTGATAACACGACACAACAATTTCTGCAGCGCGTCATCGATAAATAATTACACGCTCGTTAATACCGACCAGTGTAAATTTCGGTGTCCAAAACGACAAGGTACAAGGTGCAGCTATCACCGCCTAGCGGGTGCAACGCTCGACTATGTCCGCATACTGAAGTGTGGTGCTCTTCCGCGTGCTTCACATTATTAATTTTCTTTGACCAATACACATGCCAGCGATATCATCAAACACAACACTCGTGCGCCGCAGCTACGGATAAACGAGCAGCCGCTGCGTGATAATCTGCTGGAAGAAAACGCGACCAAAGAAAAGTGGTGGCTATAAGGCCAATTCAACTTGCTGTCGCGGGTCACGTGAGGGATGTAGGAGGTCCACAAGGGTCCCTTTGAGGGGGTCAATAGCGTGATGTAGTCGATCACTCACTAAAAGTTCAGAAATAATTTAAAATTCCCTCTAAGCTACATTCGTTGTCGATATTTCGTAGGCGGTGTACGCGTGTTCACAGGGAATTGATTACGCAGGCCATCTCGGCTACAAAATTTTGTGACAGTACTCCAATAAACAACCGGACTCGGAAAGAACTACAATTTTCGCAAAATTGACATATTGTACTCGTAAGGCTATGTCATAGCGTTTAGCATAGAGTTTTTTCTCCAACATTTACTAAAAGGAACTTTCGTACTACTATCTCTGGAAGATGCAACGCATGGCACTTCAGCTGGTGTAGGAATTATGAGTAGTACACGACCTTGTTCATACATCGTCCGTATGTCTCTGTTTGGCTCCGTGCGGCCAGCATCAGCTTTGTCCCAACACGATTTTGAGCAAACGTTGAGCAGTTTTATTTCGCCACTTTAACTCTTCAGGAGGTCCAGTGCGCTATAACTTGTTTATACTCTTCGGCCCAGCTCCTCACCTTATCTTTGCAAATTTTCAAGAGAGCTCGCGCGTATTAGTGGCTGATCCAGGTGATATACAGACCCTTTAGCAATCGCAATCACGCTTACTCAGACAGGATGTTTTATATGGACGGAATTACGAGAACTTACACACAATATTGCCAATGAGAATATCAAGGGCGTAGTAGTATTGAAACTGGGCAAGTTGGTAATGATGCATAGCTGGTTGATGTAAACATCACTAAAACAAAGACAGAGTAAAGGAAACGCACAAGACCAGCCGCAGTGCTTGGCTTGTGTCCTTCCTTTTCTCTGTCTTCGTTTTTCACGCTGTTTACTTCGATAAAGGGTGTCATTTGTACCAAGAGTACACGTGACATATGAGAGGAGAAAGTAAAGCGGATGAAAAGAAATTTCGCGATTGGCAGAGACCGAAACTGCTACTTTCTAATTCGGAGGTCGCAAGTCCCTGGGAGCAACAAGCTGTCTTTTCGTCCACTCTACTTGCTTGACGTTTATATTACACTTGCTACAAAGAACACCCCGTAAGCGTCCTCTGGCAATAATGTCACAAAATAATTTTTATAATGTGTCCAAGAAAAAGAAAAGAGGCCTTAATGCGCTCTTTCATTCATTTAAATATAGACTGATTGTAGGTGGAGATTCCTTGCCTTTGTATCTGTGGTGCGATAAATATGTGTTTTGTGGGTGCGCGTGTGATGCCGTATCAGTGATTCAGTGCCTGCTGTCACTTGCCGAATATGATAGTAACGGCGATGGAAATTATCAACTTAAGGACATATAAAGCGACCTGACGGGATGCATAACCAGCAATTTCCTGGGCCTTGAATTGCGTTCTTCATGCACAGGGGTCTTGCTTTGCTCCGACTGACAATTTGTGACGGCAAAACATGTTGCCATTGTGTTAAGTCAGTTCTGCCACTTGCCGCAGGTTTTATTGACCTTGCTTGTTCGCGGGGAGGAGGAAATCACATCTGCACAAAGTTGTGCAAGAAAGGCCATCATCCTGAACGCACGGGCGTCTGCGAGCACTCCAGCTGCGTGTGCAAAACACCCCCGTCCGGCCACAGTTCATGATGGGCTGAAGGTGCTTGACTATACGTGTCAAAAGGGCGTCTTTCAATAAAATGAGGCCCTCTCTAGCCTTGTGCTGTCTCGCTGGTGATCTTTAAAGAGTCTGTAAGCTTCGATGGAGTGCTGTGCGTCATGGTTAGTATCTTGAGCCAAGGGTGAATCCAGTTAAAACTGGAGTGCCAAGAGGGGTGTGTGTACTGACCCTTTTCTATTTAGCAGTTACTATCATAGAGGGATCCCCATCACAGCAAAAATACTGTTAAATATGTTCACAGTGGTCCGCACATACATCCCAATCTGCAAGAGGAGGTGTAAAGAAGCGGGGAAGGTTGACATAAGCTTCGGGAAAAAGGCGATTGCCCCACTCTCGATATACCTCTGCCTTCAGCTAATAGGGCATCCCTGTACCATCTCTCAGTCTAGTAAGTTATGTTCTATCAGGAGATCTGTTCAAGCTTTTTGTAGCGCCAGTAGTGGAAACAGCCCCGCCGCACTGCTCTATGGTTGTTAAGGTTTTCCGCTGCTTACCCGCAGGTCACGGGATCGAATTCCGGCTACGGCGGCTGCATTTTTGATGGAGGCGAAAATGCTGTAGGCCTATGTGCTCAAATTTGGGTGCACGTCAAAAAACCCCAGGTGGTCGAAGTTTTGGGAGCCCTCCACTACGGCGTGCGTCTCTCATCGTGGTTTTGAGACGTTCAAACCCACATATCACTCAACCAACAGTATTGTAAACAGAAACGTCGATTGTCATGAACCATCACGCTCTCTGTATGTCTTCCTCCTCATGTTCTGCTTCGCTCCCACAACGCATGCACTGATTTGTCCAGCTTGTGGTATTACAAATTAGATTTAACAGTCTTTGTGCGAAATGTTCCTGCCCAATTCACGTACACTGATCATATATTATATTGCCCACAGAATCGAAAGCTGGGCTAGTTGGATATGCATGGTATAACTGTTATATTGCCGCCAGTGTTACGTAGGACTAGTGATGTTACATGCCCCCGCTAAGCTTACCTAACGCTAGTCATGTAACCCTAAGTCCCACCGTACTTGTCACAGAATACGTTTCTGCCGAATTTACAATTTAGATGTGGCGTAGAGTCACGTTAGACATTGACGCGACCCGTTCTTGCCAAAATTACATAATACTAGTCACGAAGCTTTCTCCCTCTAAATTCTTAGTAAATCAACGCAAAAAGATAGACACGAAAAGAAGAAAAAGATCACAGCATATCCACGGCGTGAATGACGATGAGTAAGGCGAAGCGTTCGTCCGTGCGTCCATGCTTCCGTCCATCCACGCGTCCATCTACTGTCAGTCTGTGTCCGTCCGTTCGTTAGTTCATATCTCTGCCTGTCTGTCCATCCGTGCGTATGTCTGTCTGTCTGTCACTTACACAAGTGCCACCTGCTGAGCGAGTCATAAAACTAGGTGGTTACAAACCGGTCACAGACATTCGTGGATAGCTCCATGGCTTCAAGAGCTTCACCCCTAAAGCAAAGGACAGGCACTGAACTTACAAGTGTTGGGTTTACTGTGTAAAATGAAATGCATACATGTAGTCTGACTGAGCGCGCACCATTACAACAGCTACTCGCAACGTTTTCAGAGCAGGTGAAGGCCACAGTAACGAAGGCAGATACAATGGGCGGAAGTGCAGAGATTAGGGGCGCTATGCAGGATCGCCTGAGTTTCGCGAAACTCGGCATCTTTCCGAGCTCTGGCCCCTTAAGAACAAGCCAAGAGTACCAAAAAGTCAAGTCAACCCCTCAGCGCGCTGCGTTTCATTGATTATATACCATGAAACCAGTCATTGCGTCAAGGACGATAAACTAAGTTGGGCGGTGTTTGTAAACCAGGGCCATCTTCTCTCATTTTTTTGTGCTTCCACTGAGTGAATAAGTGCACACATGCAATAAAAGTGTCAGAAACAGTTCCTGGTGATATTTTTTCGAAGAGCGGGGTGTTTAAAAAATTTTGAAGCATTTATTGCCTGCACTAAGTCTGTTTCGGAATAATCAACGAGGTGGCCTCCGAGATAGGTACCGGCCGAGCGTTTTACGACATCGCGACCGCAGCTAAACGCGAGGCCACCTGTTAATCATCACGATCAGCCTGTACATTCCAGCGCGCTGCTCGGCTGGTGTGCATCGTCTTTGTTGTCATCGCCCGCTAGCACCCAAGCACGTGCGGCGGGTAAATGAGCTGTTATGGGCAAAGCTCCTACAGCCATGGCTCTGTCTCTCCTAACTCATGGGACGCGACCACCTAGTTAAAGACTCATCAAGCAGCTGTAGATGGATGGACATGAGGACGGATGGACAGACAATTAAACAGACGGCCGGACGGACAGAGGGACGGACGGACGTACAGACGGTCAGAGAGGCAGACAGACAGACAGTCGATTCACAGTTCATATAGTTAACCCTCCAAACATTCGCCGCACCTATCATTATTCACTTCGTGGATATGCTGTTTTTTTTTCGGAAGGACGGTATTTCGGATGGTTGGTAGATAGGTAAGGACATGCTATGACAAAGCTAATTACGCCAAGTCCTGGTAAGTCTGAGGTAATTAAGCCACATCTTGAAAAGACCGTGTAATGAAGCCGTTTAAAGCTAGAACCGGGCCAACTAAAGCATGCAAGTTGAGGAGCTAACTAAATCTGCTAAATAACACGACGTTGATCATGAGCAGGCTAAGTAAAACCATGCTAATCAGCCTTTACTGATATTGTCACGGGGTCGTGACGTGGCCGAAGACAGGATACTTGGTGTTGGGATTTAACAGTTTATTTGAGCGAACCTGTGTCCGGCGAACGGAAAGTCCGATTACAGTAGACGTTTTGCACAGATTGCAGTGAACGGAGCGTCGGCCGAGGATCAACTACTGTCAAGCGGCGAAGTGCATCGGCATTCATACTCTTGCCATCAAATGTTCTAGCGTTATCACTAGTGGTGGCGTAGGTTCCGGAACAATCTGTACACTTTGCAGCGTGGGCGTGATCTTATCGAAACGATCTACTAAAGTCCGGAAGCTTTTCGAAAACTGCACGCGCGTTTTGCGCTGAGAATTATGTAGTGTTTTGTGGATAACAAAGCTTGAGAAATTGAACGTGGCAATATGATGAGATTTAGTATTCTGCTAATCAGAGTTACGTTTAATAGTGGCCACGGTAATTGCTGTCGAGAAAATGGCCTTTTAATTATGCCTAATCAATGAAGGCAAGACAGCTTAGTGTAATGAACATTAGGTCTCAGCCAATTAGTACAATAAAATTGAGACAGAGCAAATGTGGTCTTCTCTTCGTAACCGACAACGCACCTGAGGAGACGACCAACTTAAAAACCTGCAAGAAGCAAGGTTATCACAAACTTCTCTGCGTCTTAAGCCTTGCAGAAGTAGTGTAAGCTCGCCATTTATTTTATATGTAAAGAAGCTTCTGCTTAGCATTCACCGCATCAAACGCTTGACAGTCACACCAGCACCATCACAGTCACGAGTTGAACTAGAGGCTCCTTGGAATTAATCAGCTTGCATCCAAGTTCCCGCCTCCATCAGTTTGATTGACAGAAGCCCGTGGCGAAGATCGGGCACGCCCACCATGTTTGCTCATGCCGAGGAGCAGTATTCACGTCTAACGGCACGATTAATCTATCAGCTTTATCACGCAGGCTATGCACACACGCACGCAGAGGTAAAAGTTATATCACCACGTGGCTACAATGTTTTGTATTGAATTTCAGCGCGCTCACGACTTCGCCATTCAGAGCCGCGTTGCCACCTATTGCCACCACAATGCGAGCGCCCCTGGTGACCACCTGTCCCTGCATTTATCTTGAATACTTGATAGAAGCAAAACGAGTGGCACGAAAGTGCAGCGTGTACACCCTCCTTGCCTTCAAGAGTGGAAATTTCTATGCTGCAGGTGGAACGAAAGAACCTGTGCGAAAGAGGACATACGCCCACGTCTGTGGGAGGCACGTGCTAAGTTGGCAAAATGAGCGCATGACAGTCACGCTGACGTCGCTGCACTGCTAAAATGTTCAGTGAGTGGCGGCGCTTGCACGCGGTATTTTAAGTGCGAATACACTTTATAAGCGACCCCAAATCATCCACCACCGTCGGCGGCGTCCGCAGTCTTCTCTCTATCTTTAAAAAAAGTGGACTTGGCGGGCCGCAGCGCGACGCTCTACCGAATAAGCCACAGACGCGACGCTGATATCGGTGTCAGTAACGCGCCTTATACCCCCTCCCCCTTCGCTCGCTCCTCCGCTCTCCTCGCTTGCTGCAGCTGCGCGCGCACCCCTCTCTCTCGCGCGCTCTCCTTCTCTCTCAGTCTCCCGTCGAGAGCGGGTCGTGCGATGGATGTCCCGGAGGCAACGCTACCATCAACAACGAATGCAGTACAACCGAATGCCAGCACTGCACCCGTCGTTGGAGGTGACGGTACCGCGGTGGTTCCGCCGACGTTGGAAGACAAGGCGGCGCTGCGAAGGGCTCGTGAGACCGAACGTAAGCGGGCGAAGCGAGCAGCGGATGCCGAACTGCGTGCTCGCGAGGCCGAGTGCAAGCGGGCGAAGCGTGCAGCGGATGCCGAACTGCGCGCTCGCGAGGCCGAGGAGAAGCGGGCGAAGCGTGCAGAGGATGCCGAACTTCGCACTCGCGAGGCCGAGGACAAGCGGGCGAAGCGTGCAGCGGATGGTGAACTGCGCGCTCGCGAGGCCGAGATGAGGCGTCAGCATCGAGCCGCGAACGTGGCCCAAGAAGCGGAACGACAACGCAAGCGTCAGGCGGAGAAGGGTGATGAAGGCCGGCGTCAAGACGCCGCTCGCAATCGTCAATGGCGAGTGGACGTTCCCGAAGCCGTTCCAGCCAGTGAACGTGCCACGCGGGAGAGGGTGCGAGCCCTGGACTTTGCTCGTCCGGACGCGACGTGAAGTGTAAATAAATAATACTTCGTATATAAGGCATCTGTGTACAAATGCTTCATGACAAACAACACTTAAATTCATTAATTACACTTTAGTCATCATCATCAGTAATAAAACTCTCAAGCATTTCCCCGAGGGTGAACATGGTAAAGTGCGAATGCACGGGGTGATGCTATGAGGGGAGTAAAGTTAAAATCCGTTGGCATTCGCCAGTGAGTTAACGTAAACTCCCCCGTGTGATCAAATTGCGATTCCCAGGAACCATTGCACCATTAAGACACCATAGTGTGATTAATAAATATAATAGTGCGAATTAATGAATACCACTCATAGCATCACCCCGTGCATTCGCACTTGACCATGTTCACTCTCGGGGAAAAGCTTGGGAATTTTTTTTTCTGATAACCCCCGCAAATGCGTTTCCAACGCCAAGCACGTTCGTGTATTCATTTCTTTGTCAGCGCTGCTATCCCGCACTGTCTTGCGCCACGGCCAGCGCAAGCGAGCAAACTCGGCTGCCTGAGAAGCTCGGGCCATCCTGCATTGCAACCAAGGGTATTTTTATCGCAATAGCAATTATATTTACACTTTCGTCACGATTTTCAGAATATCCAGAAAAAAAACACTCTGGCGCGCGGAACCGAACGTGGGACCTCTGCGTCGTGAAAGTGAGGCGTCAACCACTGAGCCACCCCGGTTTTTTTCGTTGTTTGTGCTTAAACTTTACACACGTGCCAAGATAAAGATATTACAATACACAACGAACCATACAACAAATTTAAGAATAACTATGGCAGTCAGGCATTACTTTAACTCATCACGCCCTCGAATTCCTCCATGGTTCGTAGGGCTTCAACCCTTTCTACCCATAAAGGTAGACATTCGTCTGTTCTCACTACCTCGAGAAATCTTGAGATAAATTCTTTAAAATACTCTCTCGCTGGTCTCCTGTCAGAGTCACAGTGAAATCCAGCCATTCTAGAGCACCATATACTGTGCAAGGCAGTCATCGTGATAAAAAAGAGTACCCGTTAGACTCATGGAATCAGGTATTTGGCAATAGAGATTGAGAATGGATTAACTTTCGGTTTTATCATGATGACTGAGCCACCCCGGTGCACATCCTTCACCGTTCAAACGGCAAGCTACCTATTTATTTATTTATTTGTTTATTTAGATATACCTTACAGGCCTCCGTTGAGGCATTGTTTAAGGGAGCAGTACAAAAAAAGTGGACTTCCGTAGTAGTTAAAAAACACAAAGTTCAGGAACAGCAGTCATGTAGCAGATCACATAATAATAAGAGCAGTACAACACAAAAAGAAATCAAAAACACTAGCAAAGATAAAACAGATAATAAGGAAATATATAGGTGACACTACGGTGTATTACAATAAGATGCTGCAAAAAGGTTACAACGAAGAGAGCACACTGCGGTAATGGCAAGCATTTTTGCACCTCGTTGGCCAGATAACTGGTCAATACGTCATGAAAAACATTACTGTTTATCAGACATGCGATGCTATCCGGCAGGGAATTCCAACATCGGACTGCACGTGGAAGCGCAGAGCAGTTGAATGAACGTGTTGATCCGTAAATGCGGGTGTAGCTAAGGTGATTATGAAGCTTGTGTGACGTGAAGTAGGGTCTTTTTAAGCATGCTAGTGTTGTTCGAGATAAATGAATGAATTTGTGAAACATTGTCAGCAAGGCCATGTCACGTCAAGTACAAAATTATTGCAATGAAAGGTTAAATTGGATTTGTGCAACGCTAGATTGATAGCTGTAATCGTTAGAAATGAAGCGGCTTGCCCTGTTCTGAATTCGTTCCAACATGTCAGTAAGATATTTTTGGTGAGGGGACCAAAGAGGGAAAGCGTACTCAAGTTGAGGGCGAACGAGGGTAAGGTATGCTAATTTGCGAACATTAGAAGGAGCATTTCTTAAGTTTCGTCGCAAGTAACCCAAAGATCGGGAGCCTTTGGCTGAAACGAAGGTGATGTGTTCTGACCAAGAAAGATTTGTAGTGAATATAACGCCTAGATACTTATATTGTGTAGCTATTGCAACAATGTTTTTATTTATATCGTATGAATGTAGGGAAATAATAGGTTTCCGAGTAAATGACTTTAATTTACATTTTGACGTATTCAATGACATTAGCCATTTACTGCACCAGTTACTAATTTGTTCGAGATCATGCTGAAGTGCCAGATGGTCGTCTGTATTAACTATTGTGCGATAGACATTACAGTCGTCAGCAAATATTCTTATAGTGGAGGACACGTTATGCGGAAGATTGTTAATAAAAATGAGAAAGAGCAAAAGACCGAGGACGCTTCCCTGTGGTACACCAGAAGATACTTCAGTTAAGGAGGACGAGAAGTTATTTGCACTAGTGAACTGGTAACGTTCAGAAAGAAACTTCCAGAGCCATGATAAAGTGAAACAGTCCAATTTAAGAGCTGAAAGTTTTGAAATAAGGCGACAGTGTGCGACGCGATCGAACGCCTTAGAAAAGTAAAAAAAAAGCAGTCAGTTTGTTGGTTGTTGTTCAAGTTAGAGTGCAGGTCTGTAGCGAATTCAAGCAACTGTGTCTCACACAATATGCCTTTTCTAAAACCATGCTGATTATGAAAAAAGAACTTCTGAGTTTCAAGTTGTCTGTAGATCTGTGAGACGATAATGTGTTCCAGTAACTTTCAAGAAATGCATGTCAAGGAGATTGGTCGGTAACTTTCGCATGATAATTTATTGCCACTTTTAAATACCAACATGATTTTTGCCATTTTCCAGTCCGTAGGAAGGAGGTCAGTCGCGAGTGACTGCTTAAATATGTGAAGAAGAATTTCGCTTGACACTCTTACTGTATTTCGTAACATTTTTGAGTTTATGCCATCTATGCCACAAAAGAAGACATCTTAAGGTTATTTATGAGTAATGATAAACCCTCTATTGTGACATGTATAGGTTCCATGTATTGGTAGCTTGATTAAAAAATGTAAGGTACGCTTGAAGTGTCCTCATTTGTGAATACGGAACTTAAGAATGAATTAGGAGCCGCTGAACACTCGCTATTTGGAAGAGGAATATTGCTGCTGCTGTGTAAGCAGATATCATTAGATTCGTGGTTGGGGCTTATCATTTTCCAAAACTTAGCTGGATTGTTTTTAAGTAGTTCAAAAAGGTCATTAGAGAAATATTTGTCCTTTGCTTCGCCTAAATCTGAGCAATATGTTTTAAGATAGCATTTGTAATTCTGCTATGAGGATGATGTTCGAAGGCTCTTGGCGATATTATACAGCCGTTTCTTTCTGCTCCTCTTTAGCTTGAGCTTTTTTTTTGTAAACCAGGAGTTTAATCTATCGTTTGTTATAGAAACGAGTGGGACATATTTGTCTACCAACGCGCGCAAAGCATTTTTAAACAACAACCAGTTCTCATCCACAGATCTATTGTGAAATGAGGACCACATTGTGTTTTGAAAAAACTGTTCTTAGTTCCGTATTTATTGCAGCAAAATTACCTTTATTGTAGTCTCGAATTAGCTTTGTTATGGGTCCTGCCGTGGGTGGTGTTATGTTTGTTGTCACTTGAAGCAGATGGTGATCGCTGAAACCATCCAGGTGTTCTATGTTACTTATAGATTCAGGAGCGTTCTAGCACTTACCGCTGCTCACGAGTATCTCCGAGGGAATTGTGTTTTCAGCATTACCAGCAAGATGGCGCAAATAGCGCGCGTCGTTACATCGCGTGGCGGAGCACGCTCTAGTCTTCTAAGCGTACTTTGGTGGTTTCTTTTAATTGCGCAAGGGCCAATTGATGGCCAAAGAGCGCCATTTCAAAAAACTAGATATATGAACAATGATATGATGCGTGGCTGTAAAGGGGCCTTAAAAGTCTTCGCGCTAACGTGGGTAAAAACTTGGAAGTAATAAAATCATGATTGTGGTGTGAGATATGTGCACTGAAAGTGGATGGCAAAATGTCATGATAATAAAACCATGATAGAGATGTAGTCACTGCAGCCACGATCACGGTACACAGGTCATGTTAGGTATAACCTCGAAATATGGGATGAAAACTATTAACATCTTTTAAAAACGTGAAAAGGGATTGCAGTTTTAAAAGCGGATCCCTACCGATGAGCATCCCAGGGTGTAGTGGGAGCTGCTTTTAGTAGGGTAGTAAAAAGTACTTTATTCTTAGAGCATCTAGCTCATTCCACTGGACGAGAATGTGGAGAACCGTAAGTGGTTCTCCACATTTCTCACAATATGGTAGATTGCCGGTAAATAGAAGATATGAATGTGTAGAGTGTGTATGTCCTGTTCTAAGCCTTACTTCTGTGTGTTACTTCTGTGTGTCGTGATTTTGATAGTGGCGGCCAATAACCTAGTTGCGGCTTAATAGCATGAAGTTTATTATCTGTGTGTCTATCCCACGTGCTCTGCCAATACACTCTGAGCTTTCGTTTTAGAAAATGTTTCAAGTCAAGTGCAGGGATTGGTATGGATGCATTGGAAGTAGTGTCGTTGGCGGAAGCAGCCAGCTTGTCGGCCAAAACGTTCCCTTGTATCTCACGGTGACCTGGAACCCAGCAGACAACGAAATGCTGTTTTGATGTGCACAGTGCGCACAGAAGTGAGTAAAGTGACACCACCACGGGGTTCTTGTGTTTTTAGTAGCTTTTAGGGCTTTGACAACACTTAGGGAATCTGTGTATATTACCGCCTTTTGTAATTTTATCTGTTTGATGTGTTTTACAACCGCCAGTATTGCGTAAGCTTCTCCTGTGAAAATGCTTGCATCAGGATGAAAAACGCCAGACTCGAAAAAGAATTGGCCTACCGCTGCATATGACATAGAAGTGTTGGACTTGGACTCATCGGTAAACAACTCAGGGCATGTGTATTTATGTTGTAGTTCCAGGAAGTATGTATGTATGTGTGCAAGTGGTGCGTGATTTGTGACTTCAACAAAAGAGACATCACAGTCTATAAGCTGTCACTGCCGCTGCGACAAATATGCTGCAGGAGCCATCAAACTGTGTCCGAGAAGAGGCACACCTGTTTCTTCAGCTAGGGCATGGAGCGAGTAGGGCTTCCTAAACGAAGGACGGTTCTCGAACAAGCCAGAACAAGACAAATCATTAATTGTGAAATGAGAGGGGTGTTTTTTGTCTGCCTCCACCTTCAAAAAGTACAAAAAGGACAGGTAGCATCTTTGTAGATGGAGCGACCATTCATTCGAATCCACGTACAGGCTCTCCACAGGGCTAGTTCAGAAAGCACTCGTAGCGAGGCGAATGCCTAGATGGTGGACAGGGTCTAGAATCTTCAAGGCCGATGGTGTTGCTGGCTGATAGATTATAGCAGCGTAATCTAGGCGTGCGCGTACGAGGCTTTTATATAAATTCATCAGACATTTGTTGTTACTGCTCTATTTAGTGCCTGACAATACTTTCACAATATTCATTGTTTTAAAGCACCTGCCTTTAGAAACTTGATGTGTGGATTGAAGGTCAGTTTTGTGTCTAATATTAGTCCAAGAAACTTGTGCTCGGTCTCCATCGACAGAGTTTAGCCATGCAGGTCAATGTCAGGGTCAGGATGGAGGCTCCTCTTTTGGCAGAACAAGATGCATGTGCTCTTTTGCGCGTTACGTGTAAAACCATTCTCATCTGCCCATCGAGATGCCTTGTTAAAGCCTGGTTGAACTTGACGTTGGCACGTTGAGATGTTGGACGACTTGAAACCAATCTGTACATCATCGACATATATGCAGTAAAAGATATTACGTGGAAGAGACAGGTGCAAGTAATTCATTTTAACTATGAAACTCAGGCAGCTCAATACACCTCCTTGTGGCACTCTTGTTTCTTGGACAAATATTCGAGAGAGGACAGTGCCAACTCGTACAGGGAATGTCCTGTTGGACAGGTAGCTCTCGATGATTGTCAGCATTCTAGCCCACACACCTAAATGTGACAGGTCTCGCAATATGCCAAAGCACCATGTAGTGTCATATGCCTTTTCCGTGTCGAGTAACGCAGAGAGAAAAAATGCTTATGAACAAAAGCGTCGCGAATTTGTGCCTCGATAGGGGCAAGGTGGTCAGTGATGGACAGAGCTTCTCGAAACCCACACTGGCATTGGTCAAGTCGCCGGTTAAATTAAAGGAAATGCATCAGGTGCCTGTTAATCATTGTCTCTAAGACCATGCAGAGACAGCTGGTTAACGCTATTGACCTGTAGCTCGGAACTGAAGCCGGGTTTTTGCCTTGTTTTAGAATTGGGATAACGATAGCTTCCTTCCAGGCTGAGGGTCGCTCGCCGGAAGACCATATCGCATTGTACAGAGAGAGGAGAGCGTTCTGGGTTTCAGTGGGCAGGTGTTTTAACATTTCATATGCCACACGGTTCGGGCCTGGGGTAGATTTATTGCAGCAGGTAAGTGAGGCTTGTAGTTCAGCCAAACAGAATTGTTCATTGTATGCCTTATGTGTTGTGGGTTTGCGCTCTTATCTCTGTTTTTCTATTCTGATTTTGTATCGTCGGAACGCTTCACTATAGTGTGATGAGCTGAATACCTGCTGTAAGTGTGCCCCAAGAGTTCGCCTGGTCTTCTAAGCTCTCCCTTTGTGTGTTCAGTAGAGGAAGTGGGTGTACTTGTCGTTCTGCTACCTTACTATGTTCCACACTCTCGCCTCATCCGTATATGAAAAAAATGCCTGCTAAGAATTTATGCCAACTTTCTCTTCTCGCCTGTCGGCGCACCCTCCTTCCTTGCGACTTGATCTTCTAAAATTTATAAGAGTCTCGGCTGTAGGCGAGTCTCTAAGCAACTTCTACGCACTAATTTGTTCTTTGCACGCATTACGGCACTCATTATTCCACCATGGGACTCGTCGTCTGCCTGACTGTTCGTGGTATACACTTCGTTGCAGCATCAATCAAAAAGGCTGTCAGGTAGCTCTCAGCAGCTTCTATGCTTAACACCCCCATGTCAGTCCAAGTTAGGATAGTCATTTTTTTGATACTGTCCCCAATCGGCTTTGTCGGTGAGCCATTTGGGAACCTGTGAAGGACTTGTATTTGTTATTGATGTGCATATAACGATTGGGAAATGGTCTCTACCGTATCTATTAATAATGACTTCCCGTTTAATATGAGGCAGGAGTGATGGGGATGTTATGCTGAGGTCTATGGTTAAGTATGTATTGTTAGCGATGTTGTACTATGTTAGCTCTTTCCGATTCAGGCGGCACGCACCGGAAAAAAAAAGGAACTGTTCAATCAGGCAACCTCGTGCATCGGAGCGAGAGTCACCCTAGAGGCTACCATGTGCATTAAAGTCCCCTAGGACGAGGTAGGGTTCTGGAAGTTCGTCTATGAGGGACTGGAATTCATGCTTTTCAAGGCGGTGTTGTGGATGTATATATAGAGAGCAGATGGTCACGAGCTTATTTAAAACCCTGCTCGACCAGCCACCACTACAAGAGATGTTTGTAGTGGTAAGTGTGTGCATGCAGTTTCTTGAATGACTATAATGGCAACACCACCGAATGGCGCATTGGCATCATTCCATTCCTTTCGGAAGATAACTAAATTGCGTAGAAAGTTATTGTGTTTTAGTTTCAAGTGTGTTTCTCGCACACATAGCACTTTTGGTGTATGTTCGTGTAAAAGCTCCTGGATATCGTCGAGGTTTCTCAGCAGTCCTCTGACGTTCCACTGTAAAATTTGTGTCATTTTAGTGTTGTGTGGTGCTGTGTGTACATAAGTGTTGGCTTAGGTTACAGGGCCTTTTGGGGGCCCTGTAATTCAGGTTTTTTTTCTTTCGTGGTGCGCTCCAAAGAGTTGCGCCTATCCTTCGGCGTCGGAGGCGCCGAGCAGTCGTACTTGTATCCATCGCCTCTTGTGAGGTGGTGGATGGTGCCTGCTCGATAGGCACGTTCACAGAACTTTCGTACCTGACTGCGCTTGCAGTGGTCCGAGGTTCAGCCGACACGGTGGTCTGCCAGCCCTATTTGTCAGGTGGCGAAGCAGTACAGGCTACTCCAGTCGGTGGCGCTATTTGCAAGACCGCGGCCACACTCTGTGTGGCATTCGCGGGTGCCAAAACAGGTGGCGCGGTGCCCCGGCGCGTCACATCGGCAAACGAGGGGTAAAACGTTTACGTGCCTCTTGGAATGACAGACTGAACTTGAACTTGAGTTCTACTATTTGTTTCTCTTTTTTTCTTGTGGGCGATCAACGTGAGTAGGCAGGGTGATTTTCTTCACAGTTTGAACAATAAGTTGCTTCTGAGGTGCAGTCGCCTGACATGTGTTGGGTGGATGCACACTTTGCGCAAGTGGATCGCCCTCTGCAACTCTGCGATCTGTGCCAGAAACGTTGACAAATGAAACATCAACGAGGATTAGGGATGTATGATCTGACACGGAGCTTACAGTAGCCAGTTTCAATTGATTCTCGTAAGTCACTAGTACCAAAGGTGACAATTATGTGTTTAATGGATGTTTCTTTGTTGTCTCGTCGTATAATGATTCTCTGTACCTTGACTACATTCTGGTCTTGCCAGCCTTGTAATAGTTCACTTTCTGATAGTTGCAGAAGATCGTCATCAGAAATGACGCCGCGTAAAGTGTTCATGAACCTGTGTGGGCCCACAGAAAAAGAGATTTCTCCAAATGCTACAAGTTTAGACAGCTTCTCATTATGAGCTTTGTCACAAACCTACAAAAAGAGATCGCCACTTCCCATCTTTTTGACTTTACAGCCGGAACTTATTGCTTTGGTGAGAGGTTTGGACACAAGAAAGGGTGAAATAGTACGTACTGTCTTCTTTTCGTTCCAGCTATGAATAACATGGTACTTTGGGAAGGTAGTTTTTGGTATGTTGAGCATGAAAGTGTCTTTGGAGCGCCACCTTTTCAGGGAGTGATCAGGGAGGGGGAGAGAAAGCATTTACAATAAATTCACTACAAAGTTCGGCAGCCGTGCCAGCTGCCCACCACCAAGCTCAACCAGGGGACGTGGTAGGAGATGCTGTGCCAGTCCTGTCGACGCCAGCTGTACAGCGCTGCTATAACCTAATATGGAATAGCCAAGACTGGGTATCCCCACAAGGTTAACCCTTGCCGCCAGGAAATTCGGAAGTACAAGAGAAAGAGTAGATTACAGGACAGATAAAAAGCGAGAGATAAAGACGAAGATGTAGGGAGAGAGAGACAGGAAAAGGCGACAGAAAAAGCCCAGGGGTGCAGTCTACGTGAAGCCGGGGCCAGTGGGGTGTGTTGACTCTGCTGGGGAGCCTTAAAGGTCCAATCACCCGGCGTCAGCTCAACCCCCGGGTCCCCTTTTCCCGGGACACGGCAAAGCCACACACGGCTAGGCGTGGGAGGGAGTCGAAACTTTCTCCCGTTAGCTCGGGTCCGTGGTGTCGCTACACGCCAAACGCCTACTTACGCAGACGCCCCTGCGTGCCCTAAGTGTACTTTGCCCAGTGATGAGGGGAAGGTCGTATGCCTTGGCTGGCCTCAGGCTTTACGTGGAACGATTCTGCTGTTGTTACTTTCCATTCCAGTCTCCGTTTGCGAAAAGCGCGCGCTTTTCAGACACAGCGAAATAACAAATGAGACGCTTATTCACGTCCACCTGTAGCTGTGAAGACGTTTTGGGCGGGAAGAATGCCGGGCATTCTTCAATCTGCTTTCAATTCTGCGCATGACCTTTCTATTCGTTGCTATCGCGTTCATTGCTTCGCCTTTCCGGCAAAGCAGTGGCTTTTTTAAATGTAGAAAGCCTCTGTAATTCAATGTCATCTTTCATGATCATGTCGGAAGTGGCATGCGTAGTATGAAACAGTGGTTTGAAACCAAGGAGCGACCATTGCCATGACAAACGAGTGGTAGGTGTGCCTTTTAATGTGTTGTTATGCTGGCGCAGTCTTTCCGTACGCATATAAGAAGAACTGGGTTTTTTACGTAGCAAAGCAATGATATGGTTACGAGAGACGCCGTAGTGGAAAACTCCTGTAATTTTGAATACCCGGGATCTTTCAACGGGCACAGGCTTCAGGGATTTTCGCTTTATTCACAATTGCGGCAGCCACGGCCGGCATTCAATCTCGCGACGTGTGCCTCAACGGTCATGAACCATAACTGCTAAGCCACCGTGGCGAGTTCTCGTTAAGGTAGGCACCATTCTGTCCAATATTTATTTTTCACAAGTTGGCGGGATGTTGTACACTACACCAGATGCACTAGATACATCAGGGGTGCGATGAATAACGGGTAAAATATTCCTCCGTTACTGGCTATTCTTCCTATCTATCACGGCACATGCTTTTTCAAATTTACCATGCACAGAAAAACAATACTTACGTCATAGTCTTTAGGAATCTTCTTGAACCTACGTGATAGACCAAAGACAAGGGGGGGGGGATCACGGAAACATTCTTTAATTTTATTGCAGCCTTTGTGCAATACACCCAACGGTTGTTAGTTTAGCGCCTGTCCTGTGTACTTCTTCATCTCGATGTCTTCTTCTTTTCTCGCTGAATTTTATGAAGTTAGTCTAGCTCGGCAAGATTTTTGTTAGTATTTATCGCAGCTCCCTTTGAACGACGTACACTGGCCACGTTAATTAAAATAAAAAGCATTGTCATGCGACATGATCACGCGAAATGCCTCTAACACTAAAGTCAAGTTCCGCTAGTCAAGTAGCATGTGCGTGCCATAATGACGTAACATTAGTCAAATGACTGTGTGAATTAACATTTATTGTGTCCAGCGCAACAATATGAAACGTGCCGGGCGGTACGATCACGGGCACACTGGACGGCCAGGATTCGGTCTTCCTACATGAAACTTCACAGGAGTGCGTTTCACTTATTTTCCTTCGTGAACTTCGGGCCCAGCGAGCCGCACACCTCGAGCCCATGATACTCGGTCCGGTGACTTTGAACACCATATATTCCGACGTTTACCCGAATAGCTTTCGCGGAGCCCGTGGCGAGCCAGATGACATATCCTGACCGGGATTAGGAGGCAGCTTCTTCAAAAAAGTTGCTCCACCACTGGTCTCAGCCCTGCGCCACGAGTGCAAGCAGCACCGAGTTTGTAGAAGCTTCACTTGCGTTGAGTAATTCGCCCTGAAAGCACCATTTATTTTCTAGCGACGTGAAGGCGTCCGACGTAGACGTGCCGTTGTCGCTGGTTCTATAAAAGTACGACTCAGGGAGGAAGCGAGCTGCCCGAGTATAGTGCAGACCATGGCGTCCAGCCAGCCAGAAGCTTCTGAACGTTCTGGGTGGCACGCGCTACAAGCCACCGGCGCTCATCTTCTCTTTCTAGCACTACGCGACAAGTACATCAGCCCATCATTGACATATTCAGGTGCATAGAAAAATAATTAAAAGAAAGATATAGAAAGGGTGACAGATGCAAAGGTAAACAAATCTTTTCACGTAAATAATACAGCAATAGTAGAAAATAAGAACACGATCCGAATTCCTCATGGCCGATTCCCGAACAAGGCACTTCGAATTTGCGTATTCAAAGTACGAAAAACACAGTGCACGTGAAAGCTGTGGCGACCTTTATAATCCTCGTAAACTGTAGACACCATCTTAAGAGACAGTTACTGGACTAATGCGAGAGAGAGAAGAAGAAATGCTACACGTTAACAGCTTACGGGAATCTGCTACAGCACTTAACTAATATTTTCAAGCGTTGCAATGTACAGTACTTTACAGGTACGCTCAACGCGCTGATGTCTTCAGCTTTATCAAGTTATCTTATCACACTCATCGTTGAATGAGAGCATTTCAAGTTGAGAGTGTCGAAACGCCTACGGAGCGCACGCAGCTACTACTAGGTAGTAGGTAGCTACTATTAGGTATGTGCCGCTGACACAGAGGAAACTACCACTACTCACCACCACTCCACAAAAAATTAAAAATAATGCAGCATCTAGGACGAAAAGAAACTATGTGGGAGCAGTGCTGATATTCGCTGGTGTTCCTATTTGTTCTTTTTTCTATTTGTATGTTTCCGTGTATGTTTCTTTTGTGTGTGGAGTTGTGTAGAGTTGTGTATATGTTGTGTACCGCTTGTGTTACTCCCCTCCCATTTGTGCGCATTACAATGTGTGAGCCACAAAGGAACACTCGGCGCTTCCGGGAGATCACAACGCAGCGAGAGCGCACAGCTGCTACTGGAGAGATAAACGGGAGAGGAGAAATCAGTGGAAGCAGCACTCTGACAAAGAGGTTATGCTAAAACCTTTAGTATAACCTTCTTGCACTCTGCCACCTCCTCCAGTTCGCCTCCTCCCACCTTCTCGCACTCACGCTAGCAGAGAAAGACATTTGGCGCATGCACAGAGGGAGAGTGGACGACCTCTTAAATTGTAGACACCATCTTACGAGACAGTTGCTGGGCTAATGCGAGAGAGAGAAGAAAAAGTGCTACACGTTCACAGCTTACGGGAAGCTGCTAGAGCACTTAACATTTTTCAAGCGTTTCAATGTACAGTACTTTACAGGTATGCTCAACTCGCTGATGTCTTCAGCTTTATCAAGTTGTCTTATCACACTCATCGTTGAATGAGAGCATTTCAAGTTGAGAGAGAGAGAGAGATAAATATAGAAGAAAGGCAGGGAGGTTAACCAAGCTTGGCTTGGTTAGCTACCCTACACTTGGGGTGGGGGAAAAGGAGAATAATTGAGAGTGTCGAAACGCCTACGGAGCACACGCAGCTACTACTAGGTAGTAGGTAGCTACTACTAGGTATGGGCCGCTGACACAGGAAACTACCACTACTCACCACCACTCCACAAAAAATTAAAACTAATGCAGCATCTAGGACAAAAGGAAACTATGTGGGGGATGCGAAGCAGCGCTGATTTTCGCTGGGGTTCCTATTTGTTTTTTTTCTATTTGTGTGTTTCCGTGTATGTTTCTTTTGTGTGTGGAGTTGTGTGGAGTTATGTATATGTTGTGTACCGCTTGTGTTACTCCCCTCCCATTTGTGTGTATTACAATGTGTGAGCCGCAAAGGAACACTCGGCGCTTCCGGGAGATTGCAACGCAGCGAGAGCGCACAGCTGTACTGGTGAGATAAACATGAGAGAAGAAATGAAACGGAAGCAGCAACCTGACAAGGAGGTTATGCTAAAACCTTTAGTATAACCTCCTTGCACTCTGCCACCTCATCCAGTCCACCTCCTCCCACATTCACGCACTCACGCTAGCAGAGAAAGATCGTTGGCGCATGCACAGAGGGAGAGTGGACGACCTCGTAAATTGTAGACGTCATTTTACGAGACAGTTGCTGGACTAATGCGAGAGGTGAAGAAAAAGTGCTACACGTTCACAGCTTACGGGAAGCTGCTACAGCACTTAACATTTTTCAAGCGTTCCAATGTACAGTACTTTACAAGTACTGCTCAACGTGCTGATGTCTTCAGCTTTATCAAGCTATCTTATACACTCATCGTTGAATGAGAGCATTTGAAGTTGAGAGAAGAGAAATAAATAAAAGGAAGAGACATGAAGGTTAACCTAGACGAACTGGTTTGCTACCCTGTACGGGGGTGCTGAAAAGGGTCGGAAAGAGGATAGAAATAGAGATATAAAAAATAAATTAGACAAAAAAACACATGCGCACACATTCAGAGAGTTCCGATCACAGTCTTTTGGACAGGCCGGTTGAACGCCAAAAGCGCAGGAGCGCCTTCACAGCCTTCTTCTGCGACATAAAGTCCTGTCGGCAGCGCAGGATTTTTTCTTCCGAAAGAGGACTGGTTGTCCAGTTCATCTAGTGCATTGCATAGTGACTGTCTCTGCGAGCAGTATTGTGGGCATTTGCACAGAATATGCCAAGTTGTTCCATCACTGACACAATGGTCACATGCAGCAGTGTCAGCCATTCCTATGCGGAACGCGTACCCATTGGTAAATGCGACGCCCAACCATTAATCTGCACAGCATAGTAGCGTCTCGTCGGCGTAATTCCGGAGAAATTCGAAGACTAAGAGTTGGGTACAAAGTACCTCACCGTACATAGATGAAATGTGACTCGTTCCATTGTGACGAGGTGCGCTTGCGAGCAAGCATGCGGAGTTTCCGTGCAGCTTCAGTTCTAGAAAGCGGAATTGATATTTCATCGCTATCAGTATGGGCAGAACGGGCAGCTCGATTGGCCCGTTCATTGCCAATTATTTCACAATGACTTGGGAGCCATTGAAAGGCTATTTCATGTCCTTGCTCAATGAGTTGGTGAGTCTTTTCTGCAATCTCAAATACCAGCTGTTTGTACGGGCCGTGGTGTAAAAGTGATAGAAGAGAATGCAGTGCCGTTTTTGAGTCACTGAAAATTGTCCATTTTTGTGGCTGTTGGTCGTTGATGCATTGCAATGCGGCACGAAGAGCTGTGCGTTCTGCTCCCGTTGATGTCGTAAGGTGGGAGGTTTTGAATTTTCTTCCAGTGTCTTTTATCGATATAACAAATGATGTCGTTGAACTCTTCTGTAAAACAGAGCCGTCGGTGTATTCGTGTATACAGCCTTGATACGTCTCGTAATACAAGAGCAGAGCAAGCTGTCTAAGAGCAGGTTACGACATATGTGCTTTTTTCTGGATGCCAGGTATAGTTAGCCTGATGTTAGCCTGAGTCAGGCGCCCGGGAGGAGTCGAAGGCCTGGCGGTGGGTGTGAAGCATGTTGGTGAATAATCGCGATATGTGGTGACCATCTGGCAAAATGACGAACGTAATCTGTCTGCTGGTAAAAAGGCTAGGTGGTGGCAGGGTGTCCGAGCATTATGCCGTATATGTGTCCTGAATGCCTCCACGTGTTGATATGTGTCGTGATGAGGTAGTCACCGGCGATAGCTATAGTAGCCATTGTCGACGCACTACGAGGCAAGCCGAGGCAAATCCGGCGTGCCTGGGACTGAACACTCTGTAGCGTTCGAAGGCTTGTTTTGCTTGCATTGGTCAATGCCGGTAAACTGTACCGCAGAAAACCGAGATAAAGCAGGGAAGACTTGGGGAATGTCTCCTAGTGCAACGCTACAGCTGTAGCGTTTCACTAGGAGACATTGCCCAAGTCTTCCCTGCAAAGAACTTCAGTATATTACAGATGTCCATTAACCGTTTCTTCATGTACGAAACGCGATCGCTCCATGAGAGATTCCTGTCAATTATGACACCCAAAAACTTGTGCGATCGAACGTATGGTACAGCTTGACCATTGATGCTTATAGTGTACTTATCCATAGGCTTTCGTGTAAAAGCTACGAGGGCGCATTTCTCGGAAGAAATTTTCATGCCTCGATTTCGTTGGTAGCGTAATGTTTCAGTGGCAGCTTTTCGAATTCTTCCTCGCAGCTGCAGGCGTGTTACAGCCGATGCCCAAACGCAGATATCATCTGCGTACATTGATAGCCTGACTGTGCTGGGCAGATGCTCAGTGAGAGCAATTAACGTAAGATTGAACAGCACATGGCTGAGTACGCCACCCTGGGGGACGCATCGGTGGCTGTATTGTTGAGAGGTTGGACCGTCTTCAGTGCTGACAAAGAAGCATCGCATTGACAAATAACTACGTATGCAGCGATACATCCGACCACCTACTCCTATATCTTCGAGAGCGGTGAGAACAGCTTCATGCGTAACGTTGTCATACGCTCCTTGAACGTCTAGGAACAAAGATGCGCAGAGATGGTTACGGCCTTTCTCGTGTTGGACGTAAGTGACCAGGTCGACTACGTTGTCAATCGATGCTCGACCACGTCGAAAACCTGCCATAACATCTGGGTAGATGTTGTTACACTCCAAGAACCATTCCAGGCGTCCCAGGATCATCCTCTCCATAACTTTGCCTACACAACTAGCCAATGCGATCGGACGATAAGATGAGAGCTCCACCGGTGACTTGCCTGGTTTCAGAAGTGGAACTAGGCGATTTGTCTTCCAGCTTGTCGGAAGCGTTCCATCTCGCCAGGATTTGTTGTACAACTCCAAAAAGAGGATTCTCGCGTGTTAGCCCAGATTACACAAGGCCCTATTTCAAGTTGAGAGTGTCGAAACGCCTACAGAGTGCACGCAGCTACTACTAGGTAGTAGGTAGCTACTACTAGGTAGCAGGTAGCTACTACTAGGTATGTGCCACTGACACAAAGGAAACTGCCGCTACTCACCACCACTCCACAAAAAATTAAAATTAATGCAGCATTTATGACTAAAGGAACTATGTGGGGATGCGGAAAGTTCAGGATGGGGCAATGCTTAGTTTTTTTATATATAACGTGACAGCGTTAAAGATCTCATTTCGCAAAAATTCTGGCGTTGGTGTTGGTGTAGGTGTCATTAGTTGTGAGCGAAAAATGATCTTTTAGTGACGAAAAAGTCAAGAAAGATGCAAATAAAGTAAGTAAAAAATATCTGGCTCTAAGCGGGGATCAAACCCAGCTCGTTTACGTGGCAAGTGGTTGTTCTATCACACAAAGCCACGCCTCTGCTTTTCTTTTTAATACATAGCATAAACACAGTAATGGTCAACTACGCACAACGTAATTCATCAGCAGTCAGAAAAACACACGCAAGCGTCCATAAGGGGAAGCCACTTCGTAAAGGGGCCAAAAGTCTCAACAACACTGCGCACGTGCTTCTGAGTACGGTGAAAATAACTTCCTCTGCTTAGAAATGCAGAGAAAGTAGCGTTCATCCATTACAAGCACACGTGTCCTATATACATGCTTCAAATTACAACATGAATTATTGCTGTGATAATAGGTGGTATACGCATATATTACTATCGGGATTCGGAGCGTAGAATTATTACAATGACTTCTTAATTTAAAGTCTGTAATTCACTGCAAATTCACACACGTTACACCAACCTAAACGCCACATATTGGCTGCTTAGCAAGTTAGAAAGTATTTCATTTGCTTAGGGTTTTAGGTACGCACTAGGGACAGACAGCTCTTGAAGTCAAAGCTCGAGGGTCTCCCAATTTTTTCGGGTGACATGCAGATATAAAGAATGACGAAGAAGAGTTACGTGCTATGAAGGATTATATTACGTGCCTATTGTGGTCAAGGAGACAGCAGATTTAGGAGCTACCTCTTAATTCAATGAAAGCAATGTAGCGGCTGCAGGCCAAGAGCTCTCGTATATGCCTTGTAGTAGCGCGCGTCTTCCCACCACTCTAGCAATGGCCGAGTCCGACGAAGTTTCATTGTGGCTAAACAACGTGATGCTATTAGGCCTGAACATTACAAAAACGAATGCGAGTCGACGCCGCTATAGGCATCGTGTGGATACCAGCAGTCACATGGCGCGCGTGTGAAGGTTGTCTACAATGTCCCCAATTTCAGTTTAAGCACGAAATCGTAACCCCTGTGCCACCTTGTCAAAAGATTTATGTCTGCTCTTCGCGAAGTGCCAACTGGGATTTCCTTGTAGGAAGCAGGTGAGTAATTAAACTACCGAGTTGAAAGCACCTTTTGCTGCCAATCACCCTTTATGCCATGACACTCGTGACAGTAGGCGAGCAGAGCATAAGCTCCGCTACTGGGTTTCCCCTCAATGGTGAGTGCCTCATTCACGTTATCACTGATCATCCAATAAATTAGCATGACGGTTTCGTTAATTAATAAGGCGCTAATGCTTTGCACGTGAGCACACCCTTAACACAACTTCAATCGTGGTAACTGAGACACACTTAGCGTTGAAGCCCAGAGACTGAATTGTATGTGCTTTTTATATCCTGCGTAATTATGTATATATAACAGCAGCACTTTACTTCTGCAGATGTTAAGAACGAGTATACCGTGTATGCTTTGCTTGAAATAAAAGAGAACATTCAGCTCTGCAAGGGAGAAAGTCTCTCTCTAGTAAAATATGAATTGACACATGACGCTGGCTAGAAGTGTACATTTTAAATGTGCCAGAATTGCTAAGAAGAGTCAACGTGGGAACCATTCGTGTGTCCCTGTGTTGCCGGGGTAACGGAATCAAAAGTTGGAGTACGCTTCAAGATTTAGAACGTGATAGTTTAATCGGGCCCCGTGCGCATTGGCCTCTTAATTGGTGGCCTTCTTTTCGTTTTTGGTGGATGCCTGAACTGTGCCACAACTAGAGGATGGATCTCCTGTGCACGTAACATTGGCAGTTAAAACATGTCGCAGAAGGCCATGGTCACTTCACCCCCATATTTAATATTGTGAATCAGAGAAAGACCCATTTTTCCCACGAAAGACCGCACGCGAACCTACGCAATTGCTCGTTTGGGGACAGTTTAGCTAAATCAACGAATGAGTATGTATAAGTGATTGGTAATGCGTGCACCTTTGAAACAACCACCCTTTGTGCAATCAACATTTTCTGATGCCATGTGCGACTGTACACTTCTACCACAAAATATAATATTACATGCTTTAAAGAAACTCCTCACCCTAGACAACAACTCAACTTTTTTGGTAAATTTGTAGTAGAACTAGTGCTTGCGACGAAGGACTGGGTTCGAATTTCTTTTGAACTGATGGTGGTAACAATGGCACGACCGTCGAACGTGCTGAAGCTTCACACGGAGAGACTGCACTTTGTTCTAATAAAATTGCACATTCCCAGAGTGATGCATGAGTCCAGCCGCGCAATTTGCAAGTATCATCTGCATTGACTTCTTGCTATATTATTCTAAAATGAATTAAATCGAGGTAGGTCTGTGTTTGTCATTGACAAACACAGACCTACCTCGATTTGAATTTGTGCAGCTTCACGCTTGGAGGTGGATAAATACACCCAGGTTCTTTTTATAAAAATTCGTGATATCACTTTATCGGGTCATTCTATTTCTCCAGCCCTCCAATGGCAGGCCTTCTTATTGTAATTATTTCAAGCTATCGTATTTCTCACTCACGAACGACGCTCATTTTTTCCCATGCACAGCCAACAACACAGACAACTGCCGATGTTGACACTAAAATTTGTGCGAAACAAGCTATCCAACGCAAACGATTGACACTCACAGTGTCCCCTTTTTTTCTTCTTTTTCTTCTTGACATTCTCTTGTGGTTTTACTCTCTGTGGGTAATTGTTACAAATGTTATAAAGTGAAAATGTTACAAACTTTTGAAAGAAATGTTGATACTTATGTGAATGAACCAACTATAGACGTTTTCTATTAGGAATAGATAATAACGTAAATAAAAACCTAACTTTAAAAATACAAATAAATACACAATAAGTTGTGCATATGTTGGCACAGCAATGTAATAATATATATTAGTTTGTAAGTTTTTTTTATCTCAGCCAGGTGATTCTGCACAGCCACGCAAACGTTCGCAGTGGTAAACAGAAATAGAAGCACCTAAAGACATACTCACGGGCATGGATAAATTCATTCCAATAGCACGTAAAAAACTTTCTAACTTGGATCTACGAGCAGTAGTAAACTTCCTACAGATCCAAAAGAAATGATGCGTAGTTTCTAGCTCTCCACAGAAAGCGCTCATTAGAGAAAGAGCCTGAGCAGACCTGTGTTGGTAGGAATGCGACTGCGCAGCCTCGTATATTCGGCTTCTAGTTTATCTGTTTCAAACAATGATGGGCGCCAGGGATATAATAAGTGCTGATATTCTGTGGAGCTTGGAATTAATGTACGTGCAAAGCTTTCCTTAATGGCACGCCTGTGAAATTGCGCAGTCATTACTTAAGCGGATGTTTCGAACCACAGTAAAATTGGCACACTTAATGATGATTTCGCTGAAAAATCTACCAATTCCTTTAGGAAAAGACCTTTGAGACGAGGCACCCAAGCTAATGTAACATTTCTCGAAGGTGGGGGTTATATAGCACGAAATGCCTTTATCAAGTGCGTGTCAACACGAACAAAAAGTTCAGCGCAAAGAGAGAAAGAATCTGCACTTACAACAGCAAGTGTAATTTCTGAGTTAAGCTTTCGAAAGGTGAGTACCGCTGCCGGAAACTCAGTCACAAAAGCGGACATGAATCAGGCAGTCGAACGCAATGGGACCAATCCAAAGTTGGGCTCAATATACCTACACCTCGCTTTTATTACAGCGAAAGCTGTTATCACAACTCGGGTCACACGCATTTGTCCACCGCCACCACCGGTGTCCGTTACCACACCACGTGAATTTAGAAAAAAAAAGCCTAGCACCAATGACACAATAGTGCTCGAATCCAGGTGCGCTGGGTGCCAGCCCAGTATTCTACCACTGAGCTACGCCGGTGCTTGGGACCAGACAAACTTGCCTTACGAAGGCTTGTTGTCGAAAAAGCAATCGCGTTATTACGACTTATAAAGCGTTTTAAAACAGCGAAAGAACAAGCAGTCGTCGCATAATGCGGATAGCGTAACCAGTGGGCCATCCAAAGCTCCAACCCATTACAAAAGCTTGTTCTTGTTTCCCTTTTAACTGTGGCGCATACACACTTCAGGCATAATTGCAGTAGTTGCCTATCATATGGTGGTTTTGGGACGTTAAACCCCACATATCAATCAACCCAATGAGTATTTCGAAAAGGCTCTGAGAGGCCGCTCTTCTAGCTTTCAATGTGACTGTGCAGCGCCTTCCACGCAGGCCTGGCGTTTTTTGTCACACTGTTATGTATATATGGCAATCATTACGCTTGTCTTGAAGCTCTGCAAGTGTTCTTGATAAATCATATAGAGTGTGAGGGGGGGAGAAACTTGGCATTATTAACAAAAATGGCGTTTATTTGAATACCTACATGGTGCGAATTATCAGTGGTCATTGTTATCTTGCAGATACGTATATAGTAGGGGGCTATTTTCAAAGGTGGAACTACGGGTGGTCGCGTATATACATACAAGGGACGGACAGACCCACGCATTTAGGAGCTTCGCCCTTAAATAATTCCAGAGAGGGTGTAAATACTGTTTCCGACTGCTATAGGGGTGACTCGCAGTTTCTTTAAAAAAACATCAGGCCTAGTGGCGTGGAAGGCACAGCAAAGTAAAGCTAAATCTAGAAGAGTAGCCTTTCAGTGCTTTTTCTAAACACTTATTGTATAATTGCTGCAAGCACACTTGCTTGATACCTACTACAGCAATGCTTTTGCAACTACGGCAACTATTTTTAGAAGTGTGGTATCCTCTAAGCACTTGCAAGCAATCTTGCGCCAATTGTGCATGCAGTGGCTGATAAGGATGAAGAACGGTTCCTGAAGTGGGTATGCACCACAGTTTATAGGTGAACAATAACAAGCTTTTGTAAGGGGTTAGCGCATTGGATGACTCACTCGTTACACATTAAGGCAAAAGGGTGTTAAAAGGGTATGTGGTTCGTTCTTTTTGGGACTAATGGGGCTGCCACAACCATTAATTCCTTTAAGGACTAACGGCACCAGGTCCACCTGTCAGTCCCCACAGACAAGCTCAAGAGACTAACATTTAGTCCTCACATTAACACCTTAGTGAGTAACCGTTTGTCCCACACTTCACCCCAAGAGAGGAAATTTAGTCCTCATATTTGCACCTTATAGGGCAACTGTTAATCCCCCCATATACTCCTTACCAGGCAACCGTTAGTCCTCACAGTTGCACCTCACCGGAAGAACGGTTGATCCGCTCAAGTACTCCAATCGGATAAACTTTTATTTCTCAGTTCAAACATTGTTTTTTGTTATTTTCCGCCATGCCTAATACTTTTTTCGCCTGTTTTTCTGCGCAGTGAGCAACAATTAGAGCAGAAAAGAACACGAGAAAAAGTAGTTAGCCCACTATGTGTGCAGCCCACTATGTGTGCAGTTTCGCAGTCACAGCAACAACGAAAGACAAAATTGAGACAGCGAAATCTTTTATTTTTCTACATACACATGAAGTTTTTCTATTCCGGTAAGTGAATTCATGGTGAAGCTTACAAGTCCAGTCTCGTTGTCACATCTTGTTCAGTCCTTATGGAGCTCCTGCGACGGAAGCGATAGATGACAGGCATTGCAGATGCCAGCGCACGCAGCCTTATGCCTGTTGTGTTCCCACGGCTGTACGTACAGTAAGCTAATAAAAATAGTTAGAAACACGTGACAGAAGATGAAAATGCACGCATATGACAAGTAAGTGCACGTTAACATAAAAACAAGCCTTAAAATATGACACACAACACAAATAACTTCACCTTCACATCTCGCACAGTCCTTCTGAAGCTGCTCTGACGGAAGAGATGGATGACAGGCGTCGCAGACGCCAGCGGCACAGTCTTCAGCACGGTGTTTGCCCACGGCTGCACAATAAGTATGTAAAATAGTGAGTAACACGAGGCAGAAGATCAATACGAATGCATATAAGAAATACGTGCAAGGTGCAGTAAAAAAACGTGAGATATGACATGCTAATAGATTCACCGTGATGTCACACATCGTCAAAGACTCATTTCGAGCCCCGTAGCGCAACAGCTTAGAAGCGGTGGCTGCAGCCACAACTCCGCGAACCACAGTGCCACTAACAAGTCGGTGAGTCTTAAGCGAGCGACGTCGTTCAGCTCGAGCAAGCGAACGCGAGACCAAACATGGCGCTGCACGCGGAGTGTCAGCCGCCCGATAATTGCGATTAGTAGAGCGAATGCACGCTTGGCCGCCGCCACGAACAGCGCCGAGCTGGTTTGGAGCTAGCGCCGAAGAAATCGATGGTAATGCGGTCATTTTCCACAAACTCGAGCGAGTGCAGCGCGCAAACGTGAGTCCACCGCCGCGGCCGACGGACGGCGCCGAGCTGCTTGCGACCAACTGACGGGAAAGCCAACTGTAATGGTGACCAATTTTCACTGAGTTTGGACGCTAGCGAAAGCCCCGTCAGCCCGTGCTGTGCACTTACAGCGCGCGACATACTACAACCAAGCTCGTTACGATGAACCAGAAACGTGTTTTCGATGACTCCCAACAGAGCGACGAGGTCTCAGCCCAATATTGTCAGCCCGGAGCTCATCTCGGCGGCGAAGACAGGTGAGCACTCGATGAGGGAGCGGTCGGCAGGTCGACCGCAATGCGGCCAACTTCCAGGTGGTCGCAAAGCACAGGAGAACTGCAGACGCCCAAGCTGACCTTCGCGGTGCATTTTGTGCGTGCGATATACAACACGACCGAGCCTATTGCCGGCAAGCGCGATGCCGTATCGCACACGTGACAAATAGAGTAGAATAAAGAATGATAACCTACTGATAATCCAGCACTGATTTCTGCCCTGAGTAGGACGGAAGTATATGTCCGATGGGCCTGCTGTCTTCTCGGCCGCCATGTTGGCCTTCCCAACTGTTGCTGTCGTGTGTTGGTTGTGACTATCTTGAAGCCAGAGATACACAGCGTGGCGTGGTGATGTGTCGAGACTTGCCCAGACTTCATAAGCGCAGTGAAACATAAAAGCGGCAGCCCACACTCATCCAAGCGTACACACAAGCACCACGTCGTAATTCCTGGATCATCGAATCCAGGCGGTCGTGGTTGAGCACTCCGAGCGTGACGCAACGCGAACCGTCGCCAGCAAAATACGGGGAAAGACTGAGCCAAGAGAAGAGGTGGATGGCTTGTGACCTTGGCAACGCTTTGCGCGCTGCCTGCATTATCCGGGCATTCGTCCTTTTGGGGCGTGTTTGAAGACTAAGTGGTTTGCACGCGGCACCCTTCCATCTGCGATTCCTCCTCGACGGTTTATCCGTTCAATCGCGCGCGCCTAATGGGCTTCGTTACTCCTTTTTCGGGTAATTCTGCCTTGGAGTGTACGCTATTCGCATTGTGTGACGACTGTTCTATCGCTGTTTTAAACCGCTTTATAAGTCATATACACCATTGCTTTCATGACATCAAGCCTGCCTAAGGCAAGTTTGCCAACAAGCCCCCAAGCACCGGCGTTGCTCCATGGTAGAATACTCGGCTGACCCTCAGCGTACCCAGGTTTGGGACCCGATGTGTCATTAGTACTAGGTTTTTTTTTTATTTCGTGCGTTATGGTTACGGACACTCTCGTTGGCGACGGACTACTACTGTAGCACCTCACCCGAGTTGTGATCTCATAGCAGCTTTCGCTGTAAAGTGTCTGAATGGTCAAGATGCGAAACTTGCATGAAAGAGAAAGAACTACCGATTCCAGATATAAAACACAGTTTCAAAACGTTTCACAAAGGCCAAGGCGTAAATCTAACGATTCCCTTTCTAAAAGAATGAAAGGCCGAATTTGTTGGCTGGGGTCCCAGAGAAAAGCACGCAACCAAATTAGGGAATTGGACGAACGTGCATTTGATATATTACGAAGTCTTAGTTTGGATTACCTTTTACTAGGCGCGAGGAACCGATAGCCGTCAGCTACGATGAATGAGCCAAGATGATGATGCTACGCGACAACGATGAGGATGCATGAGCCACACACGATAATGATGATAATGTACCGGTGAAGAGGATGCGTATACTAAATGCCCACACCAATTCCCCCCACGTGAAAGCGGCCAGCCTGGCCGCGGCAAGTCAAGGGGACAAAAAACGTCGCATGAAGGGCTTCATACGGGAGACATGGACGACCTCTGTAGTTCGATAACGGCGATCCGCTGGGGCTACAAGTGGCGTCACGCGATAAATCACTGGTGAAGTCTCTTCAAGAACTGCGTACGGCCCTATAAACCGAGGCAGAAATTTGTCACACAAACCCTGTGCGCGAACAGGCGTCAAAAGGAGCACTTCGTCTCCAGGTTGGAAGGATACAGCACGATGCGATTCATCATAAACTAGCTTTCTGTCTTGCTGGCGGGCTTCAGTGTTTATACAAGCTCGTTGGCGGCACTGTGCGAGTCTTGAAACGTATTCCTCTGAAGAGGATGGAGATGAATCCGCATGGCAGGTAAAGAAAGAGACGTCCAGCAAAGAAGTAAGGGAGCGTCCATAAACTAGTTAAAATGGTGAGTAGCCGGTCGTCCGCTGAATAGCCGTATTGTAGGCGAAAGTGACGACGAATGGTAGAACTACATCCCAGTTCTTGCGGTCTGGTTGAATGTAGGCGGCGATCATGTCAGCAAGAGTGCGGTGGAATCGCTCAGTGAGGCCGTTAGTTTGGGGATGATAACTAGAGGCAGTCTTGTGAGTTGTGCCGGAGGCGCGAAGAAGTTCGTTCACTAGTTGTGAAAGGAAGGCCCTTCCATGGTCACTGAGCAACACACGTGGAGCACCATGACGCAGTATAATGGCTCGGAGGATGAAATCGGCAATCTCAGAAGCTGAACCAGTAGTAACGGATGCCGTCTCGGCGTAGTGCGTCACATGGTCAATGGCTTTTACTATCCACCGGTTTCCAGCAGCACTGACTGGGAGGGGGCTATAAAGATCGACGCCTACAACTTCGAATGGTGTGGCTGGGCACGGAAGAGGCTGTAGTGTACCGGCGGGAGCAGATGTTGGTAGTTTTTTACATTGGCAGGTAGTGCAGGACCCGACGTACTGAGCTACACTAGTGGTAATGCCTGGCAGATAAAAACGACTTCGAAGGCGATCGTAGGTTTTATGGTCACCAAGGATGACCAGCAGTCGGATGGTCATGAAGTGCCCTGAGGACTTCGGACCGAAGCAATCGGGGTAGAACGGGAACCCAGCGCTGACCCAGCTTAAATTGCGCTGAACCCAGCTTAAATTGCGAGAGTTGGCGACGGAGCCTTGCATTAGGTGGACGGGAAATGCCAGTGAGGTAGCCTATAATACGTCGACAGTATGGATCAGCAAACTGTCGAGATAGAATATCGTGCGGGTCGTCCGAAGGCAGCTGGTCCATAGAGGCGAGAGAGGAAACCACCGTAGATGTAGACTCCGAGGGCGTGTTGTGCAAATTGATGGCGGAAACCCCGAGTGGAGTCGCTGGTAGTGGGCAGCGAGGAAGAGCATCGGCGTCACTATGCTTCCTGCCACACTTGTACACGATCTCAAAACCATATTCTTGGAGGCGTAGAATCCAGCATCTGAGGCGTCCCTACAAGTTCTTGAGTGTCGAAAGCCAACATAAAGCATGGTGGTCGGTCACAATGGTGAAATGGTGGCCATGCAGATATGGACAAAATTTCTGTACTGACCGAACGATGGCGAGGCACTCCTGCTCGGTGATCGTGTAGTTCCTCTCGGCTGCGGAGAGGACGCGGCAGGCGTATGCAACAACTCGCTCTCGCGAAGAGTTGTCGCGTTGCAAGAGCACGGCTCCTAAACCGCGGCCGCTAGCGTCTGTGTGCAGGAAGGTCGGTGTATCATCGTGAAAATGAGCAAGTACAGGGTCGGTCGTGAGGGCACTCTTCAACCTGTCAAAAGCCGATTCACATTCCTGAGACCACTGAAAGGGCATACCGGAAGCAACTAGCTTATGAAGTGGTGCTGCTATGGAGGCAAAGTTTTGTATGAATCGCCGAAAAGTAAGAGGCCAGACCAAGGAAACTTCGCTAATCGTTTGGTTTGTCAGGGCGAGGGAAGCGAAGCACTACAGCAGTTTTATCAGGGTCTGGACGAATTCCGTCCTTGCTCACAACATGACCGAGTACCTTGATAGATATGCTGGCGAAACGGCACTTTTTGGTGTTAATTTGAAGACCAGCGCCCGCAAGACAAGTCAGGACCTCGTCCAAGCGTTGCAGATGTTGAGGAAACGTCGATGAAAAGACAACAATGTCATCAAGGTAACATAGGCAAGTCTTCCATTTCAGGCCATGCAGCACGGTGTCAATCATGCGCTCAAAAGTTGCGGGCGCATTGCATAGACCGAACGGCATAACATTGAATTCGTATAGGCCGTCCGGGGTTGCAAACGCAGTTTTTTCTTTATCACCTTCGTGCATGGGGATTTGCCAATAGCCGGAACGCAAGTCGAGGCTCGAAAAGTATTCAGCACCCTGTAAGGAATCTAGGGAGTCGTCGATGCCTGGCATGGGGTATACGTCCTTCCTAGTGATCTTATTGAGTGCTCGGTAATCGAAACAAAATCGTACGGAACCGTCTTTTTTACGCACCAGAACGATGGGCGACGACCAAGGACTGGTTGAGGGTCGGATTATCTCCCGTTGGAGCATATCATCTACGTTTTCTTCAATGATTTTTCGTTGGGTAGAGAGACGCGATACGGACGGCGGTGCACAATGGATGTTCCGTCAGTCTGAATACGATGTGCTGTTGCAGTTGTCAGGCCCAGGGTGGATGAATGAACGTCAAAGGAGTTTGCATGCTTTTCCAACAAGTCAAGCAGCTGCTGCTTCTGTGAGTCGTTCAAGTCTTTGTTGATGGCTGCTGTAAAGGCCGAGGAAGCAGCATGATCTGCAGGATGGCCTTTAGAGAAGACAGGGGTAAGAGGCACAACGCACACAGGCTGCAGATCGGCAACGCAGGCGACGATAGTGCCCCGTGGCAGTAAAATTTTATCTTGTGTGGTGTTGGTAGCAGCGAGGACAGTTGATCCATTGTTGAAGCGAGCCACACCTGATGCGGAAGCTACGCCTTTATTAAGGCAACACGATGACGGAGTGACCAAAATGTCACCAGAGTCGACGTCGTTGGACAAAACTGTAACTAATTAATGTTCGTTTGGTGGTAACTCGATGTCTACTGCAGCGATGAGTCGAAGTGGCCTGTAGGTTTTGTCGTTGAGCAAGTGGTTTGTGTCAGTAAGATGGACGACACGTTGTGCACAGCAAATAGCCGCGGAAGCAGAGGAAAGAAAGTCCCAGCCTAAAATGAGTTCATGGGTGCACGTGGATAGCACAGAAAATTCTATATGATAAAGAATTTCGTCGATTTTTAAACGGGCAGTACAGAGAGCGGAAGGGCGAATCATTGTTCCCTGGGCTGTAACCAGTGTCGGTCCATTATGAGGCGTCGTGACTTTTCGAAGACGGGCACACAAATCAGCACGAATAACAGAAAACGCAGCCCCAGTGTCCTCCAAAGCATCAACGTCCACTCCCTCAACTGTGACCGCAATCATATTGTAGGGGCGCGCTGGAGGAATTGGAGTCCTGTGTTGGAATGCAGTTTGTCCTCCAAAAACTGCATCGCTTAGTTTTCCGGACGCCGATCAGAAGTAAGGGAAGCAGGCGGAAGAGGAGAAGAAGAGCGCCGGTAAGGCGACAGTGAACGGCGTCGGGTTGATCGGTGACTACTGCGCAGTTCACCCGATGCTGGCAGAGATGGAGACTGACGCGGCGGTGAGGCGGTGACGAATAACGTCGGCCCTGGTACAAGGCTCCTGCGGTATAGTCCCGTTCGAGTATGTCATACCCTCGGCGCTCGTCTTGCTGGCGCTTGTGGCAAAAGCGTGCAATGTGACCACGATAGCCGCAATAATAGCACGTAGGCCGAGTCGATTGATGAGAAGGGTAGTAGCTTGCGCTAACTGCACCAGGAGAGAGAGAAGTCAGAGGTACAGGTGACGGCTCACGCGGTGGTGATGAAAAGCTCGTAGGAAAGCTTGTTGAGGTGTGGCAGCAACCGACGCGTACGTTCGTGGCGGGGACGTCGAGCTGAAGGTGTCTGGTGGTGCGGCGGTGGTGTGCGGGAACGATGGTAGAGTACGAGAGACAATGGGCTGCAGGTTGCCCATGTGGGTCATGGACTTGAGCTCTCCCTGATGACATCCCGCAATGACGTTGAAGAAGACTGAATGGGACACACTGAAGGTAGTGTGAATTCCATTGATTCTAATTCTTCACGTATAATTGCCCTCATCGTGTCTCGCAGGTTTGGATCAGTCGTAATACGTGCCGCGTCACTGTCTGGCTGTAGGCGCATAGACTCAAGTTCTTCGAGGCGCTGACAGGTTGTCGCAACGTCAGCAACGGTAGCCGGATTCTGGATTGCAAGGGCATTGAATGCGACGGGTGCAATCCCCTTAAGAAGCTGGCGCACCTTGTCTGATTCCGTCATAGGTGTGTCAACCCGGCGGCAAAATGAAAGAACATCCTCGATGTAGGATGTGTACGACTCCCCGATGTGCTGTTTCCGAGTCGCGAGAGCTTTCTTTGCGAGCTTTCTTTGCGGTGTGCCGAAGACATGGCCAAGCTGATCTTTGAAGGCTAACCAGTCGGGGATGTCGACGAAGTGGTTGAGGAACCACGTTTTCGCGACACCCGTGAGGTAGAATGACACGTGAGCGAGTTTGTAGGTGTTATCCCACCGGTTGGCAGCGCCGACACGTTCGAAATCGTCCAGCCATTCTTCCACATCTTCCCCGCGCATACCAGCGAAGGGATAGGGCTCACGATTGAGGCTGTTGATGACGTGAGAAGGCGCGGCACGCGATGGTTGAGTGGGAACGGCTGCAGCACCGGCCTCATCTTAGTGCGACATATTTCCGGACACCTGGCCCAAGCGGCGACCTGAACGTAGCTCCAGGGGGTAGAGTGGTTGAGAGGATGGCGGGGATCTAACAGCACGCTCCCCCACGTGTTAAGTCTTGGTTTAGATTACCTTTTATTAGGCCCGAGGAACCGGCAGCCGTCAGCTACGATGAATGAGCCAAGATGATGATGCTACGCGACAACGATGAGGATGCATGAGCCACACATGATAATGATGATAATGTACTGGTGAAGAGGATGCGTATACTAAATGCCCACAATATCTTTACTATAGTGTATACCTCTTCTCATGGCTATTCGGTTGTCACAAGCCGAGCGCTCAAAAAAGGGCGCGCCGCCAAATTCTCACGACGAAGCGCCGTGAAGTCAACGATAAAAAAACGAAAACAAGCATTCAAAGACTCCCCGGGCGCGCGCCCTCTCCCCTAGGAAGCGTAGGTTCGCCAACGAACCTTCTCGCTTCGGTGGCCGAGCAAGCCCTGGAAATTTCTCAATGGAAAGGGGCGTGGTGATGCCAGGTTGAGTCATCCGTCGCGGACGGCCCCCGTATCGTCTCGCCCTTTCCCCTAGCCTTCACTGCGTATCGCGCCGACAAAATGATGAGAACTTTCTGGAATCTCGCGCGAAAGGTATTTATTCGAGCAGCCGAGATGAGAGATCAGGAGAAGACAGAATTTAGCGGCGAGCGCGTAGGGTATACCGCCGTGTAGTCGGCGAAGGTTTTGTCTTTAGTGACAAAGCAGGAGAAGAATAAAGTATGCGCCAGAGTGCGTAGGGTGTTCCGCCTTGTGCGCGAAGCCTTTTGTCTTCCGTGACAAAGGAAGAGAAGAGGATTTCCACCTGAGGGGTGAAGGCTCGAGCTACAGGCAAGAGCGTGTGTCTACCGCTATCAAGCGAAGACGCGTGGCAACAGCTGCGTGTGTGAAGCCGACGTGTTTCCGGCGAAGAAGTTTGAAGCCTGGAGAGCGGCCAATTGAAGACGCGAGGTTTCCTGAAAGAGAAACTTCGGGGGTAGTGGAACGACAACAACGCTGGACTTTGAGTGAGTGCTTCTCGGAAGAGTATCATACAGACTTTTGTTCCAAGAACTTTGGACTGAATAGGTTTTATAACTCTTTCGTCTTTAAGTGTCTTGGTTCTTCGATGCATGCGACTGCAGTGTAGCACGTATTGTTGTCTGTGTCCGTTGTTTCGAGTGTGGCTGATTGTACTGTGTAGTACGTTGTTTGATTGGTGACATATTGTATTCAACTATTGTCGAGTGTGCATACTTGTGTATCGTTTTGATCTGCCATTACGGAGAATATAATTTTGTTTTGTTTATCAACTCTTGGCTCTGACTTGTTCTTTGGACCACAGCCGGCATTCGCTGGCGCACCAAATAGGACCACTTCTAAATTGTCCACGCTTTCGTGGTGGGGTTCGGGGCGCCGATACTTCGGCCCTTGGAATTAGCCCGGCGATCGCCTCCCGAATTAACGGGACCAGTGACATTTAATCTGGCGTCCACGACAGGACCTTTTGGTGCACAGTGTGTCCAAAGTAGTGAGAAAGAGCCTCGAGTTGTTGATACTGCTATTGGAACGATTTTGTGTGTTGCTCAGTGTTCTCGTTAACGAGTGCAGGGGAGTGTTCCGATAGACTGATTTAGGCAGATACTTTTTACACCCGGCAAGATTTTATTTGCGAGACACCATGGATCTCAAAAAGTTAGTTGCTCTTGGTGAAAAGATGGGTCTTTCTGGCGCCAAACTACGGAAATGGGTGAGCCAGAAGGAGAAAGAGGCGCTGGATAGAGAAAAGTTACCAGCCGAAAGGGCGAGAGAACAAAGAGAGGCAAAGGAGCGACAGCTGAGAGGAGAAAGAGAGCAGCAATTGAAGTTGGAACTGGAGAGAGAAATACGGGCAGCTGAGAGGGCGAAAGAAGAAAGAGAGGAAAGGGAACGGCAGCGACAGCACGAGATAGAACTCAAGTAGCTCCGTTTGCAACAGCGAAGTGAAACTCCGGTCCAAGCTAGAGCTTGAAAGCGGCAAACGAGAGGACCATGGCTTCCGCTTGAACCCAAGCAAGCTGCTCGTAGCGTTTGATGAAAGGAAGGACGACCTTGACGCGTACCTTCACTGATTTGAGACCATTGCGAGGAGCCAGAATTGGCCGGCAACATCAATGGGCAACTGCTTTGAATACTTGCTTGAGTGGTGAAGCGCTCAGTGTGTACGGTAGGCTGATGCCGACCGATGTAGCCAACTATGCAAAGGTCAATGCTGCTTTGCTGAAGCGGTTTAGATTTACTGTGCAAGGTTTCCGGGACAGATTTCGCACAGGAAAGCCAGCTGATGGTGAGACGGCTACGCAGTATGCCGCCTGACTTTGCCATTATTTCGACAGATGGATTGAACTTTCAGGGACAGCGCAGGAGTACGATGAACTTTGAGAGCTCCTAATTAGAGAACAATTTCTTACTAGTTGCCACCCAATCCTGTCGCTGTACTTGAAAGAGAGGAGAGCTAAGTCACTTGAAGGCATGCTTGAATTGGCTGATCAATTCTTGCAAGCGCAAGGTGGAACTAATTTGGCCAAGGTCAAGAAGGAGTGTCCCGAAGATTCGAAAAATTCGGCACCCGAACAAAAGAAGCGTGCACCGGAGAGTGTTCCGCGATGTTTTCTGTGTAACCGAGTGGGTCATCGCGCTAACAACTGTCGAACTAACTTCACGAACCCTACGGTTGTAAAATGTTTCAAGTGTGGTCAGAATGGGCACAAGGCAGACGCGTGTCGTAACGGAGTGAGTCAAACTCACCAGGTATCCTGTGCGCAAGTGGCACCAAAAACCGTTGATGACGTCACCAATGGATTTGTAGAGTTGAAAAATGGGGAGAAAATCCCTATTGTGGGTGCTATAATGACAAAACAGCCAACCGGTGTAACGAAGGGAATGCCAACGCCGCCTGGAAAAGTTGCGGGCAAGGAGGTTGCGGTGTTAAGAAATACCGGTAGCTCCACTGTTATCGTGCGAATAAATTCGGTGCGGGAAAGTGAGTTGACAGGCAAAACGAAACCGGTTTGCCTAATTGACCGTACGGTTCGGATGCTTCCCGAAGCAGAAATTGAGGTTGAAACCCTGTACTTCAGCGGGAAGGTTACTGCTCTATGCATGACGACCCCCCTGTACGACCTCGTCATCGGAAACATTGACGGAGCACGAGGGACAAATGATCCAGAACGAATGGGAGAAGACCCTAAGATAGAGCCCTCGCCAACCCAGCGACCGCGAGATACAGTGGAGGAGCATCCCGTGACGGATTTCACTCGAGCCCAAGGTGAAGCCTGGGCGCAAGAGACAGTGAATGAAAACATCATCGTATTGAATGAGTTTACGTGCTGGGCAGCTGGACATACGTCGGCACGACCTCAACCGACCGACTGTGTAAAGATGACAAAGTCGGCCAGCCAGGCCAAATGTCGTGACATGAACAAGCGGGTGAATAACCGGGCAGGATCGGTTGAGCATCATGACCCGTTAACGGTGTCGGAAGTGACAACGATGGCTGAGACGCCGCCTCAGATACCGTCGTTGGAACGGGCTGGCCGAAAAAGAACGAGGAAAAACAAGAAGAGGTCGAGCAAGCACCGCAAGAAAGGGCGCAAGCGCCGCTTAAGGTACACAAGGTAGGTGCTGAGGTGGAATCGGAATGTGTTTGGCAGGGCTGAGTGCCATATGTTGTGTTAATGTTGTTGTTATCCTGTGTCATAACTGTATGTCGAGCCAGTCAAAAGCTTTGTTACGGTGGTGTGATGTATAGTATTGTATAATTGTTGTAAAAACAGAACTTTGTACATGTGTATTGTTTGGAATATGTGATGAAGTGTTGTAGTCATGTACCTGTGGTTATAATTTATGTGTTGTGAGATTGAATTACAATATACAATTGCATTGAGTGTTCTATTGTGGTTGTGACGCGCCATGAGCGACGGAATAAGTTACAGTCATTTATAGTGTGGGGACTGTTCCCGCTCGTTTGTGTGGTTTTGAATATTATGAGATAATATTCTTAAAGTGGGGGGCAGTGTCACAAACCGAGCGCTCAAAAAAGGGCGCGCCGCCAAATTCTCGCGATGAAGCGCCGAGAGGTCAACGATAAAAAAAGAAAACAAGCATGCAAAGACTCCCCGGGCGCGTGACCTTCTTCCCTCGGAAGTGTAGGTTCGCCAACGAACCTCCTCGCGTCGGCGGCCGAGCAAGCCCTGGAAATTTCTCGACGGAAAGGGGCGTGGTGATGCCGGGTCGAGTCATCCGTCGCGGACGGCCCCCGTATCGTCTCGCCTTTTCCCCCAGCCTTCGCTGCGTATCGCGCCGACAAAATGATGAGAACTTTCGGGAAACTCGCGCGGAAGGTATTTAATCGAGCAGCCGAGATGAGAGGTCAGGAGAAGACGGAAGTTAGCGCCAGAGCACGTATGGTATACCGCCGTGTAGTCGGCGAAGGTTTTGTCCTTAGTGACAAAGCAGGAGAAGAAGAAAGTATGCGCCAGAGTGCGTGGGGTGTTCCGCCTTGTGGGCGAAGCCTTTTGTCTTCCGTGACAAAGGAGGAGAAGAAGAGGATTTCCACCTGAGGGGTGAAGGCTCGAGCTACAGGCAAGAGCGTGTGTCTACCGCTATCGAGCGAAGACGCGTGACAACAGCTGCGTGTGTGAAGCTGACGTGTTTCTGGCGAAGAAGTTTGAAGCTTGGAGAGCGGCCAATCGAAGACGCGAGGTTTCCTGAAAGAGAAACTTCAGGGGCAGCGGAACGACAACAACGCTGGACTTTGAGTGAGTGATTCTCGGAAGAGTATCATCCAGACTTTTGTTCCAAGAACTTTGGACTGAATAAGTTTTCTAACTCATTAGTCTTTAAGTGTCTTCGTTGTTCGATGCATGCGACTGCATTGTAGCGCGTATTGTTTTCTTTGTCCGTTGTTTCGAGTGTGGCTGATTGTACAGTGTAGTACATTGTTTGATTGGTGACATATTGCATTCAACTATTGTCGAGTGTGCATACTTGTGTATCGTTTTGATCTGCCATACCTGAGAATATAATTTTGGTTTGTTTATCAACTCTCGGCTCTGACTTGTTCTTTGGACCACAGCCGGCGTCCGCTGGCGCACCAAATAGGACCACTTCTAAATTGTCCACGCTTTTGTGGTGGGGTTCGGGGGGCCGATACTTCGGCCCTTGGAATTAGCCCGGCGATCGCCTCCCTAATTAACGCGACCAGTGACATCGGTATAGTTGCTTATCCTACGCCAACGACTCGTCAACCTTTTTCAGTTATGTACTCGATGTGTTGTCACTAATTGAGAGTTGAATTGTGAATTACGCCAAGGTGTTTAGGTAGATTCCACCTGATATGTGTCGTCAGAATGGTAACATGATGAGATGTTTCCGGGGTATTGCAAGGGAAAGACAAGAAGGGCACAATTACCCGGATTCAGTCATTGTCAGAAGTGATTGTCGTTGAGCCAGTTCTCCAGGGTGTTGAAATAAGACTGAAGCCGGTTGTATAAGATCTGAATGATATCTGCTATTGCAAAGAAGGTGATCTCGTCTGCATAAGCATAAGCTGCGATGTCCTCGTTACGTGAAATGGTGCTCATTAGCACAATTATTTGCACCGGGAGAGTACTGAGCCTTGCAACACTCCTCTCGTTTTTGTGTGAATAGTCTATAAAAAGCCGCCTCCAAAACAGTAAAACTTCCTGTGCACAAGAAATTTGTGAATCCACGTTACTATGTACGCTGGAAAATGGAAGGAGTGCTGTATAAATAAATAAATAGATAAACAAAAAAACAAATTAAATATATATATATATATATATATATATATATATATATATATATATATATATATATATATATATATATAAGAATACTTTGCTATACAGCATCATACACTCTAAAAAAAGAGCGGGTAAAAGGGGTGTCTTTTTGTACCACAACAATAATCGTCATCTATACTGCGTTTCATTCTTGCGCTATCGCCCCGCGCCCGGTACATTCCGGTCACGATCGACATGCCCATTATGAGCGTTATGTAGCATTCTCGATAGGAAAGTGGCCAGCGCTGAGTTTTCAAGAAAGAAAGAGCACGCAAGCCTGTTGACGATTATTGTTGTGGGACAAAAAGACACCCTTTTCACTCGATATTTTTTAGAGTGTATGTTTAGTGGTGTGCAAAGTAACTAGAGCCGCATATTTGTTGGGCTGTTGTGCTAACTGTATACGACTTTCTAAATCAACATGAACATTCCATATGGGCCCCCCGTCCCTGAACCTGATTTACTAGAGGCTTGGCAATAGCCTCTCATCAATAAATTTATTGATTTGAGTATGGATAACACGTTCAATCAATTTCAGCAGATTAGATGTCAAGGCAATCGGCCCTATGTAGCCTAATATGTATACCCACCATCTTGTTTCATCAGCAACAGTATAGTTTTAGCTAGTTCCAATTCTGGCGGTTTTCATGAGCTTTTCATTGATTAATTGACAATATCAAAAAGAACATTGGGCGATTCTTGAAATTACTCAAACATGTAATTCGTATTTCAATCTAGCCCCGGAGCTGTCATCGGCAGACATAGTACAGTTTGAGTCAATTCCGATAAAAACACTTCTTAAAATTCATGTGACGATACCTGAATGTTGTGAATAGGCGCCAGCATCGAAATTTGTGCATGCACGTATGCAACCACACAAAATTCTGCACGCTTTCAAATTCCACTGCGCAAAATAACACTTGCTCGCGAATGCTGCGTTTCCCTGTATCCCAATCTCGCTTGTCCACCTGACACGCTTGAAGTAAAGCTACTTAATATTTCAGAATAGCATCTGCAGCCTCTGCCACACCGCCGTGGTCCTTGGCATCTCAGGAGCGTTCCATGCGCTTCCCGCAAAGCCGCAGCACACACGCCGGGACCCCTACCACACGCAAGCGGAGGACACATAAGCCAATTGGCGACGCTTTTTCAACCTCCGCAGCGTCGCCACTTGGATTATTTGTCTCCGGCTTGCGTGCGGTAAGGGTCCCGACATGTGCGTTGGGGGCTGTGTGGGAAGCACGTGGAATGGATCTTAGTTCGCCCAGTCTTCGACGCTTTCTTCGTCGCTTAAGCCGGTGGCGACGAGGTAGAAGTCACAATGTGCAGCGTATACGACGTAGACGCCACTTCTCCTGCTGGATGAATCACTGCCTGAATTGGGAGGCTATGATGGGGCTATCGAGATGGAAATGATACCGGCGAGACGCCGCAACAATTGCCGCACATTGGCACGTGTAGGCCACGCGGCAACCAACACTTGCCACTCAGTCAGACCACGTGCGGAAGATACTATTTGGCAGCAGGCGACGGCACTGCTCCTAATGGCTTGTGACGTCACGCACACCATGGCAGTTGGCGGTCGACGGCGGTAGGCGGAGTTTACATACGATGACTTGAACGGCTTATTCTGGTCTGAAATAACCGTTTACAGTACAGTTTTCGCACGTGTACGAGCATCTTCAACCTCCTACCTTCGATTTTCGCTGAAAACACTCGATTGTTGGGTGACCTTGTCATGACCTTCTGAGTACCTTACGGTCAATGTTACTGCTGCATTTTTTATTATCATAGGCACCTCAAAACATTATCGAAATGTTCCTTGCAACTTCACTACAATAATGTTTCGCTACGTATGCATCTAAGAGTCATAAATAGTTAATTACTTTAAAGGGACACTCACCAGGTTTGACAATTTAGAGCTGACAAGTGCAACGCGTAGATGGAGCTTTCAAAATCACTTCTGCCAAAACTTGCAACGCTACGCGCTGCGGAAATCGGTCAAATTTCACGATGAACGCTGCTCCCCCTTACATTTGCCGGCTCTCGCCCAGAGAGTGAGAGAGCAACGCGCCCGGCATTGGTCCTCTACGTTGACGACTGCGCTCTGACGTTTCCAGCAGTGGCACGTGACATGACAAACATTACTTAACACGATGTGCGTAGTTTATGTGATTTGTAGCTTGAAGAGATTAAACTCTAGACAAATAATGAGACGCAATAAGGGAATATGCACGTCTTTTTTTTATTTTTTCTCCATGAATCGCAACGAGATGTGGGGCTAATGTGGAGGCTTTTCTTGGCGTTCGTGTCCCCGCGGCCAGCACATCGAGCAGCGCATCGATGCGCTATGGTGGCTAGAAGGGGGAGGTTGGAGCATCACCAGCTTCGGAGTGTAGCAACAGATCATGGCAGCAGCAGCGGCGCTGCTGTAGCTTTTTAGATCGGTTGGTGGGGGCGAGCGTCCTTGACGGCCAAACAGGCCAGGCGCTGCACGAGAAGGTATGAGCACTTTGCAGAGCTTGCGACCTCCATGTAATAACTGGAATGCAGCTGTGTGCACTAGCAATGGGGTGTTTTAAACGAAAATTTAAGCACGGAATGTATACCGAGATTAAGGCAACGAATTACCTTTAATGGCATGCAAACATACGCGGTAGCACCCAAAAGGCAAGGCGGCGTACTCCACGATAAGACCGTGCGTATAAGTTCGAATACCATTTGAAACGTCGGTGTAAAACGATCACATGCTCACAATCGCAACGTTCGGTACCTCCCTTTACATTTCAATGCGTAGCTTTTAACGATTTTATTATATTGTAGTATTCGCAGCTGTTCACTTTTCAATGAGTTTCATGTCTGGTGAATTTTCTACATACCGAGTGACGTATATTCAATCAAGGAGATTTTAATAAAAAATTGTATACATGCGCAACGTTCAGGGAATTAACAGCCTGCGTCTTTATTTTTGTACATCGCCAATCTCATACAGCAAGCAGCTCTAAATTACAATCACATGAAAGCGCAACTCCGCACATATTCACGTTGCGCGACGAAGCTTCAAATAGTGCATTCGCTGCCGTCGCTAGCCCTCCCGTGCCTTGTTTTCCACTTTTACAATGAAGTGCAGCCTTGTCATTGTATAAAACTTGACGAGCCTGTTAGTAAAATTTCTGGAATGTTTTTCGCAGCCAAGATGAGTTAGCCGGTTTCTTGTCAACGCAGAAATGAAGTCCATTATGCTATTTGCTTTAAGCTTGCTGAGGCTAAAGCAGCGCGCGAATGAGTCTTCCATGTTTTCGATAAAAGTCTGCAGTTCATCAGATGGGTAGAGCAGCCCACCCCGGTCTACTTCTCTGATTAGGCAGGCATCTGCGGGCATATCAGAATCGCGTGGTTGGACAAGGGCTTTTGCACATTCAGGGCACTTGGTTTGGCTCAGCATCCTTCGGGCGACATATCCAGCAACGTAATGCGTAACTCGGCAGTAACTTTTTACCGAAACCATTGCGCAGTGATCTGTTGGGATGCCAGATGATTCAAGGATTTCATGTACTTCATTGAGACACCCTTTGTCCATGAGCTCGTCAAGCTTCGTCTGGAACTCTCTCCGGTTTTTGTGGCTGCCATGTATGAGGCTCTTCAGCACTGATGGTGACACATTTCCGTTAGCAGGTGCCTTCGCCAAACTGCAGAACGACAGACAATTTGCCGAAAGCAGAAACTGGGTTGGCGTCGGGTGGTCGTTGCTTCCCGACATTTGCCGCAAGATTCCGAACACATTCTCCAGAGGATCCTGGCTTAGTCTTGATGTCAGCAAGTACTTGTAACCAAGCTCTATTGTGAGATATTCGAAAATCGACATGGTGCTTTTCATAGTAACGCGAAGCCCTTCTGCAGTACCCTGGCTGAAGAAGCCCAGCTTTCCAGCGTTTCCTTCCCACGCATCTAGATATGCAATAAATTCCTCCACTTCAGCCAGGACTGGCGAATTGGGACGCATGGCACCGCGGCTGCAGCGGGAAGTCAAGGCTGCAATCAGCCTAGCCATTCTTCTGATAAATGACACAGTTGCATCACTAGAGCCAACGCCCCATACTCTCTCGATCTCTTCCTTATATGCATACCAACCCCTGACCATATCATCACTGAAAATTGTGAAGGCATAGTTCATTTTCATTTTTTCAAATCCATTCGGATCGATGACGACTCTTGTGACACGAGGCATCGCTTTAAGCCGCACAATGTCCCTATTGTCACATTTCCATGCGTCTTTCACAACATCTATCCTGACCCTTCTTTCGGGCACCTGGAGACCCGTCGACACAATGCTGTTGCGGGCGCACTTCACAAGATGCGGAAAGTCCGATAAGAAGTGCAGACTTCTGCTGTGATCTGCAGGGTGCTTCACTTTGCAAACAACTGACTTTGAAGAACCCTTAATGCCAAATTGTCGCCACATACTCCTGTTACAAGATGCACCATCTGTGCTCACAAAATCCACAAAAAGCCGAGACTTCTCGGCAGTTAGTGTTGCATCGACAATGATTTTCGCAAGCACATCTGCCTTGACATTTCCATGGGAGCCGAAAACCCCTAAGATTTGCTGAAAGTTGCCTGAAAATGGCTGGTACAATACTACTTGACCGTGATCACATGTTTGTGTGCTTTGAACTAGAGAAGTATATTTGCCCAAGTCAACGAAACCGATGAGTCCACTGCTTGTCACTTTGAGGCTCTCCGAGAGCTTCAGCTCGTCAATTAAGAGACCTCCGTGCCTGTGAAACTCATCTATACTTTTGGTTTTTTCTTCGATGGCAGCAAAAACATTATCATTGAACCCAAAGTTGCTCTTATAATTTCTCACGTACTTGTTCAAACAGCTCTTGCTGGGCAAGACCAGTATTTTATGCTTTCGAATTTCCTCATACAGCTTTGGGCTTTTCATGCGCATTATAATGCAGTCCAGAAGCCATTCATCGCTGTACTTCATCCCCTGTGTTTCTTTCCTTTTCGCTGCTTCAAAGCATGTTTGTACCTCCTGCCTCTGTTTCTAAGGCAGCTTAGACAGACTCTCCTGAAGGTTTGATTCAGAGAGGGCAGAATTACTTTGCTTCATTTTCGCAAGCATTTGCTTTAGTTCACTGACTTTTGCCTTTTCTCGCCTCAACTGTCTTCCCGCATAATTAGTTTCTTCGAAGCACAGTAACCAGTAGCCACTCTAGCTTTTCTCTTCTTATAGGATGCTTGGTTCAAAAGCAGTTTCCTTAGATACCTGCAGTGTATACAAGGCCTTTGATCTTGAGACATGCCTGAGCAACTTTTGCTGTACAACTTGTTTCCATGCGTTCTGTATTTTGATTGATTGGAACTGTTAAGCCGCTCCAGTGGAAAAGCACCTTGCTCAAAACCGGAGCACACAACCATCTCGTTGATGGAGTGGAGGACGCTTTCCACAGCATTCACATCAAACACGTCCACATTTTTTACAACTTTCCCTTGCACAAACACTACACAATGATAGCAATTATCCTCAGCAGAGCACAACACCAGTTTCTTGAAGCACACACTATCACCATCTTGAGCACAAACAGTAAACGCAACAGCGTTCGGGGCATCCGCAAGTAGGCACATCGACCAGTATTTGCTTGGAAGCTTCTCACCTTTCATATGCTCCAGTTTTTACACTGTACACGACGCGCCGAGAACACGTTCACCGTTCGTTGTCACATCTAAGGAAGAATCGTGCTCCATCGAAGGAAGTTCGTTTTCATCGTTCACTTTTCTTTTTTTGCCGAGCACTTCTCCTCTCGATGTCCGGGAGCTGCGCTTCTGAGGAAGCTTTTTAGAGAGATAACTTGGCGTGTTTGGGAAGATCGACGGTATTGCATCGTCGGTAAGGCATGGGCGGCCGCGAGGAATCTTCACAACATAACCATTCACGATGTGGGTGTAATCTCTCACAATAAGCCGTTGCTCGAAGTGTAACTCGCACAGGAATGCAGTTCGGTCGAGCAGTTTGTCACCACGTGGAACGTACCGCTGCCATGCTTTCAGCCGGTCCTCATCGTTCGGTACGGTAAAAACAGACTTTTTACAGCTGCCTTTCGGGCTGAAACGTACCCGGTAGAGCATCCGGGCGCGTAGCAGTGAGTCTGGCCCTTCACTGGTTTAGCCATCTGAATATGCGGTGTGAAGCGGCTTCAAAACTTCGAGCATCGTGCGAACAGTACGAACGCAAGCCGCGGAAACGCACGTGCTCCGCTTCGGCCCAGAGGGGCATCTAAAAAACGACACGCGCGCCACCGCTCGTCGGCATGAACAACTGACACCCTCTCCGCCAACCTCCGCCGCGCGCGATGCTCCCACCTCCCCTTCTAGCCACCATATCTGCGCACTCATTGTGCTCATCTATTCTACCACCTGTAAGCCAGCGTTTTGAAACCACCCCACAGAAACTGGCAATAGACCATACATACTATAACACTGGTAAAAAATGCCACTCGCGTGCTTTGGGTTGGGCTTCTTCCAACACGTAATGTGCACGTGACCTCTTGGTCGAATGCCGGAGAGGGTAAGCAAGAAAATTGGCTTGAGAAAGCTGCGCTGAAGAGTGGCAATGCTTTCGAGCTCACATCCTCTCATCCTCGTTTCGCGCTGCATCAAAAAAATTAGTTTTCTCAGATCGTAACGAACCAATCGAAAAACATTTTGTGTCAAAATGCTCCTCATTGGACACACAACTTCCACGGTCTAAATAAAATTTGTTATGGAACCTGGTGAGTTGCCTTTTTAAGAGTGTATATTTTACATTGAAGATCTGTCCCACCCAGCCTTGTGACACTAGTGTTACCAGCCAATTTCTGAAAAACTACATTACATCATGGTCAGTACTGCCCTACTTTACCCTACGCAATTTCCGTATTGCCCAACGGCTTATCCGGCGCCTTAAATTGCCCAGTGTAAAATAATGTCACGGGCTAATAGCTCGAAGAAACGTACAAGGAGACACGACTGTCAAAATCTGAGACACGAAGAAGGACGTCTCCGCTGGCACGGGTTGCTCGTCTTCGTCTTCCTCGTTCACTGGCACAGAACTGGCTCCCTGTTCAGCGGCACAGACCACCAGGTGGCATTACTTTTCCTCGCAAGGGAGCATCGACCCGATGCTCAAACAAAAAGTGTGCACAGCGGTGGGTCGAAGGGGGCAATATAAACAAACAAATAACGAAGTAGCGCACGAGAGAAAATGCGTCATGGGCCCGGCAACTGCAAATTAACGGCATTCACTGTTTACATGAAGAGTTCACTGGCCTACGAAGAAAATTCGCATCACCGCGTAAAGTAAGGTTTTAGGCAGACGACGTGTACAGTCCCGGAACGTGGTAACCTGCGCTGGGATGATGCTGAGCCTCCGTCTGGAACCTCTTCAGAGTTAACGTCACTCACGCGTCTGAGTACTTTGTAAGGTCCAAAGTACTTCCTCAAGAGTTTCTCACTGAGACCTCGCCACCTAATGGGTGTCCAAACACAAATTTTGTCACCAGGTTTATAATTAACTTCTCGATGGTGGATGTTGTACCACCGTGCATCTGCACTCTGTTGAGTTCTGATGTGCACACCGGCCAGCTGACGTGCTTCCTCAGCGCGCTGAATGTACTCATTGATGTCGGGGGCTAATTAGTCGAGCTTGTCGATGTCCTCACACGGAATTATGGCGTCTAGCACAGTTCTGACATCTCGACCATAAACAAGCCGAAATGGCGTGAAGCGTGTAGTTTCCTGTGTTGCAGTGTTGTACGCGAATGTTACGTACGGCAGGATGTCGTCCCACGTTTTGTGCTTCACATCCACGTACATAGAGATCATGTCGGCTAGCGTTTTATTTAGCCTGTCTCCTAAGCCATTACCCTGAGGGTGATATGGAGTGGTTTTTCGGTGGGTTGTGTAACTCAAACTCAATATGTCATTCAAAAACTTCGCTGTGAATGATGTCCCTCGATCAGCGATGACATATGACGGGGTGCCATGCCGTAGCACAATTTGATGCATAAAAAAACTAGTAACTTCAGATGCGGTCCCTCGTGGCAATGCCTTAGACTCAGCGTTACGCGTCAAGTAATCGGTTGCGACAATAATCTATTTTTCCAGAAGAAGACAAAGGAAACGGGCATAGGGGGACCATTCCCACTTGATCAAACGGCGTAGGTGGTGAATCGATCGGTTGTTGATTGATATTGGGGTTTAACGTCCCAAAACCACTATATGATTATGAGAGACGCCGTAGTGGAGGGCTCCGGAAATTTAGACCACCTGGGGTTCTTTAACGTGCACCCAAACCTGAGCACACGGGCCTACAACATTTCCGCCTCCATCGGAAATGCAGCCGCCGTAGCCGGGATTCGAACCCGCGCCCTGCGGGTCAGCAGCCGAGTACCTTAGCCACTAGACCACCGCGGCGGGGCCCGATCGGTTGTAGATGGCCTGCAGGCTTTAAGTGTGGTGTCATGCGACGCTTGCATTCACGGCATACCTTCACGTAGCGTTTGACACAGGCAGACATTTTAGGCCAGTAGTAGAGTTGTCGCACACGATCCATAGTTCTCGAGTAGCCCAGATGGCCGGATGTGGGCTTGTCGTGGCAAGCTAATAAGAAGTCATCGCGGAGGGCTTCAGGCATGACGAAAAAATGAGATCTGTCACCAGAACCGGGGTTTCTTTTGTGTAAGACGCCATTATGTAGGCCAAATGGTAGCAGTGTTCACGACATCGGACTAAGAATGGGTGCGGTGCCACCTTCTAAATTATCTAGAATCAGTCTTAAATCGGCGTCATTTCGTTGATGGGACGTCAGATTCGGCCCACTGATAGTTGCCACGAAGGCATTGTCCTCTTCTGCGCTTGTGATGGTAGATTAAAAAGGTGCTCGTGATAGCGTGTCGGTATCTACGTGCTTTTTACTGACTTGTACATGATGGTGACATCTAATTCCTGTAGGCGCAGACTCCATCGTGCTAATTGTTCTGAAGGGTCTGGTAGATTGGTCAACCAGCACAAAGCATGATGATCAGTCACCTCTAAATGGTCTTCCATAGAAATATGGCCTAAACTCGTTAAGTACCCAAATGACCGCGAGAAATTCTTTATCTGATGTGGAATAGTTACATTCTGCGCGAGACAGTGTGCGACTTGCGCAGGCGTTCAATTCCGTCTTGTCTTTGTACCAAAATATCTCCAAGACTAATATTGATGGCATCAGTGCGTACTTCTGTGTCAGCATCTTCATCGAAGTGGCCGAGCACCGGAGGGGAAGAGAGCCGGTGCTGTAGTTCCGCAAAGGCAGTCTGCTGTTTGTCAGCCCAGACAAATGGTGTGTAATCACGCGCTTGCCAGTTGGAGCTGGAAAAGCGCCGACAGCAGCAGTTTTGTCAGGATCAGGCCGAACACCAACGACGCTCATGATGTTACCAAGAAACTTCAATTCTTCATAGCCGAAATGACTTTTCTCAGGCTTGAGTGTGAAATCGGCTGATATAATGGCTTCGAGCACATTTCGACGGCGACGAAAATGCTCGTCAAACGTTTCTGAAAACACAACATCATAGAGAAAGTCGAGACAGCTTTTCCACTTGAGGTCTGCCAGGACGTTGTCCATCATTCGCTGGAATGTAGCTGGAGTGGAACAGAGGCCGAAAGGGAGCAGTTTGAATTCACAAAGGCCATCCGAATTTGCAAAAGCGGTCTTTTCCAGGTCACGTTCATCGACCTCTATTTGCCAATAACCTCTCTTCAAGTCGACGGACGAAAAATACGCCGCGCTGCAGCCTGTCCAGTGAATCATCGACTTTGGGCAGTGGTACAAGTCGTTCTTTGTGACATTGTTCAACTTCCTGTAGTCTACACAAAAGCGAAGCGTGTCATCTTTATTTTTCACAACAACGACTGGTGATGACCGAGGGCTGCTTTAAGGCTGTATCACGCCATCCTGAAAGTTTTCGTTAAGCTGCGATTCAATCGCGTGCCATGGCGCTGTGGTGGACGAAGATGTTCTCACGAGTGTCGCTCTGAGCGATTAGATAGGAGTCGTTCCTGACGTTGAAAGACTTTATCATGCCCAGGACCCACTCTGTGAGTAAAGGCTTCTTTTTGCAACAGCAAAAGCTACATTCGTCGATTGCCAGGATAGCGATGATCTCCGGAACGGGCCGAGCAACGATGAAAGCTGGTTGAAGTCCGCCTGAATACGTTATGCGGTCCTGGCGAAATGCTGCAGCGGGTACACCAAGGGCGGGGCTCTGGGCGGCAATACGTAGCACACATCACTGCATACATAAAGATTTGTCGCGGCGTTGAAGTCGGTAGCAATTTAGGCGGTTTAAAAATTAGTTTCAAACTCGTATTAGCGATCTTTAGGTACAGCTGACGGGAAGAGCTAAAGTTTCTGCATTTCTCACAGTTGAAAAAAGCTGCGTATGCATCTCATCAGCAAGTATACAGTCGCAATGAGCGTTAAGCAAAATGTCATTGAGGTGGGAAAGAAGTATTAAATAGCAGTGATGAAAAAAAGCAGCTGCAAGCAACTATACTTGAAGGTAAAAAATCAACGAGCTAGAATAAATTTTATGATAACTGAAGGCAAGGACTTCACTGTTTCAAGTGAAGTCGGGTTGCATTTAGAAGTGCAAATATAATTTAAGAATAATACTAGATGGCGCCCCTCTCGCAAATCAAAGTGTTAATCTCAAAATTTCTATGCTGGATTCCGCCTCTCAGTTTTCAATTATACAGGTCTGGTAAGGTTCTATCTTTACTTTTACTGTCAGGAGCGAAAAACATGGATCATTTTAAAGACGATAGTCTTTCTTGGGTACCTTCAACGCAAAAACTTTGGTGTGTCTGTGTCTGTCTGTCTGTCTGTCTGTCTGTACATTTGTCTGTTTGTCCAACGTTACCGCAAACCAGGTACTCTTAACCGCACCAGCCGATACCCCGAACAGCTGATTGATTGATTTGTGGGGTTTAACGTCCCAAAACCACGCTATGATTATGAGAGACGCCGTAGTAGAGGGCTCCAGAAATTTCGACCACCTGAGGTTCTTTAACGTGCACCCAAATCTGAGCACACGGGCCTACAACATTACCGCCTCCATCGGAAATGCAGCCGGCACAGTCGGGATTTGATCCCGCGACCTGCGGGCCAGCAGCCGAGTACCTTAGCCACTAGACCACCGCGGCGGGGCTACTCCGAACGGCCGACCCCATCCGCAGCGCCCACCAATGTTGCTGAAGAATCAGCGTTCATACGTGTGCGATGTTCAATTGAAAAGCAATCATTGCGCTTATCTGAGGCACCTTAACAACACAATATAATCTGCATGTTCCTCTTTTACTAAAAAAAAGGCATACATAAGTAATCTTAAGGACCGTAGCGCTTATCACTCTGCGCTGACCATGCAACGCTTGCACGGAACGGGGAGTGTTTCGAACGCTTTGCTAAGACGAGACGGGAGTGCAATTAGAAACGGCATGTAAAAAAAATAAAAGAATTCTTTTCCTAAATTCTGTTTCACACACAGTCTGTACTTTAGATGAGCAATTCATGAACACTTCTGGAGCCAGCGTTTCAACAATCAGACTTGTCTTTTTCAAGGCTACAGCAAGAGTAGAAGTACACTTGTTGAACCGTCTCCTCAAGCCGCACCGCTCATTCACAAATTTGTCATCTCGCCAAGCTTCCATCTTCCCCTGAAGTTCAATCAGCATTTTAGATAGTTCACGGTTCATGGTGCAGTACTCTGAAGATAACACACACCACTGTAGAACACCAGCTAGATGCATCCAAGTTTATGGTTGCGTCAGCCTTTCCCTGCTTTAATTGACCCCAAGCGACCTCAAAATACAAAGAGCAAGAGCGTTGTTCTGTTCTGGCTTTTCCAGTCTTTCCGGCAGAATTCGTGATGCCAGACGTCGGTTCATGTGGCATCATTATGAAATAAGTTTTCGTTTGATGGATATACGAGATGTTGGTAGTAAGTTGTCTCTGACCCCATTTCCACCATGCAGTCGCTTGACCATTCTTCAACTGAGTTCAGTTCGTTTTGTGTATTTTCGAATAAGTAGAGCTGATTAAGAGTATAAAGCAAAAAAAAAACTCGAAACTCTGCTATCGTCCACACTTGGCACTCACAACGTTCATGTGTTTATAAAGAAATCAGTGGCAATAAGAAGGTAGTGCCAGTAGGAAGGGTAGCGAGGTAAGAAGGAAAACACTTCTTCAAACTTAGAGTGGTTCAGGGGCACTTTAAGATGTATGAGGTCAGCTTTGTAGGTTCAGTCATCAGTGCATAGCTTTGCGTATCCCTGTTTATTATACAGTGACGACCGGTCAATAAAACGAAAACAGCATTCTTGACAAAAACTAGAAAGAAGCACGAAATGCCTGGTTGGAAATACAAACATGTGACATACACTCCAAAGAGGCCTTGAGCCTTTGTGATTGAAAAGCAGATGTACCAGCTGGAACATGCTCACATTACCTGACAGGGGCCCCAAAGTTCGAAGTGTGTCGGCTCGTGCACAGGGCCAGTGACCAGGAGGCTCCTGTTGGACAACGTCATAGTCAAAGCCAGTAGGTTCATTTCAAGATGTTACCAGTGACTTGCTTGCCATCAAGGCAATAGGACTAGAAGGTCAGGTCGAACCAAAGCTTCAGCAGGTGTATGTGTTCTGCGCCTTGCCCAAGCGGTGGCGTGCTGTCCCGGGAAATGTGGCCAACCAGCCTCCAGAGGAGGAACCACCGTTGTACCACCCTGGCCTACCGCGAGAGGTCGGAGTAAATTCCCAGGAACCTTGATCAATCATCGCCCCGGTCCACAGGCCCTTCTTGGAATGCCAGTGTCACCCACTCCAATGCCGAAACATCCTTTTGCTCCTCTTTTCAGTGCACATGAAACACATGGGACAGTGCATCAATAATATCCCTGAAGTTCACCGACTCTACAGAAGGAAAATTATTCAAAAAATATTTGGTGGGCTTGGTGGCTGCTTTCTTTCGTCACCAACTAATCCACTGCTCTTCGCTAAGCAGGTGTTATCAGCCGTCGTCGCGCATCTGCTTCTTGTTGCTGGTGTGTCCACCCCTGTGCACACATCGCCGGATTGTGGATTGCGACGCTTCGACATTGTTCTTACCATCGACCAAACAACCGGAAAATCGGATGTCATCTCGCCTCTACCTGCCAGCCTGTCACCACTATCACAATGCCTGGTCCTGACTGGTGGATAGTCAGCCCCATCGCCAGCAACGTCATCCATTTCGCTGGCTATAAAAAGTGTGCCCCCATCAGCAGCGCTTCGTGGGCTTGGTGGCTGCTTCGTTTCGTCACCAACTAATCCACTGCTCTTCGCTATGCAGGTTAGTGTTCCGCAATCACTCTTCACAAAGAAGCAGTAATTACTTCTTGCGGCAGCAGCCAAGCCCGCGTGGCAGCTGTACGACTGTGGTTGAATGCGTCAGTGCCGTGAGATTGTTATTGCTACTTGTATCGGGAGACGTCAAGTCTAATCAGGGTCCTAATACTGCTATACTCGTTGAACTGCAAATGCTTTCCGCGGCCCAGTCGACTCTCTTAGTGGAAGTGCAGGGACTGAAAAGTCAACTACTATCAACAAAACACGCCTTCTCCGACCTAACAAAATCGAATCACTGATATGGAAAAACATTACCAAGCTCTTCGGCCCCTAAAGACAGAACTCGAACTAATTAAAAGTAGCACCGTTCATGTTGCTCGCCAAATAGATGACCTTGAGGCACGTTTGGATGACGCAGAGAACAGATCGCGGCGTAACAATTTAATTTTGTACGGCCTACCAGATGCTAATCCTTCGGAATCGTACGCTGAATCTGAGGAACTAATCATTCGTCATTGTCATCACTACTTAGGCATAGATATTAACCCTAAAAAAATTGATCGCGTGCATAGCTTGGACCGCCACTCAGTCAACAAATGCAGGCCAATTATCGCGAAGGAAGTTCACTTTCTACAAGACAAAACACGAGATCCTTTCAAGCGGACGTAAGCTGAAAGGGACGACATACAGCATAGGAGACGATTTCTCATGTCGTGTTCAAAATGCTGGAATGCATGTGGTCAAGTTCGCAAAGCAGAAGTCCTGCCCATTTTCTTTGCGCTATAAAACACCACACATAGGCCAGAAACGCTACTCGTTTAATGAAACCTCAAAAACAGTGCAAGAAACTAAATAGCAATCATGTCGAAGTCAAACTAAATCCACTGATTGTCACCCTAAACCAAAAGCTAACCTTTCTTTCTCAGTAATTTTTACGAATGCTCGAAGTTTCATGCCTAACCGCAATCACTCGTCTCATCTTGTCAAGTCATCAGATAGCAGTATTCTCATACTAACGGAAACGTGGCTAACAAATGACGTCATCAACGCGGAAGTGCTCGCCGATCTGCCGGATTTCATTGCTTATCGAAAAGACCGTACAGGCTCTCGCGGGGGTGGTGTCCTCATTGCAATCAGTAATCAGTTACCATGTTCCATTATTACCATCAACTCAGACTTAGACATTTTGTGGGTGTTGGTTCAGGCACTGCCACAATCTGTATTATTAGGTGTTTGCTATCGGCCTCCTAATAACAATCCTAACAATCCTAACTTATCTCGCGCACTTCGAAGCATTTTAAACCAGCTTACATTAAAGTATCCAAAAGTTGAAATAGTTATTTTCGGTGATTTCAATTTTCCTGGTATAAACTGGGAACATGACACTTCTACCACTAACTCAGCAGAAACTAATAATTTTCTTAGTGTTGTTCTTGATTACAATCTAAAGCGGTTAGTAAAGGAGCCAACGCGTGTCTCACGCGATGCCTCTAATATTTTGGATCTAATACTAACGACTAGTCCTGATAGCCTGTCTTCAATTCACTATCTCCGTGAGATCAGTGACCACAAAGTTATACATGCAGACTTTAGTTTCAGCCCTGTATCTCGCCACATGCACAAGAAATTTATAACCCTATACGATAAGGGTAACTACGATGCTATCAATAAAGAACTTACAATATTTCTTCCGACATTTCAGTGTAAAATTGATCACTGCTCTATTGAGGAGAACTGGCTAGTTTTCAAACAAAAGCTGACTGACCTAATAGCCAACTTCATCCCTAAAACCACTATTCTTGTTAACAGTCATAAGCCATGGTTTAATAAGTGTTTGCACCGAGTAGACAAAGAAAAAAGCGTACGTTTCGGACTGACAAGCTAAAAGGAGGCTACCACAACTGAGTTAAGTACTACGAGGCTGAAAAAAACCTATCTGACGGCTATCCCTGATGCTCAGTTCAAATTTTTTAACAAAGATTTGCCCAATATGTTAACTAACGATCCCCGAAAAATCTTGCAGGTAATTAACCCTAAAGCACTTATCGGCTCCACTCTTACTAACGAATCTGGAGAGGTTCTTTCAGATACAGAGTGCGCTGATGCTTCAAGAACGCCTTCCCATCTGTATTTACTAACAAAACAAACACACTGTTACCTGTATTTTCTTCTCATATCACTCTTGCCATGCCTGAAATCACTTTTACTGCTGACGGTATCTCATCCCTCATTGAAAAGTTGAAGCTATCATCAGCATCTGGACTAGGTGGTATTACTGTCAAACTATTAAAAAGTATACGTCACATTGCGTCGGAGTATCTTGTTTTGTTATTTTCTCAATCTCTTTCAACAGGCATCATCCCAGACGATTGGAAAGTGGGAAAGGTCGTTCCTGTCTTAAAATCTGTTTACAGGAACTCTTCACTAAACTACCGACCAATCTTTTTGACCAGCGTACCCTGAAAACTCATGGAACACGTCATTTACTCTTACGTCATGAACTTTCTCGACTTCCATAACTTCTTTCATCACTCTCAACATGGGTTTCGTAGGGGTCACTCTTGCGAGACCCAGCTTGCCATTTTTGTTCATGACCTTCATGCCAACCTCGTCGTTAACAAACAAACCGATTCTATATTCCTTTATTTTGCGAAATCCTTTGATAACGTACCCCACAAACGCTTAATATTAAAACTGTCTTCGTTAAACTTGCACCCATATGTACTTAACTGGATAAAAAAATTCCTCACTAATCGCATGCAATTAGCGTTTACAAATGATAGTTTGTCTTTCCCTCTTCCGGTAACATCGGGTGTACCGCAGGGCTCTGTCATTGGTCCTCTTTTATTTCTAATTTACATTAATGACCTTCCGATGCGCGTATCTTCAAATTGCCGCATGTTTGCTGACGACTGTGTTATTTATCGTACTGTCACTGACCCTTCTTACCAAATGTTATTACAAGAAGACCTCAACCATATCGTACAGTGATGTGATGACTGGTTATAATGACCTTAAACCATACTAAATGCAAACTAATCTCATTCACTCGCCGTCTAAACCCTCTTCGCTTTTCCCATAGCATAGCTAACGTCCCTGTCGAATCAGTAACCACTTACAAATACCTTGGAGTCTTTCTATCCTACAATTTGTCATGGAACACTCGCATTATTAAAATCGTGTCAACATCTAATAGAACCCTGGGCTTCTTGAAATGCCACTTACGCAGTGCTCCGTGTCATGTAAAACTACTTGCTTATACATCATTAGTTAGATGTAATTTAGAATATGCATCTCCCATTTGTAACCCGCCTGAAGTTGGTCTTACAAATTCCCTTGACTCTATTCAAAATCGTGCAGCTAGATTAATTCATGCTTCGTACTCATACGACATGAGTGTTTCATCCCTCAAAGCCGCGTCTAACTTATCCCCTTTATCATGTCGCCGACGCATCGCAACCCTCTCATTATTTCACGAGTTTTTTCACTCTCCATTTAACCGCCCTCCTTACATTATCCCTGCAGCTCACATATCCCGTCCCACCGGCCATGCGCTTCAAGTTTTTCGACCGCGTGCCCATACTAAAACATTTTCTGCTACTTTTTTTTCCCAGAGCAGCAAAAGACTGGAATGGCCTTTCCCACGATACCGCCACAATCACCTCTCTATCAAGCTTCATGCATAATATTTCAAATGTAACTTCACATTTATTATTGTGACAAAAATATAGATTGTATGTCACCCACCCCTCATGTAATACCCTCTCGGGGGTCTTTAAGGAAATAAAATTGAAATGAAATGAAATGAAATGAAATTCACGTGTACCTGTACAGTGCCGTGTTTGGAAAGGTTGCCCAGAGCTTATATGACACTAATTTTGTACACAAGACGAGTGCAGTGATGGAAGAAACTTTTCTGTTTTTGGAGCAGCCTTTGGACCAGAAAAAGTGCGACATTGGAACAGCCACGAGTGTTTTTGTAGCAGGAAAAGTGCTTGTCGGGAGCAGTTAGAGGTGTTTTAGGAGCAGATAGCAAAATATGCAAGACAGTTCCTAGAACTCAAAGCGTCATCAATGTGTTCGATAAATATTTTTACTTATTATGAAAGATATATCATAACCTCAAATCTAGATAAATAACCAGTAGCAAATGATTAGCTTGCTTATCGAATGCCTGTAGTGTGAGCTATATATTGAATATACGTTTTCGGTCATTTTTACATATAACAGCCTGCATGTAAAATTGAAGATAGCTAAATGGTCTAAAAGCGCAATATGCTAGTTCTTGTTGCTTAATAAGCTGAGAACCAGCAAAGTATATTTACAGGCTAGAATCACAGTAAACACATGCTTTTCAGTTTCTTTAGTGCGTGAATGTTGGTCACACAGTTGCTCACCTTCCTTTTCTCACTGCCACTTAGGAGCAGGTTCGCCGCAGTTAATAAGAAAAACCACAATTTGTAGCAGCATTCTTTTTTTCTGAGCAATTTGGAGCAGCACTTTTGTCACTGCAACGTGTAAATACACAGTTGTTGAGGCAGCACAGATTGCACAAAAAAAACAAGACATACATCAGCCTGGCTCTCATTACGCTATCTGATGGGGAATCAGTATATATTGATGGTACGCTGGGATTATAGGAGAAAAATTACCATTTTAGTTTGCACAAATTCTCGTCTTCTTTTTTTCTACGTTTTATGTGCCACTGTATACACTTTCCAATCATATTAATGAAACACGCCGTTGCAAGTCACCAGCTGTCCGGATTTCTTTTCAACCAGTACATCATCGTTTGTGCCACTTAACATAATGAATCGGTACGAACTTCCCAAATTTTCTCCTTTAACTTTTTTGTTACAGCGTGAAAATTACTATGACTATACAGTCATAGTCATAGTGAAAATGACTATACAGCGTGAAAATGTATTAGAAAGATGGTTTTGGCAAGTTTGAAAGGTACATTGATTGAGTTATATGTGGGATTTAAAACCCCGAAACCACCATATGATTATAAAAGAGGGCATACTAAAGGGCTCCGGAAATTTCGACCACATTGAGTTCTTTAACGTGCACCCGAATCTGAGCACACAGGCCTACAGCGTTTCCGCCTCCATCGAAAATGCAGCCGCCGCAGCCGGGATGCGATACCGCAACTTGCGGGTCAGAGCCGAGTACCTTAACGACTAAACCACTGCGGCAAGGCTATGACTCTTTCAGCAAGCTTCATTTGTATAAGAGTGTACAATATAATAATACATATCTTTACTCAGCCCCAACTGCTAAAGGCACCCTAAAGTGTTGTCTAGTGAGAAAGCGCAACAAAGGCAAACGTGCAGCAACTTTCCTCTGCAACACAGGCAAACGTGCCGCAACTTTCCTATTGTTGTTCTCATAATTGTTTCTCATAAGCACCTTGTCACCCACAGAAGATCACAGTGTCTATGATGGAGATGAGTTTTTTTCTCTTAATTTCATTATAACGACTGACTTTCCTCTGAGTGATTCTTGAAAATTCCGTATAAAGCAGTGGTCTTGTAGTCGTTGCACTCGTTTTGGCTTCTGAAATTTGCGAGCGCGTTCTGGCAGTGTGTCCACGGAGACAAGACCAAGCTTGCATAATGAGTCCCCTTGATTGAACTTTATTTTCCGAAAAGTACACGTCTTCCTCCCTCCTGATATTTGGAATACACCAGCAGCCAGAAAAATATTTTTGCCAGTGAGGTTGGATATTCAGTTTGCGCTTACTAACTGAGGGAAAGCTGTGGTTAGCGCATGGTCTGCATGTCGTCTTTAGCAAACGTCGTTTAGTCTCGTCGAGCTGCAACTCCTGGCGTCTTGACTCGTTAAACAGGTAAAGACCAATTCGTTGCGAGGAATCGTGGTTTCCGTGCATGCATCATGCTCCAATCAGTTTTCAGTACTTTCGGCGCAAGTGTCGTATTAAGGCAGTGCATAACTACACCTGGGAACAGTTTATTCCGCTGCTGTAGCTTTTCCGGCAATCGTCAAGTGTGCACTGGGAGAAGCGTCGCCTTTCGAGAAATAATTATCAAACTTTAACGGCGTTTCGGCGTGACCATCAAGTCTCATAGAGGGGCGCTGATTGACACAGAACACGCATAACCAGCAATAAGTGTGGGCGCGGTGTATTTCAAATAGTGACTTCGCATTGCTAGGAAGCAACATGCTCACCGACGTTTGGGCAGTGACACTGAATGCGAGGAACGAGAACATTACCAAAGATACATCTAGGCTAGCAGAGTTCCAGCTTAAACACTACGGCTCATTTATTCTCTCGCGGAATGACTTGCGGGTATACATTTCCTCTGCTTCCCTTTAGGTGTCAGTGAGGTCGCGCTCGCCCAGTATCTTAATCTGCGTGCGAAACGTCTCACGTTTGTGATTGCGCCCTTATGGAAGGCTGGTAGTTCCTGTTACGTTGTGATCCCATTCCACAAACATAAACAAATGTGAAGGAGTTGATGACAGCAGTGAAATTCTAGTGACTTGCACCAGAATGCCCGAAACAGACAACCGCCAGGCATGAATGGTGCACAGAATAGCGTAGTTATAATAGTGTTGCATGCACTGGCAGTTCTTGGAGTTCTCGCGTTCTGAGAAATTGATTGTGGTGCGCTATGCTCTGAAAAAGACCGGAACAATTTCTTCATCACTAGAGATTGGATCACTCGAGATTTTGTGTGATGCGAGGCTGCTCCTGTTCGTACCGGCGTAAGTGCAGCAAAAATGAATGCACATACTAGTTGGAAAAGTGTATTTATTTATTTATTTATTTATTTCAAAGTACCTTACAGGCCCCATGGGGGTGCATTGAGTAAGGGGGGCTATACATATATACAAATAAACTGGAAAAATATATACAAGACAGACAATTGAGCAAGGCGGGAATACATATAGACACCTCAAAATGAAAAAAAGTACAAAAGAAACAATTGAGTAAGGGGCGCAATACTTATATACATCTCAAACTAAAACAAATACAAAAGAAACAATTGGAAAATAATAAGTCAAACAAAAAGCACCAACATGTACAAAAGTTCAACATGTGCAAAAGATACACGCATAGTAACCGTGGGCGAAACACTAAATTTCCTGCGCATGCAGCGGCCACAAGGCAGAATCCTCGTGCACATGAATGTGACAATCACAAAAATGAACCAATACGGACCAAGGAATTATGATACGGCATCTACTTGCTGAGGCTTGTGAAGTGGCTTGATAAGATATGACGGAATGCGTCAAAGTTTGTTTGGGATGCAATGTCGTCAGGCAAACTATTCCACAGACGGATAGCACGTGGAAGTGCGGACTGATTGAACGCGTTTGTTGAGCCGTATACACGGGAATAGCTAAGATGATTGTGTAGTCTACGTGAAGTGAGATATGGTTTTTGATTGATTGATATGTGGGGTTTAACGTCCCAAAACCACTATATGATTATGAGAGACGCCGTGAGATATGGTTTTTGCAGACCAGTAACGGTGATTCGGGAAGAATGGGTAATTTTATGAAAGAATGACAGCAGGGCAATGTCGCGACGAATGTTCAAGAGTGGGAGTGAAAGTTCCTGTTTGATTTGTGATATACTAGAATGCGGACTGTAGTTATTGGCAATGAAGCGGCTTGCTCTATTCTGGATTCTTTCCAATGAGTCAATTAAGTATTTTTGATCGGGAGACCAAATCGAACAGGCATATTCTAGTTGAGGGCGAACCAGTGTCTAGTAAGATAATTTGCGAAAGCCTGATTGTGCAGCTTTCAAGTTACGTCTCAAGAAACCTAGTGATTTCGAGGCGCTGGCAGAGATTGCCGTAATGTGGTCGGACCAGGATAGATTAGGTGTCAGTATTACGCCCAAGTACCGATATTGTGTTGCAGTCGATAGAATGGAATGATTAATACTGTAAGAGAATTCGGATATGCTAGGTTTACGTGTGAACGACATTACTTTGCATTTTGAGGCATTTAGTGTCATCAGCCATGCACTACACCAACCATTAATTACGTAGAGGTCGTTTTAAAGTGACAGGTGATCTTCAGTGTTCTTGATTGGACGGTAAATAATGCAGTCGTCAGCGAACACCCTGATGCAAGAAGAGACATGTTGCGGAAGATCATTGATGAATATGAGGAAAAGTAATGGCGCGAGTACACTGCCCTGTGGTACACCTGAAGAAACGTCAGATAGGGAAGAAGACAAATTGTTAACTGTTGTGTATTGCTGACGATTCGACAGGAAATTGCGAAGCCATGATAATGTACGGGAGTCTAATTTCAGGGCGGAAAGTTTCGATATCAGGCGACAGTGTGCAACCCTGTCAAACGCCTTCGAATAGTGGAGGAACACGCAATCAGTTTGATAAATATTGTCCATATTTGCATGAAGCTCTGTGGTAAATTCAAACAACTGAGCCTCACACGAAAAGCCCTTTCTGAAACCATGCTGATTTTTGAAAAAGAAATGATTGGATTCCAGATGCCTGTAAATATGTGAAGCGATGATGTGTTCTAGAATTTTACAACAAATACACGTAAGGGAAATAGGACGGTAATTTTCGCATGAGGTTTTATTTCCACTTTTGAATATTGGAATTATTTTCGCCAGCTTCCAGTCAGACGGTATCATGTCTGTATTCGAGAGACTGCCGGAATATATGAAGTAGTATTTTGCTTGTGACCGTTACCGTATTCTTTAGCACCTTTGAGTTGATTCCATCCACGCAGCATGAAGACGACAACTAAAGATTATTTATGGCTGTAATTATGCCTTCTAATTGAATATCTATTGGTTCCATAAATTGGTAATCGAACTCAGCTACGTTGGGTATGTTGGTACTGTTCTCTTTCGTGAAGACAGAAGTGAAAAAGGAATTAAATGCCGTTAGACACTGGCTAGCTGTGAGAGGGACGTTGTTGCAGTCATGCAATGAGATGTGTTGGTTTTCGCTAGAGGGGTTTATGACTTTCCAAAATTTAGCTGGGTTGTTTTTCAGTAGTGTGGGTAGATCATTAGAATAATACTTTTCCTTGGCCTTACTTAAAGCTGTGCAATATGCTTTTATGCAGGTTTTATATTTAAGCCAAGAAGAAAAACTACCCGAGCACTTTGCATTATTGTGAAGCCGTTTTTTCTTATTCCGCATTCTCAGACGCTTTTTATTGAACCATGGATTTGATTTATCATTGCTAATTTTAACCAGTGAAACATGCTTGTCAACTAACGTACACAAAACTTGCTTGAAAAGTAGCCAGTTCTCTTCTACGGATCTATTGTGGAAACACGGCAGGAGAGTGTTTTCGGAAAATAACCTTAGCTTTGTGTTAATTGCCTGATAATCGCCTTTATTATAGTCCCGAATTTGTTTTGTATGTACACCGGCTACGGGAAGGGGTATGTTTATATCTACTTGGAGTAAATTATGATCACTGAATCCGTCTAGGTAATTTGTATTACGTATTGTTTCCGGAGCGGTTGTGAGGATAAGATCAAGGGTGTTCGTACCACGTGTAGGTTTCAGAACAGTTTGAAAGAGGTTGAAATCTAGAGTTAAGTTAAGAAATTCAGTTGACATGTGACAGGGCGCTGACAGTGTGGCCCAATCAATGAGCGGAAAGTTGAAGTCGCCTAATAAGTAAATGATATCGGCTTGGAAAATTTCAGAAGCGTTGTTTATACTGTCACGTAGCATATTAATGAAGGAAGAGTCCGAGTCCGGCGCACGATAGCAGCAACCTACGAGTATTTTGCAGGAAGGGACTGTACAAGCTACCCAAACTATTTCGAGGTCAGAATTACTGTTGATAAAAAATGAAGTAATGGTTTTCCTTATGCCGACCAGAACACCGCCTCCTCTTTTACCAGTGCGATCACACCTGTAGACTTGATAAATGCTGGCTGAGGTGAATATTTCGTTGTCCCTGATAGCAGGATTTAGCCAAGTTTCCGTGAATGCAATGATATCAGATTTACTGTCATCCAGAAAAGCAGATATCAAATCCTGCTTCGACATAATGCTGCGTGTTTTAGCGATTGACAGCGACAATGAGGTATTAGCATGTTTCGGTCGTTGATTCTGCACGCGCGTGCAACGCTGTAGCTATCTGACAGATTCGATAACTGTGTTCGTCGCAGAGTCATAAATGTATGTCTTTGAAGCGATGCGTAGCTTGTCCACAGAGAGCTTATACGCACTTTTCTGCGTTTTCGCGAATTCAATCAGCTTCTTTCGGGACAGCCGAGTTTCCAGTGAAAAATCTTCTCCTATGGAAAATGCGGAACCTTTTAGTTTGTGTGCAGACGACAGGATTTGTTCTTTATCCTTAAAGAAGGCTAATTTCGCTATTATAGGTCTTCGCTTGTCTTCTGTATATTTGCCTATTTGGTGCACACGTTCAAATTGCCGTTCCGTCACAGTGATGCCTAATTTCTCTGAGCAGAAGTCGATTATTTTCTGCTCAGATTTTGCCCAGTATTCCTTAGGTTCATCGTCCAGTCCAAAGAAAAGAAGGTTAGAGCGCCGTAATCTATTTTCAGAGTTATTACACCGCGACGAAATTTCTGTCACTTGGCTTGATACTGTACGCAGTGCATTGGCACTTGCCTCGGTTACACCTGTGTTATGTGGTGACGTGGTAGTGCTTTCCAGGGCCGCGACTCTAGCCATAAGCAACTGAATTTCCTTGGTGGCTTCAATATGCTTCTCTTTCAGAGCTTTCAATTCGGCTAGTAAGGTATCCTGGCTTTCTTCAAGCTTCCGTATGGCGTCTAGAGCTTGAGAAAATGTGTCGGCTTCAGTTTTCATCATAGGGCCCGGGTTAGATTCCATGTCACCGGCGAGAAGTAACAATAAAGAGCAGAAAGCGCGGCACTTCACAAAAGAAACATCTTTCATACGCTGTATCTTATCTATAAATTCGGGTGGGCACGACACCGCAACTAGGACATAATTACTAGTTGTGTAGCAAATGGCACCTTTCAGGTAACTAACCTGTAAGAGCAACCATCGTAAGCTTGGCATGATTGGCGCGATGTCGTGCCCGAAGTGGACGGCTCCTGGCTGGCTTATGAATCCCGCGCCGTCTGTGCCACCACCTGGTGCCGCGATTCCAGGTTGCCAGATGGGGTAGTTTGTTCCCATCGGAACTGGCGTGCGGTTTGCCGAAGCAGGCGGCAGCTGAAGAGGGGCAGCGGGCAAGTCACAATTCGGATGGAGATGTACGGAAGGCACCATCCACGAAATCGCAGCCTGTAAGAGCAACCATCGTAAGCTTTGGCGCGATGTCGTGCCCGAAGTGGACGGCTCCTGGCTAGCTTATGAATCCCGCGCCATCTGTGCCACCACCTGGTGCCGCAATTCCAGGTTGCCAGATGGGGTAGTTTGTTCCCATCGGAACTGGCGTGCGGTTTGCCGAAGAAGGCGGCAGCTGAAAAGGGGCAGCGGGCAAGTCACAATTCGGATGGAGATGTACGGAAGGCACCATCCACGAAATGGCAGCCTGTAAGAGCAACCATCATAAGCTTGGCATGCTTGGCGCGATGTCGTGCCAAGCATGCCAAGCTTACAGGGCATACTGATGCAGGGCATACTGATGCTACACAGTGAAATATTCTGTACAGTTAATAATCTGTTGACGTAAAGAGAAATGACGGCTGGACGCTTGCAAACAACGGAAAAGACTTTGTCGCAACGCTATTGTTTCAGAAAGCAGAGCCACAAAAGTTGCGAAAAGGAAAACAAGGACATTACGTGTTTTTGCACTATATACGTTTTCTAGTGCATATGCAAAGTGAACAAGCTGTTTCTATGTGAGTAGGTATAGTCCGGTCCCAGCTGCATTTTAGATTGAGACCTCGTGAACATTTCTCAAGAATTATTGTATTGCCCACACAGGTTGCATCATAGAAGTTTTGAATCGCGCTTTCATTTACAGTCAGCAGATGATAACTGGTCTCTCTTGAAAGATAAACTTAACAGCCTTGCAGATAAGTACATACCGACATGCCTCGTTTCATCAAACCGACATCAGCCATGGTATTATAAATCCCTTAAAACAAAAAACATTTGTTTCGATACGCAAAAATGAACAGCAAACAGGGCACATGGGACAGGTGCTGTGAAGTATAACGCGCATATCTGAACCCAATTCACACAACAAAGCACTCCATTTATCATAATGACCTACAACACATGATGTCAGATAACCCCCCAAAATTTTTGCAAACCATCACCCTCAGTCGCACCGAACAATCGCTATTCCAAACGAAACAGCTGATCCCTTACCGGGCTTCGAGTGTGCTAATATTGTAAACTCAATTTTTTCATCAGTCTTCACCTTGGAGACCAACACTCCTCTTCCAGATTTTTCTACCTTATGGCAAATTCCATTGAGAGAACAGGAGTAGAGGGGCAGGGCAGTTAGGAGTGGGGGAGCAGAACACTGAAAGCAGGGCCCCTCAACCTGCCGCCGGAATTCGCCGAGCTCTCGTAGGGAAAGTGACGAGTAGGGAGATCATGTGACTAAAACATTCCAAGCCCTGGCATATTCTCTCTGGGGCAGCAGAAAAATACGTGTGAAATCGGTCAGCCACGTGTTCTTCATCATCCTAATCTTAGTATGTTTGTGAAATCACCCGATCGGCAGACATACAGCTGTCATCATAGCCATCCATACGAAACAGCGGTGTCAAACTAAACATGGTTGCTACCATTGCCGCCGCGCTCGCTAGCTAAAAAAAATTAGGGAACTGTGACGTTCAAGGGCTACGTGACTCATGGTACTCCGCCTACTCCGCTTTTCAGGTGAGAGCACTCCAAACTGCCCCTGGCTGCTCTCTGGGCAGGAAAAGCACTCTCGCTCTACCAATGGATGACAGTGCTCCTGCACCTGTTCGACCACCGAAACAAGCCGGCTCTGAAGAGGGCACTTTCAGCGTGCTTTGAAGTGCTCCTGCTCTGTCAATAGAATTCGCCATAAGTCATGCTAGAAATGGCTGACATTTCTTTTTCCGTGGATGATATTTGTTGCCTAATTGATAAGCTGAAATTGTCATCATCCACTGGTGCTGACAAAATCGCATCAAAACTGCTCAAAAATACTAAAATCATGCCTGCTTCCTTTCTGACGTTGCTTTTTTCCCAGTCATTAACCACAAGTGATCTGCCAAAAGAATAGAAGTGGGGAAAGTTGTCCCGGTCTGAAAGTCAGGTACTAGAGAATCGCCTCTAAACCTCCGCCCTATTTCCATAAAAGGCATTCTTGCAAGCTCATGGAACATGTCATATTTTCTCACATAATGGATTTTCTGAACTCCAATAATTTTTTTCATTACTCACAGCACTGATTCCGAAAAGGACTATCATGCAAAACTCAATTAGTCATCTTTGTTCATAACGTACATTTCAACCTCGACCTTAATACACAGACTGATGTAGTTTTCCTAGACTTTGCTAAGGCATTTGACGAGGTTGCTCATCAGCAGCTGCTGTTAAAACTTTCGTACCATAACCTTCATCTTAGCGTTCTTAGGTGGTTCTGACTAACCGATCTCAATTTGTGCAAACAATCACTCTTCTAACATACTTCCAGTAACATCAGGCATTCCTCAAAGTACTGTGTTAGGTCCCCTCCTTTTCTTAATTTATATTAATGACTTACTCTTTTTTGTCTCCAGTAATATTCGCATATTCGCTGACAATTATGTTGTTTATCGTACTATAAATAATACAAATGACAAAATGCTGCTTTAAACTAACCTCAATAATATTCAAAACAGGTGTGATAACTGGCTAATGTTTCTAAATCCTTCAAAGTGCAAGGTCATGTCAATAGTCCGTTGTCGCACTCACCTTATTCTCGTCTTACTTATTACATGATGAACCCATCGAATCAGTCAAATCGCTCAAAAACTTAGGCGTCACTATAACCAGCGACCTTGACTGGTGTTTACATATTAACAACGTCATAGCATCTGCTAACAAAAAGCTAGATTTCTTTAAACGTCGTCTAATAAAAGCTCCCCCACACGTAAAACATTTAGCATATACATCGTTCATCAGGCCTAAGCTGGAATACGCTTCTTCAATCTGATGTCCACTCAAAGCTTGCTTTACCAATGCCCTTCACTCTTTGAAAATCGTGCTGCTAGGTTCATTCACTCCGCATAATCATACGGCATCAGCGAATCATCATTAAAAACAGCCTCCCATTTGACATCTCTTTCGTGCCGACGTCGCATTTCTGGCTTATCAATATTTCACAGATTTTTTACAGTTCCCTTGTCATCGCACCATACGTCTCATGATGATAACATTTGATGTTTTGTGGCGCAAGGGCCATTTCATGGCCAAAGAGCGCCAGTTCATGTTACAAGAGATATGGACAATGATCGTGATAAGCGGCTGTATATCGGCCATAAAATTCCTCGCTCTAAGGCGGGTAAAAACATAGAAGTAATAAAAACATGACCATGCTGTGAAAAGTGTGTGGTGTTGATGCATGACAAAAGTTTGCTATAATAAAAAAGATGATATACATATATGGCATTAGCACAAGTGCCTCCATCATTCACACCCTTGCGTCTAAGGGCCGTGAGACAAGTGCTTTCTTGAGTGTAGCTACTGCAGCGGAGACCTCTCGGGAGAGGTCGTGCTACGGAATGCCCGGGTATATAATATGAAATGTATGAAGCTCTCCTAAAAAAGCTAACAACGATTGATGTGTAATAAGTAGTTCCCTACCGACAAACATTGCAGGGTGAAGGTGTATCTGCTGTCGGTAGGGTAATGGGAAGTCTTGTCTTCTTCGCGTGTCTAATTCTTTGCACTGGATCAGAATCTGAAGTACTGTGAGCGCTTCTCCACATCTTTTGCACAAAGGTGGATCGCCCCCAGACAGAAGAAATAAATGTGTAGTGTACGTATGTTCTTTCTTAACCTTGTGAGTATTACTTTTGTGTGGCGTAATTTTGATACTGGCGACCAATGACCAAGGCGGCTTGATGACATGCAATTTATTACCCATGCGCTCTGCCAATAATCCCTCAGCTGTCGTTTTAGAAAGGCTTTCCAGTCGAGTGCAGGAACTTGTATCAATGTATTGCTAGCAGTTTTGTTGGCAGATACAGCTAGCTGGTCCACCAGAACGTTGCCTTGTATTTGGCGGTGTCAAGGCACCCAGCAGACTACAACATGCTGCTTGGATGGGTACACTATGCATAGGAGTGCATAATGTGAGACAAGGAAAGGGTGTTTGTGCTTTTTAGGTGTTTTCAGAGCTTTTACTACACTTAGGGAATCTGTATATATTATTGCCTTCTGTAGTTTATTTGTTTAATGTATTTAACGGCCGCAAGTATGCCATAGGCTTCGCTGGTGAAAATGCTTGTATCAGAGTGCAGAACGCTGGCTTCCGAAAAGGATGGGCCGACAGCTGCGTACGAGACAGAAGTGTTAGATTTTGAAGAGAGAGAGAGAGAGAGAGATAAATAAAGAAGAAAGGCAGGGAGGTTAACCAAGCTTGGCTCGGTTGGCTACCCTACACTTGGGGTGGGGGAAAAGGGGAATAATAGAACGAAAAGAGACAGAAAAGAAGAGGAGTAAGAAAGAGAAGCATAAATAGTCAGGTCGAAACTACACAGCACGGCCTCGCACAGTTCTTTCACAAGCGGTCGTGAAGTTTGGTGTTCCTTAAAAAGTACAAGAGGGCTTTCGTGGCTTTGCGCGTATGGGAAGCTGTTGGCCAAGGTCCCAGGATCTTCTCTTCTGTAAGCGGCCGTGAATCCAGCTGACAGAGCTTGGCTTCCATAATACGTCGTTCGGTCTGGTATGCCGGGCAATGACATAGAATGTGCTCAAGCGTTTCCTCGCAGGCGCAGATGTTGCATGCCGAAGTGCTCGCCATTCCAAAGAGACGAGAGTACGAATTCGTAAATGCCACGCCCAACCTCATACGACACAGTAAAGTTTCAGAGCATCGTGGGAACCCGGATGGCAAACGAAGTTGCAAGTTTGGGTCGATCGAATACAGGTGCGTGTTGGAGAAACCCTGCGTATTCCATTGTAGAAGAGCTATACGGCGAGCAAGTGATTGTAGTAGCCTTGCAGCGTCCGTTCTCAAGAGTGGTATGGGCGTGCGCTGGTCTTGGTCATGAGCCGATTTGAAGCATCCGTAAAGAAGTCAGGACATTTGTATTTATGTTGTAGTTCAAGGAAGTATGTCTGGATTTGTGTGATTGGTGCATGCTTTGTAACCTCCAAAAAAGACACGTCGAAATCTATCGCCTGCCACTGCCATGGTGGCAGGCATACTGCGGGAGCCATTAAGCGGTGTTCGAGTGGCACACCGGTTTTCTTTGCTAGGCCCCTCACACGGAGTGAGTAGGGCTGTCTCATAGAAGGCTGTTTTTCAAACACAGCAAGGCTTGACATGTCATTGATTGTGGAATGTGATGGGTAATCCGTGTCTGCATTTACAATCAGAAAATGTTTAGAAGATATGTAACATCTCTGTAGGTGGAGCGACCATTCGTTCGATTCCACGTACAGACTCTCTACGGAGCTAGTGCGAACAGCACCCGTAGAGAGGCGGATGCCTAGATGATGAACAGGATCAAGCATTTGAAAGGCAGTAGGTGTCGCAGACTGATATGGTATTGTCCCATAGTCTAGGCGGGTACTTACGAGGTTTTATACAAATTCATTAAACACCTCTTGTCGCTTCCCCACGTAGTGCGAGACAACACTTTTAGAACGTTCATAGCTTTTATGCATTTGTTTTTTAATTATGTGATGTGTGGTATGAAGGTCAGCTAGGTGTTCAAGATTAGGCCTAAGAATTTGTGTTCAGTATTAACAGAAAGACGTTTCCCATGCAGTTTAATATCGGGTTCGGGATGGATACCTCTTCCTGGAGAACAGGACACAGGTGCTTTTCTGTGCATTCAGCCGGAACCCTGCGCCTTTAGCCCAATTGGAGATTTTGTTCAAACCAAGCTGAACTAGCTGCTCACACAAGGCCAGGTTACAAGACTTAAAACCGAACTAGACGTCGTCGGCATATGTGGAGAAAAAGATATTTCGAGGGATAGACAAGCGTAAAGAATTCATTTTGATAATAAAAAGTGTGCAGCTAAGTACACAACCTTGCGGCACGCCTGTTTCTTGGACAAATGTATGGGAAAGAATGCTGCCTACTCTAACTAGGAATGTCCGATTTTACCAGTAACTTTCGATTATTGTAAACATTCTTCCACGCACGCCAAGATGGGACAGGTTTCTTAATATTCCAAAGCGCCATGTTGTATCGTAAGCCTTTTCGATATCGAAGAACACGGAGAGAATATATTGTTTATGGACGAAAGCATCTCTTATCTGTGCCTCGATACGAACAAGGTGGTCTGAGGTGGATCTACCCTCTCGAAACCCAAGCTGAAATGGGTCGAGTAAATGGTTTTTTTCAAATGTACAAGTCGGCAGTTGATCATTTTCTCGAAAAGTTTGCACAGGCAGCTTGTATGCGCAATTGGCCTATAACTGGAAACTGAAGAAGGGTCCTTGCCCTGTTTCAAAATGGGAATAACAATAGCTTCTATCCAGGAAGTAGGGATAGCGCCAGAGAACCAGATAGAATTGTACAAACAAAGTAAGGTTTTTTGTTTCGATGGGGAGGTTTTTTAACATTTCATACACCACATGGTCAGAACATGGGGCAGAAGTACTGCAGGAGTTTAGTGATGTTTGGAGTTCAGCTAAACTGAAAGCTTGGTTATATGCCTCGTATCTAGTGCATTTGTGTTCGCGTTGCTGCTTTTCTATTCTTGTTCTGTATTTTCGGAAAGTGTCAGTATAGTGTGACGAGCTGGACACCCGTTTGAAGTGTGCACCGAGGAAGTTCGCCTGATCTTCCAAGGTATCACCCTGTGTGTTTACAAGTGGAAGTGTGTGTACTTGTTTTCCTGCTACCCTGCCAACCATGTTCCAGACTTTAGCCTCCTGTGTGTAATAATTGATCCCTGACAAAAACTTCTGCCAGCTTTTTCTTCTGGCCTGCTGAAGCGTTCTCCTGCCTTGAGACTTTATTTTCTTGAAAGTGTCGAGATTTTTGGCTGTTGGTGAGTTCCGAAGCAACCTCCATGCTCTGTTTTTCTGTTTGCGCGCGTTTCGGCATTCAGAATTCCATCATGGCACACGCCATTTTCCAGGGTGTCTATTTGTTTGTGGGATGTATTTTGTTGTAGCATCAATCAAAAGCGCTGTGAAGTAGTTAACAGCAACATCAATGTTCAAAGTACTTATGTCACTCCAACCTAAACGAGCGATGATATTAAACTGTTCCCAGTCGGCTCTAAGTCTCTAAGGCGAACATAAGGCTCCGGAAGTTCATTAATTAAAGATTGTAAGTCATGTTTTTGTAGTTGATAGCTTGGATGAATGTAAATAGTGCTAATTGTGATCAGTTTATCAAAAATAACAGCTCGACTAGCCACTGGCTCAAGGAACGTTCGGAGTTGTAAGTGTGTGCATGCAATCCCTTGATTTACTATAATGGCAACACCTCCGGAAGATGTCATGGAATCCTCACGGTCCTTTCGGAAATAAACGCATTTACGAAGAAAGTTGGTGTGTTTGTAGTTAAGGTGTGTTTCTTGTACACAAAGCACTTTTGGTGAGTGTTCATGTAGAAGTTCTTGGATGTCGTCAAGGTTTCTGAGAAGGCCCCTGACGTTCCAATGTATAATTTGAGTGTTCATGGTGAATGTAAAATAGTGCTGTGTGTACGAAAAGTGAGTGGCTGTTTAGACAAAGTGTTTGAGTTCACGTAACTGTGCCGTCACTAGGCCCTGTTATCTGCTTTTTGTTTTCTTGGCGTGCTCCAAGGAGCCGCGCCGCTCTTTCGGCACCAAGGATACCGACGTATCCATTGCCTCCTCGGAGCACTGGATGCCCGCACATGCGAGCTGTTAGTTCGAATTTTGGGCCTCGCCTGGTGAGGTGAGGCCTTGAGACCTGATGACTCTAGAGTCTCCGGTCTTTGTACGGGAGTAGGCGGTGTAGTCTGGAATACAGCCACCTTGGTGGCAGGTGCCACAACCGCCGGCTCGATAGGCGCGGGCCGAAGGAGTGGCGAGGGCTGGTGCGGCGGTGCCCCCCTTACACGCCGCATCATGGAATCGTGAGACTCTTCACCGTGCTTCCTTAAATGAAAGGGGATACAGTTTTGGCTTGCTTGCCACTTTTATCACTATGTATGACGTGAAAACGGGGGAAGTTTCCTTTTGAACGGTTGAAAAAACCCAAGCCTTCGGTGAGTACGCGCTTCAAGGCGGTACGAACATTTAACAGAGGAAAAGCTCTATGCATGAGTGTTCAATTTTCTTCAGAAGCGTTGGCGGCCACCCTCCACGGAAGCCCAACGACGGGAAGGTACAAGTTTGCGGACGCTAAAACCTGTACGCCAGCCTTACAACGCAACCATAACCCAATGCGCCTAGATTAAGGTAGGCTATTCGGACACGGTTAACCCTACCCACCAGGAAGTTTGGAAAAACAACAGATGAAAATTGAGAGATAAAAACGAAATGTGGAGAGAGAGAGAGAGAGAGGAAAAGGCGACTGCCAATTTCCCCTGGGTGGGTCAGCCCAGGAGTGCCGTCTACGTGAAGCCGGGGCCAAAGGGGTGTGTTGCCTCTGCCAGGGGGCCTTAAAGGTCCAATCAACCGGCATCGGCTCAACCCCCAGGATCCCCTTTTTCCAGAACACGGCTCAGCCACGCTCGGCTAGGCGTGGGAGGTAGTCGAACCCCCCCCCCCTCCTTCGTTAGCTCGGGTCCGTGGTATCGCTACACACCAAATGCCTGCTTACGCAGACGCCCCTGCGGGGACGATACATCTCGCCACCAGCACAAGTATCACATCACACCAGTCATTCATTGAATGTTGCTCGCCACAAAGAGCGCACTGTCACTTTTTCATCTTCTTTTTTTCCCTCGTGTAGCTGCATATTGGAACAGCCTTCCCTACGACATGGCCACTATCACCTGCTAATCTGAGTTCATCAAAGAAATGTCTGCATTTCTGCCACCATAGTTTTTATTGTTACTTTTTCCTTTCTATTTTTGTAAACACACCCTATATAAAATAACCCTTTTTGAGGCTTTTAAAGAATAAAGAATGAAACCTCTGAGATTGGAGTACTTCACTGATACCAAGTCACGGTGCAAGTGTAATCTCTACCAACATGGCTGGTGGAAAGTCTGCCTAAAAATTAACACGTGTGAAATAGTGTTGCCAACGTACAGCATAACTTCTAAAAAAAATTACTTATTGCGTATCCCAAGGATGCATGGATGCGCGCAGTAAACTAAAAAACACGTTGACTAAAACCTATCACTGCGTCAGGGCTGCTTGACGTATGGAGCAAAACATAAAAATCATCGCCATAGGCATGCAGTCACTCTCATTCCCCGTTATAACCAGAGCCGTCCTTGACTTGTGAAACGCACTTTACCCCGACAAGGAATACGCCTTCTACGCTTAACAGAGATTACCGATGTCTTCTCCGATCAGGCATTTCGTCGCAATGATGTGTTATCGAAAAACCTTCATGAATATTTTGTAATCAGTGTTCAAAAGACTGATAGGTCCATATGACGTTACAGGTTGAAGTTTGCTGCTATCATCTGCCTTCGGAATCAAGGCAGTGTGCGCCTGCGTGTAAGAGCCTGGCAGTTTTTTTTTTCTTTTCGTTTGCTTCTACGATAACTTCATATAGCGCAACTGCGACATCTTCTTTATAAATTTTATAAAACTCCGCCCCGATTCCATCTGGGCCGGGCGTCTTGCCTGTACTTATGTCATCAATAGCTTTTTTTTTATTTCCTGTATGCTGATAGGAGCCCCTAATATTTCTCGTGTATCAGCGTCAAGCTTGGGCATGATATCAAGAAAGGCATCTCTAAATCCCATGGCCATCGGTACTCGTTTTCCGAGCAGATCGCGATAATGTTCCACAAACGCCTCCATTATCTGACCTTTTTCATTCGTCAGTCTGTCATTGCGTACTATTTCTCCGATTTTATTTCTTTGTGCGTATTTTTTCCCTCACCCAAAGCTCGTTTTGTGGGTGTCTCACCTATCCAAAGCTTTTCACTTCTAGCTCTTATCATAGCACCTTTATACTTCTCTTAATCTAAAATCTCCAGTTTGTTTTTAGTATCTGTTATTTCATTAGTAAAGAAGCCGGGTTTCACAGTTTCTTCCTGCAAGAGCATTTGTAATTGCCTTCGCAGGTTCCTCTCCGCCTGTTTCTTCTCAAAATTTATTTTTTGTAGATCGTTCTATCGCATTCATTTTAACCTCTTGTTTGAAAATTTTACACTTTGTTTCCCAGTCATCTTTTTGATTACCGTAGAGTTTTGTGAGGGCTTCGGTTACATCTTCACCATAAGATTCATCTTTCAAGATATGATTGTTTAGGTTCCACAAGAGCCAGTGAAATTTCGGAGTCCTGTCTTTAGCGCCGTGTGAAACTAATCATACAGTGGTCGCTGAAAGACACTGGTGTAACAACATATTTATCACAGCACATAATAGGGTCCAGTGCAATGTACGCTCTGTCTAAACGTGCATGGCTTAGACCCTGAAAGTGCGTAAACTGAACACTGTAATTAGACATACATAAACCAACATCTTCCAGGCCATTTTCACCAATCATTTCATTTAAGAACACTGCGCTTTCGTCAAATGACTGGACCGGCTTGGCAGGGTCCTCCTTTCTACAAACGCATTTAAAATCACCAAAAAGGACCACATATTTGTCACATACCAGTAAGTTACTTATATCATCAAAGAAAACTTTCCTGTCGCTGTGTCGGTTCGGAGCATAAACGCATATGACACGCTATTCGAAATTCAAGAAAGAAAAATCACACACTACTTAGCGTCCTTTATCGCTGCTTGCTACACTTCTTTCAACAACGCCTATCGATCGTCATATGAAGAGCGCACACCCTCCTGATAAGCCATCAGCATGGGGTACACTGATGTTATACATTCAGCGAAAAGGTAACGTCATATGATCAGTATCTTTCTCTGTCGCTGTTTAAGTTTCCTGCGCAGCAATCACATCCAAGTCACGCTCCGAAAACAGCCTACTCAACCGGTACTGCCACCTTCTTGAAGCTAACCCACGTACATTTAAGCTGGCAAATCGCATTTCTCTTTTACGTTTCAGGCTCATTTTTTTAAGTACAAGTAGCTGCTCACCATACCATCTTAGCCGAACTCCGCCTATTTAGTCGTCCGGTGCATCTTTTAGGTGGAAGGCGGCACGTATTGTGTTGTCAAGAGGCCGGTTTTCCCGCCCTCTTTTCCCCTTAATTCTGTTATGTTTCACCGCCAGTGGCTGCCTCCGAAGGAGAGCTGCTTAATTCCGGTGGCGGTTCTTGATTGCTTATATGACTTGATTCTGTTGAGGCTGCGTCTCGTGGTCGTTTCCCTCCCGTACCTGGTTCCTCGGCGTCGGGCCACACCATGGCACCACCCTCGGAAGGTTCCTGGACAGTTTGAGTAGATGATTCGCTCTCATCTGTTGCAGTGGTTGCGTCGTTTAAAACATCAGTCTCCTTTGCGCTCGTCAATGATTCTGTGGCCGCTTGCGTACACGCACGTTCACTTGTTTTTTCTGCTTCTTTCACGTCCATCACGCCTCCTGTACTGAATTTTTTTTTCCGCAGAAGTCACCTGTGATTTCGCCGATGCATCCGCGATAGGTTGCACTCCCCCACTGTCAGTGGACTTTGGCGGTTCTTTCTGCAATCGCGTCAAGCCTGCTGCACTAGGTGGTTTTCCTTCACAAGCCGTTTTCGATTTCACCGATTCTTCTGCTTCGGCCTCGTCCATAATGAGCTCTGAATTATCCGTGCTCCCGGTGTTCAGTGTAGCTGCCGCATACGTCTTCGTGCAGTTTCCAGAGGCATGTCCAAAACGCTTGCAAGTGTCGCACCGCGGAACTCGACAGTCCCTCCTAATGCGGCCAATCTGCTGGCAGCGCAAACATCGTGGCGCTCTTCCGGTTGCCACAATAAGTGCGAGCTCTCCTCCAACTTGTAACTGGTGAGGTATATCGTCCATCGTAACGTTAGCCTTTAGCCGGAGCGTCGCGGTTCCCGTCATGGTATTCTGCTGGGCGTAGCCGTGAATTCGCCACTTATTGATACCTACGTCAAGCACCGTCCCGTAGGGGGTCAGTGCATTTCGTACGTCCTTTTCTCGTACGTGGTAGAGCAACCAGTGCAGCTTCAGACGGACGTCGCGGTGGCTTGGGTCGATCACCATGCATTTGAGGCCTTTCACAGTCAATTGCGGATTAGTTAAAAGTTTCTTTACACCGTCAGTGCTTCTGCACGTCACCGCCCACACGTGGTTCATTTGATATGCGCCGAGCGCAAAAACCTCGGTGGGCTGAACACGTCGAAAAAGTGGCTCGCGAAAGTCTTTCGCGTGATGAGGCCTTCCTTTTACATGCGCATGCAGAAGACAGTGTTCTGAACCACATAACCATTCGGCAGAGGGGGCAAAATAACTGCATAATTCTGGGGCATTTCAATCCAGGATTTCAATCCTGGGGCATTTCAATCCATTTCAATTCAGCCACCGATGCCGCTCCTACGGAGCTCATGATAGGGTGGCTAGAATGGGTGGCCCCATTCTAGCCACCCTACTCATGATACACACGTCCGAACGCTTTTGCAACCGGAAGTGGAATCCCGAGACAATCAGGGCGTGGCTGGGCAGAGTACTGTCAGACAACACATTTAAAATCAGCCTTGTGGTGTCGATGCTTTCTGTAAGCAAAGCACACCAGCTAAGAGCCACACTGAAGTAGAAGCGCAGGTCTCTAGCACACAAAACTATACATACAGCAAGCCTGAAGGAAGTTCGGGGCTGGGAATAAGTCTGCTTTGTTTCTCTTGAGCTTCCTTTTCTCCTCTGTTTCCTTCTTTTTCAGTTTTTTCTGTCTTTTTCTTCTCTATTCTTTGGTCTATTTCTCTTGCCCTTTCTATCTCTCTTCCTTCTCTATCTCTGTCTATTTCTCACTTGCTTCATATTTCCTATTTGTTATATAGTTTTGCTTGCGTTAGGCTAAGCGACGATAGTCGAGGCCCCAAAACTGCTTCACAATTGAAAACACCCTCGGGCTGTATGATTTCGCGCAATCATATACGGCAGCCCTAACGCCACGCACGTTAACATAATGGCCGTTCACGAGCTTTATCTTTTCGCACATGCAAGTGTGCGCATTACGCATGCTCGAACGTTACATGTCCATTTATGTTCAAGCACTTTCTAGATATTACGTGCAAGTATATATTTATCATTATAAAGGTCAACCAAAGCAGTTTTGGAAGAATAATATTTCTGCAATGTATTTGATGTTGACAGCACGTATATGCGAAATCATTTGCGACGTGTGTTTTTCGTCTAAGAGAAAATTGCATACGACGTTAATAATACGTAGGCTCTCTAAACTGTAAAGATGGTACATTCTTGGGATGCTGATTAAATGTTATTGATAGACGAAGACGTATAGATTTTATTTTTATGTTGACTCCTCAACATGAACATAAGCACATAAAGTACATAAAACAAATATTATACAATAAAAAAGTGAGAAGACACGCACGAGCAGCCCCAGAGGAAGCAAATTTGTGAGCTTAACATGAAAATGATCCCACTTAAACACAAAAGACGTGCAAGGCAATATAATTAGCCACTGTAGTAGTGTAGTGCCGATAAAGAACACTACAATAGAAGCCAGACCTTTATTTGCTCGTATCGCGTTAAAGTTACAAGACGTGTGCCGCAGTAAAATACGGCACATTAACTTCGACGACGGTGACTGGGTGCTGTTCCCCGCTCGAAATGTGACAGCCTTCACTGGGTATTGGACATGCATCGTTGAGCATAGCAGCTTAATCTGTCAGTTGCCATAGGAGGTGTAACACTTAGGAAGTTTTCATGCTCAGCAAAGGTTTTCACATTCATTGATCAAAACCAGTTGCATTTCGACAATAGAAGATGTAAAAGTGCCCATATATTTGAACTTGTGTTTCTTGCAAGAGCGTCAGCTTGTGAAATTATTCCGCAGTTGCTTATGGAGGCTTCGTCACACTAAGACACATTATTTCTAGAAATGACCACTTTAATTAGGTATTGGCCCACAACACATGAATTATTTGCCAAGCAGTAGAGCAGTTCGCCTGTGTTTCGATGGAAGCAAGTTTTTTTATTAAACTTTTTTCCAGATTTACTGCAACAGAAACATTTTTTCACTCTTTTCCAGCCGAACTCTATGCGCTGTAACTGTATGCTGCATGAACTGCAAAAAATGCACACATTACAGAGCCTAGATGAAGGAAAAAACATTGTATCTCGCAAGAAAACAGCTCATGTTTCAAACACAATATTCATTTGCGTGTGGTGCAGACTACCAGCGTGGGGTTCCTTTAGCACACAAATTGTATAAAAACAACCAAATAATTATACATTGAACACTAAAAGATTCATAACACCACCAACCACCTTGGCACATAGCAGTGCTAGCAAGAAGCATTTCTGGCTGGCACAACGTCACCATCACTGAACCAGTACATAAATACAATAAAAGCTCATTATTTCAACTCTTTATTTAGAAATACTGCATATTGTGAAGGAATTAGTGGCCCTGTTCATAATTATATGCATAAATGGAAGGGGTGGTTAGCACCAATCTGACTACTTATAAAGCTTGGGGTGCCATGTGCCTATTCCGATTTCTGATTTTCGTGCATATCCATAGAAGCGATGAGCCTTGGAAGCCAGAAGGCAATGCAATGTAGAGATAGTAATAATGAGTTAACAGAACAATGCCCGCAGTCTTGCTTTCGCCAGTGCAAAAAAATGATGATAGAAAAGAAAACGTGCTCTTATGATCAGTTGAAAAACAAGATGGGCTTCACTGCATTAGAGCAGCAAAGCGCAGACAGCATTGTTGCATGCTTCTAGATTGTCAGAGAGTCGGGACTTACCCTTTCTTTCAGGGAATATAAAAAAATTAATAAAGGACAGTCTGACTGAACTCAAAATGCATGTGAACCTCTGATTGGCAGTTACTCCAGCAATTTGTGCAATTGCACTACAGACAAAGATGCCAATGAAAGTATACGAGATTAGGAGTAAGCTCTAGGCTGGAAGACATCAAGTGCAGTTTGATCATGAGCAGCTTGTTACGAATAGTTTTCAAGCCCATACTTTAATTATACCAAAGGATACATCAAATATAACCTCAATAACCAAATGAAGTTGAGCCTATTTTATATCTTGAGTGTAAATTCCCACAGCACAACGTGTTACAACAGACATCCTAATATAGTTGTCATAATTATTTTGCAACACTGTGTTTAAGTAACTGATCACAACGAAGAAGCATTCGTATTGAAAAATGCTGCAATGTAACATAATTAAACAGCTCAGAAGTACAAACTATAAAAACACAAATACCACAAAGATATTGAGATCTCGTAAAAACAGAGCAATTTTAAAAAGGAGCCCTTCAATGAATTTCAATCCAGAGATTTATTTGCAGGTAATAAAGACTGTCCAGCAGCTGTGCATTGAACAAGAGAAATAACATTCATATCGATCACAGGAACCACATTATAAAGCTCTACCTCGTGTTGAAGGCAAAACAAAAAGTGACACCAAGTCAAACTCAAGACAATACAAGAGCACGGTAACTAACTAGGCCCCACGTGACCTGGTGCAAATGTTACCGAAAACCGGAAGCAAAGGAAAAGTGTTTACACAAACATGACACAGCGTGCTTTTGATTATAACTCTAAATTGATTTGGCTTAGAACTGGATTCGCTCTTCATTAGAAAAGCATAGCGCTGGTCTGAAGAGAACATTGCTTTTGTTCAATTAGGAAACCAGCAATACGGTTGGTGAACCAGTACCTTCATGTGCTTTTTGGAAAAAAGTACACGTAAACAAGAAAGTATTATCAAATAAATAAAAGCACACAAGACACGTATCGAACTAGAAAATTATTTTACGAAGATGAGTCTAAAAGCAGGAAAACAATCCTAGCGACATATTGATACAGGTGTCTGTATTTGTGGTTCTGAGTGTACATTGTTTCCGTAACTACATTCATTAACTGCTGAGATTTTACAAGCTGAAACAATCATGCGACTACAATGGCGACATCAACAAAGCACTCAGCTTTAAATTTTACCACTTAGGGTATTTGAATACGACCAGAGTCTAAGTACGCTGTCAATTCTACACTTAGCCCCCTTTGAAATATGGACGTCACAGTCAGGATTCAGTGCTGTGACGTCACTTATAGAGTTATGCCCAGAGTCTCCATAGTATATTTAGCACTGTCGGGGGCTCGTAAAAACTATGTCACACTCACAAGGTCACGTCTTTGAAAAGAGGAGCTAAAAGAAGTCTTGCTGAACTGATAACTTGCGTTTGTGCCCGCGCAAGTGCCTGCTCATGTTGCATTTCCACACAAACGTCTGAGAACATATCGGGCACTTGAATGGTCTGTCACTTGTGTGCGAGCGCAGATGCCTTCTCAATGTGGTCTTTCGAGAGAAGCTCTGGGAGCACAGGTGGCACTTGTGTGGTCGCTCGCCTGTGTGGGTGCACAGGTGAACTACCAAATTGAATTTGATCGAGAAGCTCTGAGGACACAAGTGACATTGAAACGGCCGCTCGCCTGTGTGAACCCTGACGTGCATTTTCATATGAGACACTTTATCAGTCTCGTAGTTACACGAGTTACAGTGGTGGCGGCGTCCATGTTGCGACTTTTCACCGTCTTTACTTGCTGGATCTGTGGACCACCCCAGTGCTGCAAAAAAAATAGTAATAGAACAGGAAAATTCTGAATCACTTTGAACAGCAGAGCTCTTTTAGTGTTTCGCTGTGCCAGTTTATGTGACCAGCTCCACATAAAGCCTGTATGTGCCAAACATCTCAAAGCATAGCACAACCACACGTAGTGAAGTTTAACAAAAAAATGGGAAAAGGAAATGACAATGACATAACCATGTACAGCATAGCGAGAAATGGGAAAGGGAACTGAGCAAGACACAAAGTGATGCGAGGGTAAAGAGGAGAAAAAAGAGGGCAACATAGAAGGAGATAGGAAAAGAGACAAGGAAGAAAAATGGAGGTGAAGAAAAAGATAAAGGAAGAAACAACCAAGAAAGGAGGAGAAAAATGACCTCAATCCGTGTTTACCTTTTGCCATCTCCACTGTTTACTCAAAGTGCACGGGCGTGGAAATAGTTTAAATTTTTTTTACCAAAAAAACCTATAAAAGATAAACTACCTTAACTCATTTTCACAAACAACAAGAACATGTTAGTATTAGGAGGCTTTTTTACCACTCGAGGTTTTTACTAAACACATATAAAATCTAAGTGCTCAAGTATTTTCGCTTTCATTCTTATGACAATGTAGCTACGATGTCCATAACGTTTAAATGCTCATGGAATTATTGAACAGATATTACAATATTAATAATAAACCGGTTCCTCACTCATTAGGTCTTTACCGCACTTTTCAGCACAGCACAAGTACCAATCAAATTTGTCCAGTGCACAAGTATATCATTGCAAAAAATAGAAATGCAGCAAAATCTATAGAGATTAAAGCTTACCAGGTTTTATACAATATTAAGCGAGAAGATATTCAGGGTGGCTATACCATCAATGACATCTGAATACTATACTGTCAGCCCATAACTTAATGAGGCCCTGCAAGGGTTTCGCAAGTAATCAACGAATGCCTTAATTCAAGCAGTTTATTCCATCCCGAATGAACTGTCATAAATTTTAGGAATGCGCCAAGTACAAACATGGTTACAGGAGTTTGCCGCATACTTTAGGCACTTTCTATAGCATTTAGTACCAGAAAGTGGGCTTGAAAATGATGCAGGAGGAGATGACAAGATAGCAAATGCCTCCATGAGTGCCCTTCATGACTTTGAGTGCTTTTACTTTCTTTTTTCCTTCAAACTCATGATTCAGTTTCAGTGCTATTCCAGGCAAGTGTGAGCACATTTTGTCATCCTGTGGTGACCTTCATAAATATGCAGCTCGCGGAGCTTAAATCAGCAATGCCAAGGATTTTTCGTGAATGCTTGTTCCTTTCAGTTTACGGCATCATTCGTCAAGAGACGAGAAAGCGATCTCTGGATGACTTTGAGAGCTGTAAACTCTATACCGCATGCTACGCAATAATTTCTGAATATCATTTTTCAGCGGCTTTGCCTATCAAAACCAAGCCTTTTCTCACTTTGCTAAAGAAGTGTCGCGGGGCCTTTTTCAGTAATAACATCACACCACATTTCAACTCTGATCTCAGTAACCAAACAATGTCGAGCAAATTTCATAACTAGAGCATACATTCTCCTTCTATTGCATTCCATTTAAGTGTATATACTCCATGCCACATTTCTGCTTGGATTCTCAACTGCAATAAATTGAAAGTACCAAAATAACTAAATCCATGTTCCTATCACAAAATGTACTATAAAACAATTTAATCTATAAGTGCAGTCTAAGCAATAGGGCTGAAAAAGTAAAACAGTGGGTCCATCTGATAAAGATGCCAAAAACATGAAATGAAGCATATAAAATGCAAAATTAAAAAAAGTAAACATGTAGAGCTTTCTATAAAAAATTTTATCGTACGTTTGTCTTTCTTTATTGACCAGATTGAATAATACTTAACTACTGTAATCAAAGCCTTTGCAAGTGTCAGCATTTAAACCAGCTAAGCATGCCTACAACAAACAAAATATATCAAACTGGCTCACACATCCATATGTGAATCTAGTAGATCTTATGAAAAGTATAGACAAGTGAGCCTACTAAAAAAATATCAATCACATGACACTTCATATAAAAGGCATAGACAACTGATAAAAGACAAGTCAACAGAAATTGAATAAAATGACCCAGTCACAATAATAAATGCAGTGGTGGTACTATCTAAAACTTATATAATACAGCAATTAACTCAAAATTTGAAATGCAGTGTTGTTCATCCAACAGTGCCCTTAGATAGCTTTCACATTCTGCAACAGGAACTGAAAAATAAAAAAGCAATGTAGTTACAAACAATGAAATAAGGCAACATTTTTCAGTTGTCAAGGCATTGTATTTTCAAAAGCAGTTCCGAAATCCGCCTGTCAAGTTACAGTAAGCAATATTTTTACGAATAAATTTTGCAACCATTGCAAATTGTTTCATAATCATCTTATGCCCAAAAAAACTTAGAAATCACTATGTTTTGCAAATTCAGTTAAATATTGCATGACTTGCAAGAGTAATTTGCTGAAAACACAAGTGAATCTGCATGGCACTATCACTGCACAAACCTTGAAGAAATAGCTAGGATGGTCTGTGAGATGCTCCAGGCGCACTATCCCCGTATTTTCTCATATTTTTTATGCAATTTCATAGCGACTTCATGGGCCCTGGAAGAAGACCATAATGACTTAGGAATAAACAATAGGTAGGCGTGGATTTCATAATTACAGTAAGGTATCTTTACTCCTTATCCAATAAGGATACATACTGTGAAGCTAGAAGTTATCGCTCTTTCTAAAACCAAAATATTTACTGAACTTTTCTGGCACTATAACAATGCTGACTAGCTCAATTTACTCCAGACTTTTTCACCGAGACACATCTTTCAGAATGAATTGGCCGATTAGACAATGAAAATCCCACATTCCCACTTGTTCTATAACTGCTCAATTTCAATGTGACACATCTGATTGCTTAGTACATGAAATCACTATAAGCCTGCTTTCTGGAAGAACTTTCTCTCGATTTTTCATTATAAAAATATCCCCAACTCCCAATAAGCTTCGGCAGATAGAGGCAAGGAAAAGTCTGCCAAGGTTCAAATGAACACCACCAATGGGAGTACTGGTAAGACGTTAAATGTTTTAATGCGCAATAAGAAAAGCTCACTGATCATAGTAAATCTGGCATAAATAAAATTAATGACTATATTGTCACATAATGATTGCATCAAATGTCAGTCGTAAATAGGCACACAAAGACTCCCATAGCTTTTGTCGGATTGTAAAAAAGAAAGAAAAATGCAAACGAGTTGACACACTTGGAACAAAATTGCTAAATGCTTGACTGCTGTAACGAAGCACACATGTACTATGTATGCAACAAGACTGAAAAGAACAATGAACAAATATTACACAATGAAAAGTGAGAAGATGCACACATGCAGTCCCAGAGAAAGGAAATTTGTGAGCTTAACATGAAAGTGATTGCTTTTAAACACAACAGCGGTGCATGGCAATACAATTAGCCACTGTAGTAGTGCAGTACCGATAATGAAAACAACAATAGTCACCAGACTTTTATCTACTCGCTCATCGTTAATGTTACAAGACATGCGCCAAAGTGAAAGACGGCACACTAACGTCAACCACGGTGACTGGGTGCTGTTTGTTGTATGTAATCACTTCACTGCGTTAAAACCTTGGCCGAGATATTTGTTGTTTGCCTTGAATTTTATGGTGACTCTGAGAGACGTTGTCTGTCCTTCATTCCACACTTCATTAATGAGAAGCTAATGGCTCAAAAAGTGTTAAAGGGTTCCAGTAGCGTGCACTGAGGAACACTACTGACAGCGCTAGCAGTACCGGTGTATGAAAGGCAATAGAAGCAAAGTGAAGAATCGACGGTGAGATCAGAAAGGCCAGCAAATTTCAATAAAAGTATTGTAATATCCCAAGGAGCTTCATGCACCCAGAAGCAAATTGTGTCAACTGAAAAATGCACTATATAAACTTTGACGAAAGAATACAAGAATTGTTACAATTTTGAAGCATGTGAAGTGATCAATATACACGACGCCAATTGCATTTGTGTTTGCACAAGTGCCTGTTAAGGTCACTTTTGGACACAAACGCCTGAAGACATAACGGGCCTTTATGTGGCTAGTCACCCTTGTGTGCACGTATGTGAATGACCGAATGGCCTCTCTGTGAGAAGTTCCGGGGACACAGATGGCACTGAAATGGCCGCTCTCCTGTGTGAACCCTCATGTGCACTTTCAGATAAAACGAGTGGTCAGAATCATAGTCACAGTGGCAGCGGCGGCGAATCCACGATGAGTCTTCTCATCGTCCTTAGTTACCTGGTGGCTGGATGACCCTCAGCTGCACAAAACAGACAAGACAGATGATCTTCTACCATTTTTTACAAAAGAGAGACATCAAGAAATTGCATTACACCTATAACCACTTGAAATTTTTGATCAAACCAAAATGTAGGTACAATAGCACGTCATTCTTTCAAACTGTTTATTTGAATATACTAGTGCATATTTTGAAGGATTTTAGTTGCCCTGTTCAAAATATATATTTGAGAACATAAATGTTGACATATGGTTCAACATAGCGTGCCAGCATTTTTACACATAATTCACGTTCTCCTACTGGAGTCCAAAGCCTCACCAAGTCACCGTGTTCGTATGTGACATGTTGGCGCCGTCGGTTGGACCGTACCTTCAAACATTCTTAAGAAGCAAGAGCGTGCAAATGGGCAAGTTGTCGGGCCTCTTTTGCACGGCACACAGTTTCAGAAATGCAGAGATGATCGCAACCTAGAAGTGGGAAAAACATCTCGAGTGTATAGTGTGGCAGTCTAGCAAAAAGAAGAAAGAAGGGACTGTTGCCAGTGGTTTCATGCAGTGCGGTGTAATGAGAGTAATGAAAGGCAGAACATCGTACCAATATGGGTGGTCTGATGCGTCAAACATGGATAGCACATGTGTGAGAGTGGTGTTTTTGCATTCAGCAAGACAATTTGTTCCAGTTTGATAGGGCATAGAGTGTCGAAAGCATGAAGCAAATAGACAAAGCATCTCTTCGACCACGTCTGCCATCAACTGTTGTTGACAGCCCCAAATGCTTACTTTAGGAGGTTCTTGTTGGAGAATCACAGAGCATAGCCTGAAGAAGCACACATCACGAGTAATAGCCAACAGTATAGCAGCCATGTCGCAGTATAAATCAGACTATCTCTACACACGACAATCAGACCATTTTCGTTTAAAGACCATAAAAAGGAGCCAAGAAGGTAAATTCCAACTTGTTCAAATGAAGTTCTTGGAGACGGCACAGGATGTAATCTACTAGAAGGGTTATTTGTAGGATGCTTGCAACGTTGACACTCATTGACGTTAGACTCGAGTATTGTTGTGTAGTCTGCCGCGTTAGGCCAGAAAAACCTTTCCTAAAGCTGGTAGAGTCCTCGTTGCTCTTAGATGGCCGGGTGTTGAATCGTCATGCATAGCTTGTAAATCGGAAACGCGGAGACTTTTCGTCACTACCAGAAGGTATCTCGAGCCTGGAGTATAATAGTTCTTCTTGTACAGTAGCCTGTCGCGAATACAAAAACGAGTGGCCGATGAATTGCGTCCGCTAGCAAGGATTTCCTACAAAGCACCGTCCTTTTGCTGCTCTGTGCTAAATGCGTTCTGGTCGAAAAATCCTGGCTTCAATGATGTGATGTTCTCGTCGAAGTTTTCCACATCACACTCCGTCATGGGAAGCTGCAGCCACGAAGGGCAATCTGCATCAGCATGCCAGCGACCACTTTCATATGCAACCGCAAAGTCGTACTCCTGTAAAAGAAGTGCCCAACGTGCAAGTTGCAAGTCGACCAGATGGATTGCGAAGATTGATGAGCCAGTACAGGGAATCGTCGTCTATCACCATAGTGAAAGAGCATCCTAAAAGGTATGGCCTGAAGCATTGTGCTAGGAAAACCACTGCAAGACATTCCTTTTCTGTAACAGTGTAGATACACTCAGTCTTGCTAAAACTCGCATATGCCACGACATGTTCTTTGGTATTGCCGTGCTGAAGCAAAACAGCACAACACAAACACCGCCAGCATCCGTTTACACTTCTGGGGGAGCCATAGGGTCGAAATGTCAGAGAATCAGATGGGATGTCAATCGGAACTCGAGTTCTCGATAAACGAACGCACATTCCGAGGTTCATTGGAACTGTACTTCTTTTTGAAGCAGGCCCGTCAATGGGTGCAAGATATTAGCGAATGTAAGAATGGAGTGACTAAAGTAAGAGCATAGTTACAGAAAGCTTCGTAGTTCTTTTACTGATCAAGGCTGGTTTAAGACTTCCACTGCAGCCGCCTCCACTGGATCAGGTCGTATCTCCTCTTTGTCCACCAAGTGGCCAAGAACGAGTGTCTGATGCTCTCCAAAATGGCACTTTTTTAGGGCAACACCAAATGTGCTTCGTTAAGACAATCTATTACAAGGTCGCGACGATGCTCACGAAATGTGCGCCCAACTATTGCCACGTATAAAGGTTTGAAAAGGGAAAGGACACAAGGACCCGTTTGTAGTGCTGAACAAAAAGGAAATGAATGCCTACGAATTGTTTGGAAAGAAAGCCTCCTTGTTGCCGCAAAATTCGACATGGTTCAGATTAAACACAAAACCAACACGTTTTCAGGGCTGTCACTGTCCCTATTGAGCTAACTAGGAAGCTAGTAATTGACAACGTGAGGGTGAATTCATCGACAACTCTAACTACATGGACACAAGTATCACTTATGTTTTCTGCCGAAACCCGGAAGGTGACGGATGGTTTGAGAAAGGGAAAAAAGACAACGACCTGCTTGTAGCACGAATCCACAATGAAATCAGTTTTGAATTTTTTTGTGGCTTTCTGCTAGAAACAGGTAATTGTCTTCTTTTCCTTTCTTAGACTTTCCACCACCTTGCAGATTTCCACTGAACTCATTCGCAATACTTGCTCATGGGTTTATAAACCCATAGCAGGGACATTAACAACCCTACAGTCTTACGAGTATAATCTCTCAATAGACACTGGTTGTTTCACAAGAGACACTCATTGTCTCAAGCACTATAAAAAATGCCTTGTATATATGCCTTGGAATAAAAATGCCGTGCAATAAAAGCTGTGTAAGCAATTATGATTAAAATGGAGAATCCATTTTATAAAGCCCGTAAAAAATCAACAAGAAGCAGAGAACATAAGAAAAAACATAAGTAAATGAGTAGCAGTATAAAATAATGTTACTCAGTATGTATTTTCAATCCCTCTCATTAATATTACCCAATTCCAGTAATCAATGTATATTCCAGTGTCGGTATATGAAGCCTGCCAATCTCTTCCTTAGCAAATGAATATGTTTTGAAATACCTTAAGGGGCATACAAGTCTGCTGGAACCAAAAAAAAGAACATGTAGTGGGCAACACTGAAATATAAAATTTCCTCCTACTAAGCACATTGAGTCTGTGGTCAAGTTCCAGGAAAATGTGCATTATTTTCACCGATTAGAGTTTCGTATTACCAAGTAGATACTGTGAAAATAAATTCCTGACGTCACAACACACATTTGATTTTTGCTCGTTTGCTTGCTTACCAAACATTTCTCCATTGCAAGGTAGGTATTTTCAGTATTGCGAGGTTATAATTTGCTGACACACAAATATTGGTTTTTCTTTTGATTTTATTTTTAGGATTACACATTCTTTTATGAACACAGAAGTTACTCTGCAACCTTTCGACAAGGACGCGAGGAGTAAAGACTGTTATCTAGAATGTAGATTCCTGTGCAAAACCAGAACTTCGTTGTAAAAATTCGCAGCTTATAGCGGGTAGCAGCTGCTGGAAGCTGCGGCAGAGCATCGGCAGAGTAACAATGGCTGCTAGTCTTTGTCAATGTCGTCCAGAGAGGTTTAGGGTTAGCTACAGCCCCGAAATCGCCACACATCATAATTCAAAACAAACCTGAAATTGGCTCGTCAAAATAAACTGAATAATGGGCAGAATGAATTGGTGGTGCAAGTGGATTGCTAGAATCTGTTTTGTAAACTAACTAAAAAGGGAATATTGAAGAATGGTTGAAGCGATGTTTTCGAGGTGCTCATTCAGGCCACTGCAACGAATAGCCAGCAGTGATGAAACCATGAGACCTATGCAATTTGCTTTTTGCCCAATAAGTCGTAGCGAAGTAAAAAGTTCAAAAGAAGACTCCTCCTATACCTCGGTTAACCAAACGACCAGTAAGAGTTGCACCGATTTGGGCAATTTTTAATTACGGGTCTTTTGAACAAAATGACAAAGTAACGCACATTTGCACCACTTCCACACAAATGCTTAAAGGCAGAACCATAAGCCTAGCATAAAGTGGAAAGCTAGCTACAGCTTGCAATGTATGGCGAATTGATAGTTGTGTCGAAAATATAGCCAAACCAATCTAAGAGCCTTGAGAAGACATCATTCTCACAATTATGAATAAAGCTTGTCATAGCTGTTGTATTCATTAACACCAATAACTGAGTGCACAAGAGCCACCACACCTTGACTTGGACTACTGAATGCAACAAAATTCAAACAGGTTCACAAATCACCATCTGATGCACTGAAGTATCAACAATTACGAATGCATCACATCTAAGATACTCACTATTTTATTTAGGGCAGTAATAATGTTTGCACAATTATTTTGCAATACTGTGTTTAAGCAAATTATCACAACAAACAATAACTCATATTGAAAGTACTGTATTGTAAATTGATTAAACTCAGAAATACAAACGACAGAAATTGGCCCCGTATCTGCATGTTAATCAGCAAATGGCATCGAAAGACCATATTCTTGTGTGTGGAGAGAGCGAACAAAACATTTTATTGGATGTTCTGCACAAGAAAATCGGTTAACGGTATTCTGGAGGCACTTGTTGCCTCGAGCGTGCAGCAAAAGCGAACAAGCGCATGAAGCCACGCCACACGTGAGACATGAGCCCCATCTGGCAGTTTTCTGGGAAAACGAAGCGCATGGCTCTGAGAGGGGTGTGCGCGCCCGTCTCAGAGGTGATACGGTATAAAATGCAAGGTGATGGGTAGGCGCCACCACCGTCTCAGCTTAGTGAAGCATTGGAAACACTCTCTTTTTCGTGCAAGCTTTGCATGTTCAGCGCAGCGTGATAAGTGCCACGGTCCTTAATATTACTTATGTATGCCATTTCCAGCAAAAGACGCACATGCAGAATATATACATGTTGTTATGGTGCCCCTGACATGCACAATAATTGCTTTTTAATTGACAATTGCTCAAGTATGAGCGCTGAATCATGAGCAACATCGGTGGGCGCTGCGGATGGGGCTGACCGTTTCAAGTACCTGATGCCGTTAAGAGTGGACAAACAGACAACTAAACAGACAGACAATCTAAAATTATTGCGTTGGGGGTCCCTAAGAAAGACTATTGTCCTTAAAAAAGACAAATACCGCAAAGATATTCAGATCTCGCAAGAACAGAACAAATTTAAAAAGGAGCCCTCCAATACATTTCAATCCAGACATTCCTTTGCAGGTAATAAAGACTGTCCATCAGATGTGCATAAAATATAAAAAAGGACATTGATATCGATCACAAGAACCACATTATAAAGCTCCACCTCGTGTTGAAGGCAAAACAAAAAGTGACACCAAGTCTAATGCAAGTCAACACAAGAGTACTATCAAAAACTAGGCAACACATGAACTGATGCAAGTGTAGCCAAAAACCTGAAGAAAATCAAAAAGTATTTACACAAACATGGCACAACGTGCTTCTCATTACGATAACTCCAAACCTGAATGGGGATTTTTCCTCAATAGTAAAGTGTGGTGCTAGTCTGAAGAGAATATTACTTTTGTTCAATTAGAAAGCCAGCAAAATGTTGGGTGAACAAGTGCAATCATGTCTTCTTTGGCCAAAACTATATCTAAACAAGAAAGTTATATGAAAGAAATAAACACACACAAGACCCGCATCTCATTAGAAAATTATTTTACAAAGACGAGTCTAGAAGCAAAAAAAAATTGCCCGCAGCTTCCCTCGGGGGAACACTGAGGAGGATGCGGACCATATAATTGGTTAACGGGGTGTTAAAGTGCGACTTACTTGAGTCGATGGCTAAATTGGTTAACGTGGTTGTGAAATGGGGTGTTAAATTGCGACTTACTTGGGTCGATGGCTAAATTGGTTAACGTGGTTGTAGGAGGGGGTGTTAAATGAGTGAACACGTACACACGTATGCGAGAGGGCGGCGCTGGTCGAAGGGACGTCGATCATTGTGTTTGTGGATTCGTTGGAATTCATTTCACCGCGACCTTGGACGTCGACGCGCCGTACAAACCAACCGACGAGCGGCAACTGAGCGAGCGAGCGCCGACCTTGAGTATATATACAGCACGACGGCGCATGCACTGTCAGCTGTTGAATGTTCTCGAAGCGCGACGCCACATGCGCGTCCACTGGAGAATCAGGAGAATTGTAGATGTCGAACGCGGTGTGTAGAGGAGGAAGGGTGCACAGATGGTGGAGGAGTGAAGCGCGCGTGGTGTGTAGAGGAGGAAGGGATGCACAGATGGTGGAAGAGTGGGCGACGGCGCGACGGCGCATGCGCGCGCGTCAGCTGTCGAATGTTCGAGAAGCGGTGCGGACGGCGCGGACGGCGCGGACGGCGCACTACAAGGCGCGAGTATAAGATGCTCCGCATCTAAAAACAATTCCAGCAACATAATGATACAGGTGTCTGCATTTGTGGTTCTGAGTGTATATTGTTTTCGTAACTACATACATTAACTGTTGAGATTTTACAAACTCGAACAATCTTGGGACTATGGGCAACCTTAATGAAGCACTCAGCTTTATATTTTACCACCTAGAATTTTTAATTACGACTTGACTTTAAGGGAGCAGACTGCTTTTTGGGACCAAAAAGTGACAAAAAAATCATTTTTTTTAATTGACATATTTGGTATCTACAAGTATTCTGCTATCTTTCTGGAAATTTTTACACACCAGGAAGTGGTAGTTTTTTTTTGTAATGTCATTCTAACTGTCCAGATTCGTGGTGCTGTTAGCATGCAAAACCTGCAAAAAAATGGGGAACCAACTTCAAGCCTTCTTTATAATTTCCGGCACCTATGTTAGAAGCTGTGCTACGAATTTATGAGCACTTTTACGAGGATTGCAAAACATGCACACCATGAGTGTTGCTTTTTGAAGAAGCTGTGTGTTTTCAGTTTTTCCATTTTTCTCAAAAAACTAAATTTACAACTGTTCAATTTTGAGGCCTCAATATCTCTGCAGCTAGGGCAGGTACAACAATAAATCTTTTTGCAATGGAAACCTGTATGTGAGTAGGGTGCAAGTATGGGAGCAGAAGTTAGAGAACAAGCCTTTTTAATAAATTACTCATCAAAACTTTAACACAATACAAACTACTTTTCAAAATGGATAGTTCATTTTGCTGTAAATTAATAGGAAAAGCTTAAAAAAAACTCTTGCACTATTCCAATCTACAGTCAATAGTCTATGTTAGGATGTAATAAATATCACTTTTAATTAAGCAATTTTTTCTATGGCGGCCTTAAACAATAGGGGGTGAATTTAAGTTATTACAAGAAATAAGACGAGTTACAGAAAAACTAATCGAACGTTTGAAATCAGCAGAAAAACTGCATACTTCTGTGCAGTTTGATCAAGATCACTGAAGAAATAAACAAAAAATGTCTAAGAGCAGTCTGCCCCCTTAAGTAGGCTGACCATGCTAAATTTTGCTTACCCACAAAATATGACTGCCACAGTCAGGATTCAGTCCTGTGATATCACTTATAGAGTTATGCCCAGAGTTTCCATAAAATATTTAGCACTGTAAGAATTTTTCAAAAACCAAGTCAGACTCAGACGATCACATCTATGAAAAAAGAAGCTAAAAAAACTCTTACTGAACTGGTAACTTGCGTTTGTGCCTGCACAAGCACCTGCTGATGTTGCTTTTTGACACAAACGTTTGAAGACATAACGGGCACTTGAATGGTCGGTCACCTGTGTGCGAGAGCACATGCTTTCTCAATGTGAACTTACGAGAGAACCTCCAGAACACAGGTGGCACTTATGTGGCCTCTCGCCTTTGTGGGCACGCAGGTGACGTACCAAATTGGATTTGACAGAGAAGCTCTGGGGACACAAGTGACACTGAAACGGCCACTCGCCTGTGTGAACCCTGATGTGGGATTTCATATGAGACACTATATCCGTCTCGTAGATACAAGAGTTGCAGCAATGGTGGCGTCCATGCAGCTACTTCTCACCGTCCGTACTTCCTGGATGTGTAAACGACCCTGGTGCTGCAAGCAAGAAAAAAAAACTCAAGGCAGATAAATTTTGAATCCCTTTCAACAGCGCAGCTCTTTAGGTGTTTCGCTGTGCCAGTTTATGTGACCAGTTCCACACAAAGTAAGTATGTGCCAAGCATCTTTGAGCATAGCACAACCACACATATTGAGGTTTAACAACAGAATAGGAGAGGGAAGTGATTGGGGCACAACCCTGTATAGCATAGCTAGTGAGAGTTGGGAAAGGAAACTGAGCAGGACAGAAAGCGGTGTGTGGGTTAAGAGGAGAAAAAAGAGGGCAACATAGGAGGAGATAGGGAAAGAGACAAAGAAGAAACATGGAGGTGAAGAAAAGGATAAAGGAAGAAAAAACAAGAAAGGAGAAGATGAAACACCTCATTCTCTTTTTACCTTTTGCCATCTCTGCGGTTTACTAAGATTGCACAGGCATAGAAGTAGCTTTATTTCTTTAGTTTACTTAGGAAACCTAATGAAGATAAAATTACTTCACTCATTATTACAAACATCAAGAACGTCTTGGTCAGAAGGCACCATTCTACCACTCGAAATCTTTGCAAAGCACACATAAAAATCTAAGCGCACAAGCATTTTTACATTCTTCCTCATGAATATATAGCTGCAATGTCGTAGCGTTAAAATACTCATGAAATTATTGAATAGATACTACAATATTAATAATAAACTGCTTCTCCACTGAATAAGTCCTGAGAGCACTTTTCAGACAGCGAGCACAGCACAAAAGCAATAAACTTGTTCAATGCACAAGTATGTCATGGCAAAAAATTAAAATGAAGCAAAATCTGCATAGAATAAAGCTTACCAGGTTTTGTACAATACTAGATAAGAAGCAATCAAGGATGACTTCACAATCAATAACTCCTGAATCCTAGACTGTCTGCCCATACATCAAAGCGGTGCTGCAACACTTTTGCAAGTAATCAACAAATGCCTTAATTCAAGCAGTTTAGTGTTTCACAAATTGACTGTCACAAAATTTTAAGAATGCATTGAGTACAAAAATGATTACAAAAATTTTCCACATGCTTTAAGCACTTTACCTTGCATTTAGTACGATCAAGTGAGTTTGAAAATGATGCAGGGTGGGGATGAGAAAAGAGCAAGTGCCTTCATGAGTGCCCATAATAACTTCTGCACTATCTTTTTTTTTTCGTTCAAACTCATGATTTAGTTTCAGTGCCATTTCGAACAAATGCGAGCTCATCGCGCCATCCTGTGGTGCAATCCATAAATATGCAGCTCACAGTGCTTAAATCGGCTATTGGGCGTGGATTTTACTTGAATATTTGTTTACTCCAGTTTGCGGACATTTGCCAGCAGACAATAGAGCAATTTCTGAATGACTTTGAGAATCGTGAATTATATACCCGATGCTGCACTATTATCTCATGGTCTCAGGAGCTTTGCCTATAAATTCCCAGCTTTTTCCGACTACGCTGAAAAAGTGTCGCAGGGCCTCTTTAAGTAATAATATCACGGTACAGTTAAACTCTGACCTCAGTAACCAAACGAAACCGAGCCAATTTCATCTAAGGCACACCAGAGATGGCAGCAACATTTTAGTTTTCGGAGAAGATTTTGGAGCAGAAAAAATGGTGTTTTAAAAAAGGCTTAAATGGCTTCAGAGCAGCAAAAGTGCTACAGCTTATGGTTGCTATTGGCATTTTCGGAGGAGACGGATGTTCTTAACGACTCCTGCAGTCTAAAACATCACTTAAGCACTTAATAAATATTTTTATTTATGATTGAAAATGCCGTATCCTAGTACGCAGCTTCTATACAAGCCGTTTAGTAGCATCATTGGTGTAAATCATGGGGGCAAGGGAGGGTCAAAGGAGTCCGGAATTTTCTTTTGTTCCTGTTGGGGAGGACAGCTCTTGCAAGTGTTCCTCTTGAAGTTTAACTTGAGCACATGATATAATTGAGCTAACATTTAAGTATAGCGCAATCAACATTTTAAAATGCTCTTTATTTGTTACTTCGCACCTGTGTTGAATGCCCTTCAGTTGTTTGAACTATCGGAATCGCAAAAAGGTGAAAAAAAGAGACTGTATAGAACGATGCAATTGCTTGAGCTCGGATCCTGTGCCTGTTTTCACAATTCTATTTGAAATCATGGTTCAATTCTTATGTAAACAACATTCGACCAATAATAAAATTAGAAATTGGCCACCATGGCCTGTTATGTGTCACCTCTTATGATGTTTTTATTTACGCCACTGGGTAGCATACTAGAATAATAATGGACAAAGCTTGCTTTGGGTTTCGCTTAGGCTCACTGGATAGTCCCATGGTTCAACTTCATTCTTTTTAGTTTGCCGACACCATTTCGGAGATGCTAAAAAAAAGATGCCAAAAAACACAAAATGAAGCAAATAAAAAGCAAAATCTAAAGATAAACAAATAGGGCTACCTAAAAAAAAGCATACCATAAATTTGTCTTTTTTTAATCACCTGATAAAATAATACTTAACCACTGTAGTCAAAGCGTACGCAAGTGCCAGTATATTGACCATGCCAAGCGTGCCTACAACAAACAAAAAATTTCAAACTGGCTCAAACATTCCTATGCGAATATAGTAGATGTTCAGAAAAGTACAAACAAGTGAGGCTAATAACAAAAGGTCAATGGTATGACAATTCATAAAAAATGCATAGATAATTGATCGCAAAACAAGTCGCCAGAAAATGACCAAATCACTATAACAAATACAGTGGGAATATTTTCTAAAGCTTCTAAAATATAGCAATTAACACAATGTTTGAAATGTAATCTCATTCATCCTACACAGCCCTCAGATTTCTTCCGCATCCTGTCACAGGAACCTAGAAAAATAAGAATAACAAGGAATTACAATGGACTTAGACAACAGCAGTTATCAGTCTGACATTTCAGACGACTCACAGTGAAACAGTGACAGTGAAATGACAGTCTGACAATTCAATCTGACATTTGAATATATTTTAACACAGTGCACGACTACGCGGACACAAAAAAGAAAAGACAAACGTTTCTTATGTCCCCGTAGTGGCACGCGTGTTAAAATATGTTCAAGTACTATCACCAACAGGCCCAGCTTTCAGTCCTTCTGCAATTTGAATTTTAAAGTCTTTCCAAGGCACGTAGTGTTGCAAATTTTGGCAGACGAGATTCGCGATTGCCCAGTTCCTGCATTTCTCTTGCAAGCTCGAAGGTCTCAAACTAGACGAGAGGCACTTTTAAGTGTTGACAGAGAAAGAAGAAAAAATTAACTGTGCCATTAAACCCAGTTAATATAAGGATAAAAGACACTTTTTCCTTATTAGCAGTCTGGCTATTAGCTTCTCCTATGATGTCCTTCTGACCAGTGCCGAGAAAAAAGACAACAAGGAGCATATTCATTGAATGGTGGTCACTTAAAGAGGCACTAAACAGAATATTGCTTTTCGCATATTATTAAAGTACAATTTCGCAATTCAGAAAACACCACGCGTGCAAAAAGAAACTACGGGTGGAGATGCCACCTTTAAACTCCCGCACCAAACACTTTGATGCCATCAATTCCTGAAGGCATTGACCAGGCCCTATGTATCTTCTAATTGCTAAAATTGAACTATACTGTAATCTCTATGCACTCTCCGAGTGATTTCTCTAGCTTTCAGTCAGAGCGAGCGCACTGAAGCTACACAGAGGGGGAGAAAAGGGGCAAAGAGGGGATGGTAAAAGAGCAAGAGGGTATGTTCGCATACTACCGCCTGACATGACATTGAGCACTTTTTTGTGGTGTTTTCCTTCAACAAAGACACCGCGTTGCTCACTTACATGCTCTGCAGCATTTCGAGGCGCAGGCATATCACAGCACACTGCAAAAGCCACCATGACTACACACAACACAATGTTCAAATCAGCCGCCGGCCATGTCTTTTGGGTATATGAAGCAGTGGTTTTAGATAAGTGGCATAATTTCTCAAGATAAGTACAAGCCATTCCAGGGCAACATTAGGTTTTAAATGTAGATACCCTGCTCACTACATCATTTGCATAACATGTTTGCAGGAGCGTCGACTTCAAATGGGCAGAATTTCCTGACTGTGCACAAAACATGTTCTATGAAAGTTGTAAAAATTCTGAATGAACAAATATCATGCAAGTTTCAAAAGAGATCTCAGAGAAGATGGCATTTGTAGGAAAGTCATTAATAGAAGAAAACTAGAATTATTTAAACTATTACAAGATAGTTGTAAAATCAATGGCCAAAGCAAAAAGAAATATGCCAATATTGTGTAACCCTGTAGGCACCTGCATTCACCTATGCAACTGCTTGTCTTCTTGAGAAGCTGGACACACGGCTCACCTTACAAACAGTAAGGTAACAAAATATTTCAGCCCCACATAAATTTGCTATAATAGAGCACAAGCCACTATTTCAAAACAACACATAATTAACTTTTTTTTCTTATGCACAGGCATACACTTTTCCAATTCGGATGTAGCAGTATGGCATTGTGCTCATGCATCACCACAAACAATTTCTTTGAGCATGTTACATACAGCGTATTCAACTGTTTAGATAAGAACATTGTAAAGAAATGTGATACGCAGTCACTTCATTTTACTGCCTGCTCAAAAATAGTGTAGTGACAATGCAACCACTCCTCTAAAGGTTCCTAGCAAACATCACATCAGCCAGAGCATGCCAAAAGAATAAGTCCAACTTTTCATTACAAACTAACATAAAAGAAGGGGAGTTCAGTGCCTGTTTTTTTTGTCAGATACGATAAACTCAATCTAACAGACAATTAAAAAAATGCACAGAGGTGATGACATTTATTTAGGTGATGTGATAACATAAATTAAAATTAAATGAATTGAACAAGCACAGCACAGTCAAAACAAAAGCTGGGAAAGCGGCCTTTGAGAGCATTTTTCAGACACTTATTGGGTAACTGCTACAAGCACGCTTGCAGGTATCCACTAGGACATCAGTCATCATAATTTTTGTGTAGTAGGGAGACAATCACTGTGCCATCCCTCGTAATTCTTCCTAGAAGTGTGGTACCTGCTATGCTTTTGCAAGGAATACTTGCGAAATTTTTATGCTGTAGCTTATGACAATAAAGAATTTGGCCTGCAGCTTAAATAATGGTTTGGTGCACTCATCGACCCATTCGTTGTGCAATTTGCATTGAGTGACATCTATTTGTTCCTTGGCTATTCTGAAACATCTTTATTACTCCCATTAACGCGATTTCTTTCTCTCAATCAAGCCTGCCTGAGGCCAGTTTGCTAAGGAGCTTCAAGAAAGTGAAATGCCAAGAGAAATCAAAGCCTGATTTACACGTAGGATTCCTTTGAAGCAGTCGTGATAAAGATACTGTTCGTAATAAAACAAAGTACATGAGGACTTCGGTCAAGTTTTCAAAGAGCTTAAGGCAAATGAATATAGTTAAAATAGAGCTCAATGAAATGAGCAAATCTACTGAGACCTAGAACACTAAAAGAAATAATTGACTACTAAAAAATATCGAAAATCATATTCCAAACAAAGCACACAAACTCCTAGAAAGACAATCAGAAAAGATGCAAGACATTTACAGGGGTGCAACAGCCAAAATTCAATTTGGAGCAATTTTCGGAGCAGCAAAATGTTACTTTCGGAGCACAAAAATCCAAGTTTGCAGCAGGTTACGACTGTGAGTTCAGCATGCGTTCACACAGGCCAAAATTGGCCCGCAATAATTAAGAAATAGCATCGCAGCCTCTGGTTACAAATGGGCCCTCGTATAAATGCGTGAAACAAATCACCACGCTAGTTAAACCCTTAACTGCGCAGTGAAGTGCTTTGTCTCTTTTCGGTATTGTTTGTGCCAAAGAAGCTCTCTTCTTATATTGCTACGAACCAACCCACCACAAGTTCTACAGTAGCTGCACAACAGAGCCTTCGATCGAAAGCAATGTTTGCAACCACGAAACGACGACGAAGTACTCACGAACGCTGAAGAATACTTCATCCTGAGTTGCAGTGAAAGGCGCCAAAAGACACATGAATACTTTATAGACTCAGGGAAAGGTCGCGATCTCTCGAAAAGCGCGCGAAGCCAGAGAACACCGACCACTTGGTTAAAGTGTATTAGAAGTGGTGAGTGGCGTGACCGCGCCTCGCTGCCTGATCCCTTCCGCGTTGCCCACAGCGACGGCGCTGCAGTCGATAAGTACTGAAAGAGCCGCGCGCCCGTGCAGGAACTGCTATGCGCTTCGGCTTCTCCGTGGACCATTCTTGAGGGAGATTCCTTCGTACCTGCCCATCATTCATGTCTAGCACATGATGTATGACACGCCAACCTACTTTATTTGAGCTCCATAAAAGCCCCTGTGAGAAATCGAAAATAATTCAGAAAGGGTGTGTCTTATACTGATTTCTTCTCTCTTACCTCTTTCTTCGTTACTAAGGCGCTTACAGTATTCACAATAACTCAGCCGATTCATTGGAAGTTGGCTGTGCTCAGAAAGCTGTGAGAATAAAAAAAATAGATACAGTGTCACACGCATGCAGAACCAGAAACACAAAAGTAAAGAGGGGAAAGGAAGGGAATCTCAAGCGCCTACACCACGATGAAATGTTTTCGTAATTTAAGTTTTCAGGGTATACTAAAATATTTGCCCCCATTCACAGCGACCACCATGTGCCGAAGTTAGGCGTTCTGCCGCACATCCCACCCCCTCAAAAAAATAATTAATTAAGCTGCCATGGGTAGGTTTGCGCCAATAGTTCACTGTTGGCTAAGCTGCATATAGCGTGTCTCTACAAATGCGCCCTGTAGATTTCATCTTTTCGACAGTATGAGGTCTCAAAACTAGTTCAAGTCTAACCTAGTCGGAAGAGAATTGCGCAATGTAAAAATAGTAGCTGTGCTAAGGGGCACTGCATGTATATATATATATATATATATATATATATATATATATATATATATATATACATGAGAGCTAACAGACAATGCCAAGGAAAGTATAGGGTAAGTTCTTAGACCAATTGAAATGTAAATGCGAAGAAAGAAAAGTAGGTGCAAGGATAACTTGCCATTAGCAGTCTTATTAAATCTTGAAACTTTAACTGAAAAGATACTTGTATGCTTGGTCTAACCAGTTGACAGACGGAGAATCTACACACTCAGTTCCTGCTGTATATACTAACTACAGGTAGCATATTTAGTAACTCTAGGAAAAGAAAGAAGACAGCCACAAGCACCAAGCAACCAAAAAAAAAGGCCCCTAGTTGTCGAACACCGAACCATGACGAACTTTCCGGACGCTGAGAGGCCTTTCTTTCTCACAAACGTGGGGTTGTCTTTTATTTCTTTCGTAACCCTTCGGCCACCTTGCGGGTTCCACAGAACTCATCTGCAATATTTGCTGATCTGTGAATGAGCCCATATATAGTTAAATTACCAATGGTACAGTTTCAAGAATATTCTCAATCAGTAAACACATTGTTCTCGCCTTATGGCGCACAGTTTTTTTTTGTTTGTTTTTGCAGCCAAGGTAATTGACCTTAACGAAATGTGATGAAATCGGATTATATCGGGCAGGATATTTGCAGACAGCGTGCATATAGCAAATGTTCAGACGGCTGTTTGCTCTGTATATTTATTAAATAGGTATGGTTTATCCGAGAGATGTATGTAACAAATTACCACTTATTTTACAGCGACGTTCTCCTGTTTGCCACGGGTGAATGGCACAGATGCAACAGCTACAGCACGATACATCAGCATATGAAAGCCGAGCACAGCAAGCTTTGCACTTGAACCACACTGCTGGTTGAAGTCAGCTATAGCAGCAATTGCCTGTGGGGCATGGTCAGCACGGTGTACTATTTTTCTTGTAATATACCAATAAATCAGGATAATCTTCTGGACTTAAAGTGGCTATGCAACACTTTTTGCGCATGGTCAGATAACGCGGCCGTTCATTAGTAAAGACTTCCGAGAGTACGCGAGCGAAATGTTATACCGCAGCACGCAGCCTGGAATTTACAATAAATTATCAAAGTCAGCTGAAAATTCATTTCTATTGCCTCGAGAAATGACGGAAAACGCTCAACAATCACACGTATAATACCCATCTACTAGCCGATGGTTCATTTGAACATGGCGCGCTTGGTTGTTACAAATATCACCGCCAGAGTACGCTACTTGTGCATTCAAGCGCGTGCACATTCGTGCTGAAAAAACCGCGTATTCAAAAAAAAAAAGCGGGGCTCAAGGTCACGAGGCAGGGGTGCCGTTTTTTCTTTGCCCTTCGCATTCCTCCCTGCTTAGAGTTACTGTATATACTACCTTTACATATACAGTAACTTTATCCCTGCTTAGCTTACAGCGCTTTCGTTGGGACGAAAGAAGAGAGAATGCGATTGCAGCACGTGAAAAATCTTACTAACTTCGCTCGTACTGGACGGATTCTTGAAATTTTTCGCAACGCTGAGTTTATGAGATGTACGATACGCTCTTCCTTTAAATTATTTCATGGTAACTCAGACAAGTGTTTCAGGGCTCCTTAAGGTACCCTTAATATTAAAAGCTTTGTTTACGGGCTTTTTACAGTAATTCGTAGTTTTGCATCTCGTAATGCGGTAATTATATACTGAATTCTCTAAGGCATCGTGTATATATTGCTGGTGGCGTTAATTCAAAACGATTTTGCGTCAGCTCGAAACGCCCGCCTAAATAACATAACAAACTTTAGTGCGTGCGCTCAGTATTCGGAGACACTGAAACACTTTCTTTTCAAATAGGGAGACCCGCGGGTGGTAAAGAATGAAAAGATGTGGGGGCTTTTCCCGAGGAGGATAAAAAAAATTGCTGGAGTAGAAATAATTGCGCAGAGGTAAAGCCGTTCCTCTGGCAAGATGGCGGCCGTTTTAGTAGGGGCATGATAAAGCCTCACCGTTGAGCGATTAAAAACGAAGCGTTTTTTGCAGCAACACGAAGCATTTTGCTGCATATCCATAGACGCGATGAGCCGTGAGAACCAGAAGGCAACGTAGCAATAGTAATAATGAGTTATGAGTTAAAAGAGAAATGACGGCAGTTTGCTTCTGCTAGGGCAAAAAATAATAACAATAGAAAAGAAAACGTGTTCTTATGATCAGTTGAAAAACAAGATGGGCTTCACTGCATTAGAGTAGCAAAGTGCAGACAACATGATGCATGCTTCTAGATTGTCAGCGCGTCATGACTTACCCTTTCTTTCTGTGAATATAACGAAATTATTAAGGACAATATGACAGAACTCGAGATACATGTGAACCTCTGATTGGCAGTTGCTCCAGCAGTTTGTGCAATTGCACTACAAAGATGCCAAGGAAAGTATATGAGATTAGGAGTAAGCTCTAGACTGGAAGACATCAAGTGCAGTTTGATCATGAGTGGATTGTTAAGAATAGTTTTCAAGCCGATACTTTAGTTATACCAAATGATACATCAATTATACCCTAATAACCAAATGCAGTTGAGCCTATTTTATATCTTGTGTAGATTACCACAAAATAGTGTGTTATGACAGACATATTAATATAGTTGTCATAATTATTTTGTTACACTGTGTTTAAGTAATTGATGACAACAAAGAAGCAATCATAATGAAAAATGCTGTATTGTAACATAATTAAACAACTCTTAAATACAAACTATAAAAACACAAATACCACAAAGATATTCAGACCTCGTAAAAACAGAGCAAACTTAAAAAAGAGCCCAGCAATGAATTTCAGTCCAGACATTTGTTTGAAGGTAATAAAGACTGTCCAGCAGCTGTGCATTGAACATGAGAAAGAACATTGATATCGATCATAGGAATCACAATATAAAGCTCCACCTCGTATTGAAGGCAAAGTGAAAAATGACATCAAGTCTAATTCAAGACAATACAAGAGCACGATAACTAACCAGGCCCCACGTGAACTAGTGCAAATGTTATTGAAAACTGGAAGCAAAGAAAAAGTGTTTACACAAACATGATACAGCATGCTTCTAATTATGATAACTCTAAATTGATTCGGCTCAGAACTGGATGGGCTCTTCTATAGAGAAGCGTAGCGCTAGTCTGAAGCAAACATTGCTTTTGTTCAATTAGGAAACCAGCAATACGTTCGGTGAACAAGTACCTTCATGTGCTCTTTGGCCAAAAGTACATGTAAACAAGAAAGTTATATGAAAGAAATAAAAGCACACGAGACACGCATTGCACTAGAAAATTATTTTACGAAGAGGAGTCTAGAAGCAAGAAAACAATCCCAGCAACATAATGATACAGGTGTCTGCATTTGTGATTCTGAGTGTACATTGTTTTCGTAAATCCATTCATTAACTGCTGGGATTATACAAGGTGAAACAATCGTGCGAATATAAGGCAACCTCAATGAAGCACTCAGCTTTAAATTTTACCACTCAAGATATTTGAATACGACCTGAGTCTAAGGACGCTGTTAATTCTGCACTGAGCCCCCCCCCCCCTGAAATATGGACGTCACAGTCAGGATTCAGTGCTTTGACGTCACTTATAGAGTTATCCCCAGAGTGTCCATAGAATATTTAGCACTGTCGGGGTCTTGTAAAAACTATGTCACACTCACAGGGTCACATCTCTGAAAAGAGGGGCTAAAAGAAATCTTGCTGAACTGATCACTTGCATTTGTGCCCGCGCAAGTGCCTGCTCATGCTGCATTTCCACACAAACGTCTGAGAACATATCGGGCACTTGAATGGTCAGTAACCTGCGTGCGAGAGCAGATGACTTCTCAATGTGGTCTTTCGAGAGAAGCTCTGGGAGCACAGGTGGCACATGTGTGGTCGCTCGCCTGTGTGGGTGCGCAGTTGAACTACCGAATTGAATTTGATCGAAAACCTCTTAGGACACAAGTGACACTGAAACGGCCGCTCACCTGTGTGAACCCTGACGTGCCTTTTGATACAAGCCACTTTATCAGTCTCGTAGTTACACGAGTTACAGCGGTGGCGGCATCCATGTTGCGACTTCTCACCGTCTTTACTTGCTGGATGTGTGGACCACCCCAGTGCTAAAAAAAATAGTAATAGGACAGGTAAATTCTGTATCCCTTTAAACAGCACAACTCTTTCAACGTTTCGCTGTGCCAGTTTATGCGACTAGCTGCACAGAAAGCCAGTATGTGCCGAACATCTCCGAAGATAGCACAACCACACATAGTGAAGTTTAACAAAAAAATGGGAAAGGCAAATGATAATATACATAACCATGTACAGAATAGCGAGAAATGGGAAACGAAACTGAGCAAGACTCGAAGTGATGTGAGGGTTAAGAGGAGAAAAAAGAGGGCGACATAGAAGGAGATAGGAAAAGAGACAAGGAAGAAAAATGAAGGTGAAGAAAAAGATAAAAGAAGAAAGAAACAAGAAAGGAGAAGAAAAATGACCTCAATCTGTGTTTACCTTTTGCCATCTCCACTGTTTACTCAAATTGCACAGGCGTGGAAATAGTTTTAATTTTTTTACCAAAGAAACTTAATGAAGATAAAAGTACTGCTCTCATTATTACAAACAACAAGCACGTCTTGGTTAGCAGGCTTTTTTTACCACTCGAGTTCTTTACTAAGCACACATAAAATCTAAGTGCTCAAATATTTTTGCTTTCATTCTTCTGACGATGTAGCTGCGATGTCCATAACGTCAAAATGCTCACGAAATTATTGAATAGATGTTATAAGATTATTGATAAACCGTTTCTTCACTCATTAGGTCTTTACGGCACTTTTCAGATAGAGAGCACAGCACAAGGACCAATAAAATTTGTCCAGTGCACAAGTATATCATTGCAAAAAATGGAAATGTAGCAAAATCTACATAGATTAAAGCTTACCAGGTTTTATACAATATTAGGCGAGAAGATAATAACAGTGGCTTTGCCATCAATTACATCTGAATACTATACTGTCAGGCCATATTCTAATGGGGCCCTGTAAATGTTTTGCAAGTAACCAACGAATGCCTTAATTAAAGCAGTTTATACCATCCCGAATGGACCGTCGAAAATTTTAAGAATGCGCTGAGTGCAAACATGGTTACAGGAGTTTGTCACACGCTTTAAGCATTTTCTCTTGCATTTGGTATCAGCGAGTAGGCTTGAAAATGATGCAGGAGGAGATGACAAGATAGAAAATGCCTCCTTGAGTGCCCTTCATGACTTTGAGTGCTTTTACTTTCTTTTTTCCTTCAAACTCATGATTCACTTTCAGTGCTATTCCAGGCAAATGTGAGCACATTGCGCCATCCTGTGGTGACCGCCATAAATATGCAGCTCACGGTGCTTAAATCAGCCAATGCCAAGGATTTTTCGTGAATGCTTGTTCCTTTCAGTTTACGGCATCATTCGTCAAGAGACGAGAAAGCGATCTCTGGATGACTTTGAGACCTGTAAACTCTATACCGCATGTTACGATATAATTCCTCAATCTCATCTTCTCAGTGGCTTTGCCTATCAATACACAGCTTTTTCTCACCATGCTAAAGAAGTGTCTCAGGGCCTTTTTCAGTAATGATGTCACGGCACATTTCCACTGTGACCTCAGTAACCAAACGATGTTAAGCCCATTTCATAACTAAGGCATACATTCTCCTTCTATTACATTTATTCTAGGTGTAGATACTCCCTGCCACAATTCTGCTTGTATTTTCAACTGCAATGAATTTGAACGTACCAAAATAACTAAATCTATGTTTCTGTCACAAATTATACTATAAAACAATTTAATCTATAAGCGCAGTCAAAGCAATGAGGCTAAAAAAGTAAAACAGTGGGTCCATCTGATAAAGATGCCAAAAAACATGAAATGAAGCCTATAAAATACAAAATTAAAAAATAAACACAAACAATTTCTATAAAAAAGTTTATCGTAAATTTGCCGTTCTTTATTGACCGGATAGATAATACTTAACTACTGTAATCGAAGCCCTTGCAAGTGCCTGCATTTAGACTACGCTAAGCATGCCTACAACAAACAAAATACATCAAACTCGCACACACATCAATATGTGAACACATGCATAGATCTAGTAGATCTTATGAAATGTTCAGATAAGTAAGCCTAATAAAAAAAAAGATCGATCACACGATACTTCATATAAAATGCATATGCAACTGAAAAAAGACAAGTCACCAGAAAATGAATAATATGACCCAATCACAATAACAAATGCAATGGTGGTATTATCTAAAACTTATAATATACATCAATTATTACAAAATATGAAATGCGGTGTTGTTCATCAAACAGTGCCTTCAGATTGCTTTACATTCTGTGACAGGAACTGAAAAATAAAAAAAGAAATATAGTTAGAAACAATGAAATAAGGCAACTTTTTTCAGTTGTCAAGGTATCGTATTTTCAAAAGCAGTTCCAGAATCCACCTACAAAGTTTGAGCAAGCAATGTTTTTACGAATAAGTTCTGCATCCATTGCAAATTGTTCTCTAACAAACTAATGCCCAAAAAACTTATAAATCGCTATGATTCGCACATTCAGTTAAAGATTGCATGACTTGTAACAGTAGTTTGCTGAAAACACATTCGAATCTGCATGAGACTATCACTGCACAAACCCTGAAGAAATAGCCAGGATGGTCTGTGAGATGCTCCACGGGCACTATTCGCGTATTTTCTCATATTTCATATGCAATTTCACAGCGACTTCATAGGCTCTGGAAGAAGGCCATAATGACTTAGGAATAAACAATAGCTGGGCTTGGATTTGATAATTACAGTAAGGTATCCTTACTCCTTATCTAATAAGGATACATACTCTGAAGCTACAAGTTATCGCTATTTCTAAAACCAAAATATTTACTGAACTTTCCTGGCACTATAACAAAGCTGACTAGTTCAATTTACTCCAGACTTTTTCACCGAGACACATCTTTCAGAATGAATAGGCCGATTAGACAATGAAAATCCCACATTCCCACTTGTTCTATAACTGCTCATTTTCAATGTGACACTTCTGATTGCTTAGTACATGAAATCACTATAAGCCTGCTTTCTGGAAGAACTTTCTCTCGATTTTTCATTATAAAAATATCCCCAACTCTTAATAAGCTTCGGCAGATAGAGGCAAAGAAAAGTCTGCCAAGGTTCAAATGAACACCACCAATGGGAGTACAGGTAAGACGTTAAATGTTTTAATGCGCAATAAGAAAAGCTCACTGATCATAGTAAATCTGGCATAAATAAAATTAATGACTATAATGTCACATAATGATTGCATCAAATGTCAGTCATAAATAGGCACACGAAAACTCCCATAGCTTTTGTCGGATTGTAAAAAAGAAAGAAAAATGCAAACTAGTTGACACACTTGGAACAAAATTGCTAAATGCTTGACTGCTGTAACGAAGCACACATGTACTATGTATGCAACAAGACTAAAAAGCACATTGAACAAATATTACACAATGAAAAGTGAGAAGACACACACATGCAGTCCCAGAGAAAGCAAATTTGTGAGCTTAACATAAAAGTGATTGCTTTTAAACACAACAAAGGTGCATGCCAATACCATTAGCCACTGTAGTAGTGCAGTACCGATAATGAAAACAACAATAGTCACCAGACTTTTATCTGTTCGCACCTCGTTAATGTTACAAAACATGCGCCGTAGTGAAAGACGGCACGTTAACTTCAACCACGGTGACTGGGTGCTGTTTGTTGTACGTAATCACTTCACTGCGCTGAAACCTTGGCCGAGATATGTGTTGTCTGCCTTGACATGTTGGCGCCCTCGGTCGACCCGTACCTTCAAAAATTTTTGGGAAGTAAGAGTGTGCAAATGGGCAAGTTGTCGAGCCTCTTTTGCATGGCACACAGTTTCAGAAATGCAGATGTGATCGCAACCTAGAAGTGGAAAAAACATGTCGAGTGTATAGCGTGGCAGTCTAGCAAAGAGAAGAAAGAAGGGACTGTAGCCAGTGATTTCATGCAGTGCGGTATAATGAGAGTAATTAAAGGCAGAACATCATCCCAATTTGAGTGATCTGACGCGTCAAACATGGATAGCACATAAGTGAGAGTGGTGTTTTTGCATATAGCAAGACCATTTGTTTCAGTTTGATAGGGCATAGAGTGTCGAAATCATGAAGCAAATAGACAAAGAATCTCTTCGACCACGTCTGCCATGAACTGGCATCGACAGCCCCAAATGATAGCTTTAGGAGGTTCTTGTTGGAGAATCACAGAGCATAGCATTAAGAAGCACACATAACGAGTAATAGCCAACGGTATAGTAGCCATCTCGCAGTATAAAATCAGACTATCCCTACACAGGACAATCCGACCATTTTCGGTATAGGACCATGAGAAGGGGCCAAGAAGGTAAATTCCAACTTGTTCAAATGAAGTTCTTGGAGGCGGCGCAGGATGTCATCTACAAGAAGGGGTACTTGTAGGATGCTTGCAACGTTGACACTCATTGCACTTAGACACGCAATGTTGTGTAGTCTGACGCGTTAGGCCAGTAAAACCTTTCCTAAAGCTGGTAGAGTCCTCGTTGCTCCTAGATGGCCGGGTGTTGAATCGTCATGCATAGCTTGTAAATCGGAAACGCGGAGACTTTTCGTCACTACCAGAAGGTATCTCGAGCCTGTAGTATAATAGTTCTTCTTGTACAGTAGCCTGTCGCGAATACAAAAACGAGTGGCCGATGAATTGCGTCCGCTAGCAAGGATTTCCTACAAAGCACCGTCCTTTTGCTTCTCTGTGCTAAATGCGTTCTGGTCAAAAAATCCTGGCTTCAATGATGTGATGTTCTCGTCGAAGTTTTCCACATCACACTCCGTCATGGGAAGCGGCAGCCACAAAGGGCAATCTGCATCAGCATGCCACCGACCACTTTCATATGCAACCGCAAAGTCGTACTCCTGTAAAAGAAGTGCCCAACGTGCAAGTCGACCAGATGGATTGCGAAGATTGATGAGCCAGTACAGGGAATCGTCGTCTATCACCATAGTGAAAGAGCATCCTAAAAGGTATGGCCTGAAGCATTGTGCTGGGAAAACCACTGCAAGACATTCCTTTTCTGTAACAGTGTAGTTACACTCAGTCTTGCTAAAACTCGCATATGCCACGACATGTTCTTTGGTATTGCCGTGCTGAAGCAAAACAGCACAACACAAACACCGCCAGCATCCGATTACACTTCTGGGGCAGCCATAGGGTCGAAATGTCAGAGAATCAGATGGGATGTCAATCGGAACTCGAGTTCTCGATAAACGAACGCACATTCCGAGGTTCATTGGAACTGTACTTCTTTTTGAAGCAGGCCCGTCAATGGGTGCAAGATATTAGCGAATGTAAGAATGGAGCGACTAAAGTAAGAGCATAGTTACAGAAAGCTTCGTAGTTCTTTTACTGATCGAGGCTAGTTTAAGACTTCCACTGCAGCCGCCTCCACTGGATCAGGTCGTATCTCCTCTTTGTCCACTAAGTGGCCAAGAACGAGTGTCTGATGCTCTCCAAAATGGCACTTTTTTTAGGGCAATACCAAATGTGCTTCGTTAAGACAATCTATTACAAGGTCGAGACGATGCTCACGAAACGTGCGCCCAACTATTGCCACGTATAAAGGTTTGAAAAGGGAAAAAACACAACGACCCGTTTGTAGTGCTAAACAAAAAGAAAATGAATGCCTACGAATTGCTCGGAAAGAAAGCCTCTTTGTTGCCGCAAAATTCGACATGGTTCAGATTAAACACAAAGCCAACGCGTTTTCAGGGCTGTCACTGTCCCTATTGAGCTAACTAGGAAGCTAGTAATTGACAACGTGAGTGTGAATTCATCGACAACTCTAACTACATGGACACAAGTATCACTTATGTTTTCTGCCGAAACCCGGAAGGTGACGGATGGTTTGAGAAAGGGAAAAAAGACAACGACCTGCTTGTAGCACGAATCCACAATGAAATCAGTTTTGAATTTTTTTGTGGCTTTCTGCTAGAAACAGGTAATTGTCTTCTTTTCCTTTCTTAGACTTTCCACCACCTTGCTGATTTCCACTGAACTCATTCGCAATACTTGCTCATGGGTTTATAAACCCATAGCAGAGACATTAACAACCCTACAGTCTTACGAGTATAATCTCTCAATAGACACTGGTTGTTTCACAAGAGACACACATTGTCTCAAGCACTATAAAAAATGCCTTGTATATATGCCTTGCAATAAAAATGCCGTGCAATAAAAGCTGTGAAAGCAATTATGATTAAAATGGAGAATCCATTTTATAAAGCCCGTAAAAAATCAACAAGAAGCAGAGAACATAAGAAAAAACATAAGTAAATGAGTAGCAGTATAAAAGAATGTTACTCAGTATGTATTTTCAATCCCTCTCATTAATATTACCCAATTCCAGTAATCAATGTATATTCCAGTGTCGGTATATGAAGCCTGCCAAGCTCTTCCTTAGCAAATGAATATGTTCGAAATACCTTAGGAGGCATACGTCTGCTGGAACCAAGAAAAGGAACATGTAAGGGTCCACACTGAAATATAAAATTTTCTCCTACTAAGCACATTTCGTCTGTGGTCAAGTTTGAGGAAAATGTGCATTATTTTCACCGATTAGAGTTTCGTATTACCAAGTAGATACTGTAAAATTCATGACGTCACAACCCACATTTTATTTTTGCTCGTTTGCTTGCTTACGAAACATTTCTTCATGGCAAGGTAGGTATTTTCAATATTTCGAGGTTATAATTTGCTTGACACACAAATAATGGTTTTTCTTTTGATTTTATTTTTAAGATTGCACATTCTCTCATGAACACAGAAGTTACTCTGCAACCTTTCGACAAGGACGCGAGGAGTAAAGACTCTTCTCTAGAATGTAGATTCCTGTGCAAAACCAGAACTTCGTTGCAAAAATTTGCAGCTTATAGCGGGCAGCAGCCGCTGGACGCTGCGGCAGAGCATCGACAGAGTAACAATGGCTGCTAGTCTTTGTCGGTGTCTTGCAGAGATGTTTAAGGTTAGCTACAGCCCCGAAATCGCCACACATCATAATCCAAAACAAATCTGAAATTGGTTCGTCGAAAGAAACTGAATAATGGGCTGAATGAATCGATGGTGCAAGTGGATTGCTAGGTTCTGTTTTCTAAACTAGCCAAAAGGGAACATTGAAGAATGGGTGAAGCGATGTTTTCGAGGTGCTCATTTAAGTCACTGCAACGAATAGCCAGCAGTGATGAAACCATGAGACCTATGCAATTTGATTTTTGCCCAATAAGTCGTAGCGAAGTAAAAAGTTCGAAAGAAGACTCCTCCTATACCTCGGTTAACCAAACGACCAGTAAGAGTTGCACCGATTTGGGCAATTTTTAATTACGGGTCTTTTGAACAAAATGACAAAGTAACGCACATTTGCACCACTTCCCTACAAATGCTTAAAGGCAGAACCATAAGCCTAGCATAAAGTGGAAAGCTAGCTACAGCTTGCAATGTATGGCGAATTGATAGTTGTGTCGAAAATATAGCCAAACCAATCTAAGAGCCTTGAGAAGACATCATTCTCACAATTATGAATAAAGCTTGTCATAGCTGTTGTATTCATTAACAACAATAACTGAGTGCACAAGAGCCACCACACCTTGACTTGGACTACTGAATGCAACAAAATTCAAACAGGTTCACAAATCACCATCTGATGCACTGAAGTATCACAATTACGAATGCATCACATCTAAGATACTCACTATTTTATTTAGGGCAGTAATAATATTTGCACAATTATTTTGCAATACTGTGTTTAAGCAAATTATCACAACAAACAATAACTAATATTAAAGGTACTATAATGTAAATTGATTAAACTCAGAAATACAAACGACGGAAATTGGCCCCGTATCTGCACGTTAATCAGCAAATGGCATCGAAAGACCAGAGTCTTGTGTGTGGAGAGAGTCTACAAAACATTTTATTGGATGTTCTGCACAAGAAAAATCTATTAACGATATTCCAAAGGCACTCGTTAAAGTGCCTCGAGCGTGCAGCAAAAGCGAACAAGCGCGTGAAGTCACGCCACACGTGAGACATGAGCGCCATCTGGCAGTTTTCTGGGAAAACGAAGCGCATGACTCTGAGAGGGGTGTGCTCGCCCGTCTCAGAGGTGATAAGGTACAGAACGCAAGGTGATGGGAACGTGCCACCACCATCTCAGCTTATTGAAGCATTGCAAACACTCGCTTTTCGTGCAAGCGTTGCATGGTGAGCGCTGCGTGATAAGCGCTACGGTCCTTAATATTACTAATGTATGCCATTTTTAGCAAAGACACACATGCAGAATATATACATGTTGCTATGGTGCCCCTGACATGCACAATGATTGCTTTTTAATTGACAATTGCACAAGTATGAGCACAGAATCTTGAGCAACATCGGTGGGCGCTGCGGATGGGGCTGACCGTTTCAAGTACCTGATGCCGTTGAGAGTGAAAAAACAGACAAATGTACAGACAGACAATCTAAAATTTTTGTGTCGAGGGTCCCCAAGAAAGACTATCATCCTTAAAAAACACAAATACTACAAAAATATTCAGATCTCGCAAGAACAAAGCAAATTTAAAAAGGAGCCCTCCAATACATTTCAATCCAGAGATTTCTTTGCAGGTAATAAAGACTGTCCATCAGATGTGCATAAAATATAAAAAAGGACATTGATATCGATCACAACAACCACATTATAAAGCTCCACCTCGTGTTGAAGGAAAAACAAAAGTGACATCAAGTCTAATGCAAGTCAACACAAGAGTACTATCAAAAACTAGGCCACACATGAAACTGGTGCAAGTGTAGCCAAAAACCTAAAGAAAATAAAAATGTATTTACACAAACATGGCACATACGTGCTTCTCATTACGATAACGCCAAATCTGAACTGGGATTTTCTCAATAGTAAAGTGTAGTGCTAGTCTGAAGAGAATATTACTTTTGTTCAATTAGGAAGCCAGCAAATGTTGGGTGAACAAGTGCAATCATGTGTTCTTTGGCCAAAACTATATCTAAACAAGAAAGTGATATGAAAGAAATAAACACACACAAGACCTGCATCTCGCTAGAAAATTATTTTACAAAGACGAGTCTAGAAGCAAGAAAACAATTTCAGCAACATAAAGATACAGGTGTCTGCATTTGTGGTTCTGAGTGTATATTGTTTTCGTAACTACATACATTAACTGTTGAGATTTTACAAACTGCAACAATCGTAGGACTACAAGGCAACCTTAATGAAGCACTCAGCTTTATATTTTATCACCTACAATTTTTAAATACGACTTGACTTTAAGGGGACAGACAGCTTTCTGGGACCAAAAAGTGACAAAAAAATCATTTTTTTTAAATTGACATATTTGGTACCTACAAGTATTTTGCTATCTCTCTGCAAACTTTGTACACACCAGGAAGTGGAATTTTTTTGTAACGTCATTCTAACTGTGCAGATTCTTGGTGCTGTTAGCATCCAGAACCTGCAAAAAATGGGGAACCAA
>WOVY01000945.1:0-14601 GCA_013436015.1 Rhipicephalus annulatus | reverse complement strand
TCTCCAACATCTCTACATACGTTCTTCCTTACTTTGCACGCCGTGTTCTCTGTGGATCTTTCAACTTTGCAACCTGAGACGCATGGTCGCAGGCAAAAAACTTGTACTTCCATATCCATTGTGAATGAGCCGAAAGGACACTTTATACACTTGAGCTTTCTGAAGTGAAGGGACCTTCCCTTCCACTCACATGGCGTTATCGAGAACTGATTCAAAGTGTGACCAAAGGAACTGGGCCTATCGTAAATGGAACTTGAGTGCGATCAAATTCTCGTCATCTTCATTTCTTTTGTTTTTGGGGGGTGCAGCTGTATAGCCACACAGTTTTATTCTTGCTGCTGAGAACTAGCTTTAGATGCATGCAAAGCGCAGCAGCTGTAACACAGTACCCGTTCAGCCACAGCTTGGGGCTGCTACCCGTATGCGTGGCTCTCTGCATGATAGTGTAGTGATACCACTCTTAAAAGAAGCATATTTTTCATTTCGTCAGCGGTGATCGCACTCTGACGGGTAAAAAAGCAAAGCAGTCATGATAGTGTACTATGTTTTCCCTTCAATTGCAACTTCTTTTATGCACTGCGACATGCAAACGAGGAAGGAACATGTTTCCGCAAAAAAATCGTTTTCATAGCATTCATTGAATGTGTATTTTTAACCCGTTGATGGCAAACCGAATCTCATAGCCTTAACAAGCGTGAACAAGGGCCATTTGATTTTGGTCAGAGTTACGTAACATGACACTGGCGATCAAGACACGGGTGAGAAGTGAGATAGCGACCTGGAATTGTTGGTACCGGCCCTCCCAGTCCGTCCGTGTCCTTATCGCCAATATATATGATGTTACGTTAATATGACATTAGTCATGAGCACACCTGGCGCTCAGGAGATGCGCATGAATATCCCCAGCAAACGAATCGTTAACTTTACTTCTTCTGTAATTGTATTGGCATTTCAGATCAACGTTTTAAGCTTATTGCAACATAATGCTGCTCCGAGAAGCCGTGCTTAAAGATAGAAGTAAACATTCGGCGTGCCAAAAACGTAGGTGAATTGATATAAAAGTGCGGAGACGTGCCGTCGTATTTCTCATTCAGCGCTTCCTGAATGCCTAAAACAGCCAATTTTTTTCTTACTTTGTTTTTCCGAGAGCAGAACGATCACACGCTTGAGAATGGGTTAGACTCGGTTGAAATTCAAGGTTGATTCGTTGCAGTTTTCCAGCAGCCTAAAGACTGCTAACTCCGCAGTCCCGTCCAAACGCGCAAAAGAAAGCAATGTTATCTTTGATGACTTTCGTTTATACAGCAATAGAAAGCCAAACCAGCGGTGTACCTGTCTGCTTCGGGTCGTAGTTGCAGCGTCCGCGTTTTGAGAGGTTTTCTTCCGGCTGCGTGCTTGGCTGGTATTTGCATAACACAATCACTTGAACAACTGCAGAAACATCATCGACTACGTACACATGAGCCGACGTGGCGCTATTCCGGTTATATAACGCAGAATGCCATTCCTTCTGGTCGTTTCTTGGAGAATCCCTTGAAGCGTGCGCACGATGGTCGTCCAGCATCAAGATGCGCGTGATCATAATGTGGGCCCTGGCTGGTCTGTTCGAAATACGTCGTGCGCCTCGGTAACCCCCTAGAGCAAGAACCATTCATGCAAGTGAGACAGCAGAGCATATGTACCACATTCTGATGTCAAGAATGCCGTGCCAGTTACTGGAAAGCCTCTTGATTTGCTCGGATCTACTGCATCCAGGCACAGCAACGGGGGCAACCTCATCTTCTCGAGAATTCGCGCGACCTTCAAATGTTACCTTGCCACACAACCAGCGTGTCGCCAGACCAAATGATCAGGATGCTAGCCCCCACTAACAAGACAACACGTGTAGTCTCCTACGATGCGAGCAGGCGACACAAGTATGCGATCAACAGTACAGGACACATTGGGGGACCAAGGAGGGTCCTTTCTGAAAGACAAGCCACGCTTTCTCCAGGCGTGGCCTCCTGCCGTGGGGAACACACTTCACCATGCAAATCAGGTACCAACAGAACCACGCTTGGGTTGAAAGAGAAACAGGACACCCGAAAACATTCGTTGCTTCACGTCGGAGCTCCAAGTCTAGCAAGTGGTAGCCTGGGACAAGAAAACAAGAGCCTCGGCGATTCAATCGTCGGCCCTCCGTCACACCTTCCAAGAAAAAATTGATGCCGGCAGAAGAACGTCGAGGTGAACACCCAAAGGGAGACGTTGCACCGCTCAGAGGAGTGAGTGGGAAGTGAAATTGGTGTTGCGAGAGAAGCTGCTTTGCATTGGTGTAGAAACGGTTCCAAATATTTTTGTGAGACGTGCAGTGACATCGCAACTTGGGTGCAGCATAGAGCGAAGAAAATAAACGCGAAGTATTGCTGTGCTATATTGTGTGATTATTTCTGGTTGCTTGTTTACGTGTTTACGAGAGGCTGTATATATATTTCTAATGACGCTCACGTGTCAATCTTTACGAGACTGCGTTCGGTGTAAATAGCAAAATCAGCAAGCTTGCTCTGGTTTCAGCGCAGCTCGCTAGACGTTAATAGCATTAGGAACTTGTCAGTGTTTCCGGCAAGCTTGTCTGTATGACACCTTTTGACATTGTTATAGCGGCTTGAACAATATCTAGAAATTATTTACCAGTGGCGCCTTCTTTACCACAAACAACTTTATTGCTAACAGCAGCGAGGACTAAAACTGATAATATTTTCAGCAATGACTAAAATTGATATTATTTTCGTAAAAAAAACGCACGCAGAAAGCTCAATGTCCGAAAAACTATACATCATCTGACGACTACACGCCTAAAAGAAGCGGAGATGTAGTTGATCACAAAAAAATTATGCATGTCTCTGGTATGTGAATACCTAAGAGAATGATACAAGTGAGCTTTCATGCAGCCTATAGCTAAGCAAAATGAACAGATGAGCTGGTTGGTACTGATTCGAAATGGCGTAGAAGTAGCGCAAAAAGACGGGGACAAGTGAACACCAGCGCATACCCATAACCGAAAGTTTATGGCTTGAGAGAGAGAGAGGAAACTTTATTAGAACTTGGCCGGCAGCTTGGTCTTGGTGGCCTCAGATGGCGGCGCTGAGTCCCTGAACTCGGGCGGCATCTTCGGCCTGCCGGACAGCCCAGAGCTGGTCGTTGAACAAAAAATATATATCTAAACTTGAAATTGAAGTCATTCCCGCTCATGTGCATCGTGGGCAAGGGAAACGGCAAAAAACGAGAACAAAAACACACTTCCTGCAGCAACCCCCCCCCTCCGCCAACAGGCCAAACCCTTACATTGAGTAGTATCACTACCTTTTCCGATCCGATAAGGACAAAGGATTACTAACCCACATAGAAGCCCCCGTGTAAATATGGGAAGACTCAGCAAGCTCTTGTGCCGGGCGATTGTGGTGTTTGAAGAAGATCTCCGTTGCGGGTAGTGGCGCGTCGCACCGGCCCTCAGCGCAGTGCATGGGCAAAATGCGTTGATGGTCTCCCCTGAAAAGAAGACAGATGCTAGGACGTATTTTTAAAGATCAGCCTCTGTGGCTGGCGTAGACACGGCCACATGACAGAGGGATGCAATAAAGACGTTGGTTCTGCGCGACACAACCTAATTTTGTGGTTATTGGAGCAACCGTGGGTCCCGACGTTATCATGCCTGCTGCCTATCATTGCACATAATTGTGAGTAAGCGCTTGTGCATTAACTTTTTTGTCCTCGTCTTTTTGCGCTACTTTTACGCCATTATGTTTTTTAGTTGTCATCAGATATGTCTACCTTTGAGGCGCAGCACTGCACGACTTTTTCTGCTCGCCAGACCACTAAACCTATTTTAAAAGAAAGGAAATGCGCTGTTTTCAAGTATTGAGGCATAGAAAACTGAATGGTTACACCGCATGAAAATTTACTTGAATGCAACGCAACGGAACGCAGTCATCTTATACCTTATACTTTGTAATAGTACACGTACTAGGCTGGGGTGTCAGCCATCTTCTTTATTTATAACACCTTCTTCTGAGTATAACACCTTCTTCTAACACCATCTGAGTAAAATTTAACGTCATAGTCATATCAAGCAAGTCTTTGGATTTGCGGTTACGTGACTCAAGATTTGTCCAGTTATATATCGAAAAATTGAAATCGCCACACAGCATAAAGTTAGCAAAAAGAAAACGAGAGTAAAGATGCACAAGAACTGAACTGAGTTCATGAATAAAAGAGGCATTCCAATCAGGAGCATGGTAACAAGCAATAATCACAGTAGTTTTAGAAGCTAATGAAATGTTCACACTGAACTCGGTGACCTAGATGTCACATCACTGTACATGCTGACCTAGTACTGGCTTTCATTACCCCACAGCCCACTCGCTGGCCGGCATAGTCGTGCGCAGGCTTCCCCTTCAAGAGAGGCGAAGGAATATCGCAGCCTTTCGCACAAGGGCCTCCGACTTGATGTGTTTCAAATAAACTTGACTTGACATGTACATAAGTTCACTAATGAAACAATTCTCCGTTTTTTGCATATTTACTACTTCTGATCAATTTCACCTTTCTATATATCCATGTCCACATTTCCTATGCGCGTGTACGCTGAATTTGAAGTGAAGGCAGCGTTGCCTGTTTATGCCGGAAAATTGTGCATTTAATGGTAATTATGACATGTAGTTAGCTTACTGATTTGGAACCATATTAGGCAATGTCTATGGGATGTACACTTCGTCACTGCGAGGACGACGACGAAGTGTATTTCTACCGAACGTTGCCTATTTCGTTTGGTGTTTTTTGTGTGAATTTACGTTTAATCCGAGGATCATCGCTCTCCTGCGGGCAGCGATGGATCCAGGCCCCACCGTACGCAATCCGGACTTGGCGTTACCTTCGACGCCAACCTCAAGGAAGCGCAACAGCCGGGAGGATGACAGCACCAGTGACTGCACTGAACTGTACACGGCGAGTAGTGAAGACAGCGACGAAGATTTCATCCCTGCAGTGAAGCGTAAAGCTAAAAGAAGAATGGTCGGCGCGTCTTCGCCAGCTAGCGTCTCTACCGTGAAGGCGGCGTGCAGTTCTGAACGCCATACCATACTTTTTGTTCCTGTCGACTCTTCGATCAACCTGAAGAACATGAACAGGCAAGTGATATCAGCGCGTCTCGAAGCTATCGTGCCTAAGGAGATAAAGGATATTAGACTCAACCCACGGAAGAATATCCTGGCCATAGACGTTGAGCACCCGGCTGCGCTACATACCCTGCGAACTGTCACTGAGCTTGGAGGCATCTATCTCAGAACTTACATCCCGCAGGATAGTGACACGACGACAGGCGTCATTTATGACGTTGATGTTTCCATACCGAACGCAGACCTTCCTGTTCTGATAAAGCCAGCTACTGGGGCAACGGACATATTGCAAGTATGCCGGCTTGGCAAATCCCGTTGCATCAAGGTGACCTTCAAAGGTGATTGCATCCCATCACATGTAAAGGTTGGTCATTTTCGTCACGTTGTCCGACCATACATCCCAAGAGCACTACAGTGCCACAACTGTCTAAAACTGGGTCATGTTAGTGCTGTGTGCAACAACAAGCAAGCATGCCCACGTTGTGCCGGACCCCACAAAGCAGAGGCTTGCCAAGCAACTCTCCTAAAATGCAGCAACTGCAACGGCAACCATGAGACCTCGTCCAAAGACTGCCCAGTACTGAAGAAAGAGAGGAGCATTCTGAGACAAATGGTTAAAGACGGATCCTCACGAAAGGAAGCGGTAACGGTTGTTCAACGACGGCGTTCCCGTCGACGGCGGTGCTCGAAGAAAAGAAAAAGCAGTCCTGTGCCGAAGGTGCCTTCACTAACGCCGCCACCGCCACCACCACCGCCACCACGACCACAGAGACCTCCCTCGCCCCCGCCACCAGGTGGGGTACGTCCAGAGGTACCGGAAGACACTGTGGCGCTACAGAGAACATCTGGCTCTGACTGGCCCACTTTACCGCGGGTACACGTGTCTACGGAACCGCAATATCGACAGTCAACAACGAATATGCCCCCAGCAGGCAGTCTGTCCGCCCAAGAGGTACAAGTCTTTCTGTACTGAGGTCGTTCATGAGTGTTATTCGCACTCTATTGAATAGTCTACAGATCCCTGCCGCTAAATGCGCGCTGCAAATCTTGGACACACTAGAACCAGTTCTTGCCGGACTTCAGTAACAAGATGGCGCACCATAGACCGCATCAGCCTTTCCGAGAAAAAGTCAAGCGTGCTTCCATAATTCAGTGGAACGCAAGAGGTCTACAGTCAAGAATGCCTGAGTTCCGACAATTCATTTTCGAAAATAAGTTTCCCATCATCATCATTTGTGAACCGCATTTTTCAAAAATACCTCGTCTGTCGGGCTATGAATCGTTCATTTCTTCAACGTGCATTGAGCGAAGTCAAGTTGCTGTGTACATCCGTAAAGAACTCACTTACGTTCTCCAAAGAGTAGATTCTCACAATGGAAATCACTACGTGTGTCTATATGTTAAAAAGAAGAAGTTGTCGTTTACACTGATAGGCGCTTATATAGCGCCGTCAGGTCGACTAGATCAACAAATCTTGAATGGTATATTTGCAACGACTCCAGCGCCTTGGATATTGATGGGTGACTTCAATGCCCATCATCCATTGTGGGGAAGCATCAGGACAAATCGAAAAGGCACGGACCTAGTTAATCTCGCATCAGAGCACGGGTTTCAGGTGCTGAACGACGGCAGCCCTACTTATCTCCGAGGCGTAACTTACAGCAGTTGCCTGGACTTGACATTAGTGTCGCATAACATTGTCACGAAAGTCCAATGGTTCACAGATATTGAAACACGTGGCAGCGACCATATCCCCACGTACGTTACAGTCAGAGGTTTGGACGATTCTCCTTCCCCTGGACATTCAAGACTTATTGACTGGGAAGAGTTTCAGATATCAGTAGAGAGCAAGTGCATGCACGGACCACCGGAATCCATTGAAGAAGTGATTAGTTGTGCAATGAAGACTTCCACGAAGATATGTTCGAAAGAATCGAGACGCACGGCACTCGACCAAGAGTTGGAACAACTTAGAGCGGTCCGCCGACGTGCCGAAAGACGATACAGACGCACGAAATCTATCTCTGACCTCAGAGAATCCAGACGCATTCAGAAAAAAATCCAGCGTCGAATGCGCAAACTTCATGAACAACGGTGGAAGAATTTTTGTGAGTCGCTAGACCCTCGAAAGCCCTTGTCTCCCGTATGGAGGACTCTTCGAGGTATTCACTCGCATCCGCAACAACGTCACCCCTTCGCCGCTCTGGCGCTACATCAACGTCGCTCACAGCTTGATGTTTTCTGGGGAATTTTGTGCAAAGATCGCCGGCGACATCTCTATACCGATCGATCTAATGCCACAGGATGTTCCAGTCGCACGAGATCAGCAAATGGAGGTTGCGTTCACCATGGAAGAACTTCATGCGGCATTGAACACATGCAGACGCTCATCGTCCCCAGGTCCGGTTGGAGTGACCTATACTGCCCTACGTCACCTAGGCCCGAAGGCACAGGGCTGTCTCCTGGACATTTTCAATAAGTCTTGGCATGATGGAATGGTGCCTGATGAGTGGAAGTGTAGTCGCCTGGTGCCTTTGCTGAAGCCCGGAAAGTCTCCATTCGATTTGGCAACATACCGGCCTATAGCACTAGCAAGCTGCGTTGGCAAGGTCATGGAGAGGATGCTGCTTACACGCATGGAATGGTACCTGGAACATTATAACATCTATCCTGATGCTATGGCTGATTTTCGACGAGGTCGGTCCTCAGTTGATAGCGTTATTGACTTAGTGACCTCTGTTCAGCATCAGAAAGCTCAGAAGCGGCTGTCGGTAGCTCTGTTCTTAGACGTGAAGGGTGGCCTATGACAACGTGACCCACGAGGCTGTTCTCAATGCTCTTGAAGCAGCTGAACTTGGAGGTCGTGTCTTTCGATGGGTAAGAAGCTACCTCACAAAGAGATCTATGTTCGTTTTAACTGAGGATGGGTGTACGAACAAGTATTTCACAAGTCGTGGGGTGCCACAAGGCGGTGTTTTGAGTCCTACACTTTTCAACCTGGTTCTCGTGGGGCTCACTGAAATGCTGCCACAGACGGCTTATGTATCTCTCTACGCTGACGATATCTGCATTTGGGCGTCCGGCGTGACACGACCTCAAGTGCGCGCAAGAATACAGAAAGCGGCAACAATGACATCGACATACCTTCGCCAGCAAGGTTTGACTATCGCCACAGAAAAATGCGCAGCGGTGGCGTTTACACGCAAACCGATGTCTTTCTACTCATTGTGCATCGATGGCAGATCAATCCCATATAAGAGCACTCATAGATTCTTAGGCGTCATCGTAGATCGTGACCTAACCTGGAACCCGCATGTCACATACCTGAAGAAAAAGCTCGTTGGCATTGAGAATGTATTCAAATTCGTCGCCGGAAAATCATGGGGCCCATCCGTGCACTCCATGCTGCAGCTTTATACAGCCCTATTTCTCGGAACTCTCCGGTACAGCCTTCCGGTCCTGTCCAACACGTGCAAGACTAACATCCGTGCACTGCAAAGCGTACAAGCCCAAGCACTTCGGACATGCCTTGGCCTTCCAAGATGCTCATCGACAGTGTCAACTATTGTTATTGCACAAGAACAACCGGTCACAACGCACATCATTGTCGAGACGCTGAGAGCGCACATTCGGCATTTATCACGGCTACCGTCACATCATTTAACGTGTTTGACAGCTCGGAGGCCCCATTCTTCGTACTGCGGTATCGTGACAAAACATCAGGACATACTACCGCCTGGCTTCAAACTTGCCATGCATCCAGAAACTGCGCCATGGAGTCTTCGTCAACCTGACGTGCGCTTATCAGTTCCTGGAATCTTTAAGAAGGCACGCATGTCAACGCTAGCCCTGAAGCAACTGACTTAGCGTCTGTTGGACGAAAGGTACTTCGACCGCATACATGTTTACACCGATGGCTCCACTAATTCCAACAGCTCCACAGGAGCAGTGGTTGTTCCATCTGAAAATGTGTTGCTTCATTACGAGTTTTCTCACACCACGACGTCGACAGCAGCAGAGCTCGCAGCACTTCAAGGTGCAGTAAAGTACATTCTTCACCAGGAACCTAACCAATGGGCCATCTTTTGCGACTCCAGGTCAGCCTTACAGTCACTACGGTTTGTTCTGCAGCACGGGCTACATGAACAATCAGTATATCAGATAAGGCACGACTACCACGAAGCGCTCGCGGAAGGTCACGATATTGTATTTCAGTGGTTGCCGAGTCATTGCGGAATCGTTGGCAATGACCGCGCAGATGAAGCTGCTCGATCGGCTCATGACCAAGACCAGCGCACGCCCATACCACTCTTGAGAACGGACGCTACAAGGCTACTACAATCACTTGCTCGCCGTATATCTCACCTACAATGGAATACGCAGGGTTTCTCCAACACGCACCTGTATTCGATCGACCCAAACTTGCAACTTCGTTTGCCATCCGGGTTCCCACGATGCGCCGAAAACTTTACTGTGTCGCATGAGGTTGGGCGTGGCATTTACGAATTCGTACTCTCGTCTCCTTGGAATGGCGAGCACTTCGGCATGCAACATCTGCGCCTGCGAGGAAACGCTTGAGCACATTCTATGTCATTGCCCAGCATACCAGACCGAACGACGTATTATGGAAGCCAAGCTCTGTCAGCTGGATTCACGGCCGCTTACAGAAGAGAAGATCCTGGGACCTTGGCCGACGGCTTCCCATACGCGTAAAGCCACGAAAGTCCTCTTGTGCTTTTTAAGGAACACCAAACTTCACGACCGCTTGTGAAAGAACTGTGCGAGGCCGTGCTGTGTAGTTTCGAGCTGACTATTTATGCTTCTCTTTCTTACTCCTCTTCTTTTCTGTCTCTTTTCGTTCTATTATTCCCATTTCCCCCACCCCAAGTGTAGGGTAGCCAACCGAGCCAAGCTGGGTTAACCTCCCTGCCTTTCCTCTCTATTTATCTCTCTCTCTCTCTCTCTCTCTTCGTCACCGCGAAACAATGCAAGAAGTCCAACAAGCAGCTCCGCTTCAGCTTTTATTCTTGCCCCATCATTCAATTTGTTGTTTAAATGAACAACCAATAACAGGATGTGCTTTCAATTGAGCTGCTTTGCATCAAAAAACGCTGCAGGCTGGTGAATATGTAGTTACTTTTATTTGCTGCACTTTTGCAAGGCGTATTTATGTGGCACTCATTAGTCGCTGGTTATAACATTTTATCTCTATATCAGATAAGGCAGGCAGGTCCAAGATGCGCCATCTTGAAATATCCAGTATAAAACCGTGACGCGGTTAAAAACAGTGAGCATAAATGTTATCCAATTCAGCCAAGAATGCAATTTAACAGTCACGAAAGGTAATAAAAGCAGAAGCACTCAAATTGCTTCTGAAAGTGTGATTGAAATGGTGAGTGACTTTTCAAAGGTACACATATATTGATGTGCGTAGTTGGGAAAAACCTTTATGTATCCAGAATTGCCTGTTCAAACTCAGTTTTCGCAAATTTTAATCGTTTCTTCCGTATCACAACAGCACGCTCGCTCATTCATAGTGCAATGCAAGGTCTGCATACAAATTCTCGTAAGGAACATCTAAGAAGCTCTGACAAGTCGCCATCCATTGTATATATTTACCCTGAACGAGATTAGAAAACTGTTTTTGTGGAGTTTTGTTTATTTATGGGGCAGACTAGAGTAATTACGTAATTTCTGATAGGGGTGGAAATGTTGTAGGCCCGTGTACTGAGATTCGGTTGCACGGTAAAAAACCCCAGGCAGTCGAAATTTCCGGAGCCCTCCACTACGGCGTCTCTCATAATCATATGGTGGTTTTGGACATTAAACCCATGAATCAATCAATCAATCAAATCAATTACGAAACAAGCGATTTAATACCGACCTCGACATAGACACAAGTTCGTTAGTGCGCACACCCGAACAAGCATCGCGAAAAGGAGTCGTCACAGATTCATCTTTTGTGGTAATCCCAACGTGTCACGCGCTACGTCCTAGCTTTGCACGTATCTTCTAAACAATGAAAAATTAAGAGTGTAAGGGACTAATGTGTCCTTGCACTTGTGTCCGTCTAGTCCTTCATCTCAAGTATTCGTCTTTCAAGCAGTGCGCAGTAAGGTAATAATAAATAGCTACCAACTCACCCAAGGAACTGCACTTATAATACGAATATTTGTTCAGTTGCCAGTCAGCCAAATATTTCCGCTAATCAAATAGACGCTAAACTACGTCGGTTATTCTGTCGACATTGCTCGCGGTGATTAAGGATATCAAACTATGGCAATGACTTCCGACCCACCATTCGTGTGGGAATCGTTATAACAGTAAAAATAAAGACGCATGTTTCGCCGCGCACACGTTAAATTGAGTATACTTGATTATGAGGAAGAAGAATAAGAAGAGAGAAGACAGGGAGGTTAGCCAGGCGCATGCCATGGAGGCTAGGTATACTTTATGCCGGGGGAAGGAAAAGGGGTAAGTATAAAGATGAGAGAGAGCAAAGAGAAGGAAAATCGACGAGAACATTGGGGGACCTTTACCTTCGCCTTTAAAGTTGAACGCGATAGCGATATTATGTTCCTAGTGCGCGCTTAAAAGACTTGATTACTTTTCGAACTTGCTATGCAACCACTAAAGGCTTTAGGGTGCAGTAACATGTGGGCTTTTTGTAGTGGTTACGGGCTTTAAACTATTAGGTCATTATGAAAATCTAATGTTTCTGACGCCCAATGACAATGCAAGCTTGTACCACATATTATTACGGCAATATGCAATGCTGCAATGGGAGCCATGTATACAGTACGCGTGTGTTTGTAAAGGCTAAACGTTACTTCCGGTGCATTTCCAGCATAGGAAAATCATTATCTTCCAACTGTATTCAAAAGCAGAGGCCGTGCTGCGTGCTTTCCACGCGAACGATCGATGTTCAATCCCCACTCACACCCACAATATTTTACTACCAATTTCATTAGAATCTTTTTTGATTTTTTGGTCAGGCAAGGAGATTTTTCGTTCACAACATACGAAACCAACGCCGACGCCGACTTTTCTGTGAAACAAGCTCTTTAACGCTAACGCGTTTTAAAAGTGTCAGTACATGAGCTGAGGCGTATGCAGTGATGATACTATGCAAAAGACAAGGTGTTCACATAGGCCCGCAGTCCTCAGAAAGCGCGAGAGGGCTTTGACTGCTTTGCGAGCCGACTGAAAGACGAGGACGAGGCTCCAGCAGCATCTACACGGAAAGTGGCCGATTATCGAATCGTCTCAGCGCACCAGAAAGTCTTCGTCTCTCAAAGGCAAACGGAGGGCAGCGGCAAAGCAGATGATCGATGTCTTTTCGGTGCCACAGACCTCGTATGCCGCACTGTCGGTCACTCCAGTTAGTGTGGCAAAAATACCAACTGTTCTTCGTATTGCTGGCTGTTCTTTCGTATTGTTTAGGCTCAAGTCTTTTGGTCGGCGACCTCATCTGTCCTTCTAGAATGCGAATAACAGCCCGTCGGAGGCACCTAGTCGTCCATTTAGGCGTCAATGTGTGTTTCACCATCAGTATAGTTGATCCCCGGATCTTGAACTCGTTTGATGTACCATCTGGAATAAGCCTAGAGTTTTACCTAGTCGAAAACACAAAGGGAATATAGCAGTAGTCAGTCATATTAGATAGATGTCGTTCCCAACTAAAGGTGCTTGTACGTATTAAACAGACTTTTAAAAAGGCACAAAACTAATTTAAACTGAATCTGCATATTGAACTTCCTATTGTGTTAAGCTTTGACATAGAAATAAATAATAACTAAAGAGGTATTTCTTTTTTAGAAAAGCAGATTGGTTTGGCCTGCCGACTTCTGGCGCAGATGCGACATGTCCTGTTGTACGCGTGGTATTGCATTTACAAAAGAAAAATGCTACTACGATACAGCGGACTGCAAATTCAGTACAAAGCTTTTATGAATTCGTCCGTATACGGAAATTGATAAAACGAATGAATTGTGAATTTATGAGTTCGTTCATACAGATACTAATTGAAAAAGCTCTTACAACAGAGCATGTTGGAATGTTAAAACCACCCCAGATGACTTAATCTACGCATTTTAATGCGAACAAATAATAAGGATCTAGAGCGTCCCTTATTATCACGTCGTCATTGTATGGCATTGAATCCCAACGATCATCAGGAATAGAACACACGTGCCCTGGATATATGGATTGGCCGAAGTTTGGTATGCAGAGCAGTGCTGAATATTCCGCTTTTGAAAATTACCAATTTCGGGATTTGTGGTGTCTCGATGGGGCAGAACGTGTGGCGCAGCAGCGATTGTGTCTAAAGTCAGTAGACACTATTGACACTAATATGTGTGCAAGAATCGGGGCGGGCTTCACATATCATACGAAACACTTTTTTTAACATTCACAGAAAAGTTGAAATTTCTACTCAGTCAATTATAATTGAGTTGAAACTTCAATGTAGGGGTTGGGAGTTTATGGCTTTTTTAATGAAACCAATTTATCACTGCACGGTAGAGCCATTATATCATCGCTCGAGGAAAGATTCATTGACACCAGAAAATGTGTGTTAGTCGCCAAAATAGGCGGGAAAAACAAAATATTTCAGGGCCCCCAAATTTGTAATTACAGACTAAAAAAGCTGTGACGAAATTTGAATTTCGAAGAAATGCATGCTATATCTGTGACTACGACCGGAAACAAACGGGAACAGTTTAGGTTATAATGATACAAAGACGCCAATTGTTTAGCACAGTCATGCAATTTTTTTTCCCGCAGGGTGCACAGAATACCGTCCCTCCTTTTCTAATCTAGCATGGTGATTCATGTGTCCACTGTGGAACAAACATGCTCCTGGGTCTTTCTTTTCGCCATGGCGGAAAAGTGTCAAACAGACAGAACTATAGTAATAGCGCTATCAGGATAGAAGTGAGTTTTGTCCTCGTATTTACTTGGTCGAGTCGCACCGGATCAATTTATCTTCTGTCTGTGAACACTTCAAAGGGCCGCCCTTCACAAGGTATGATAATTTGAGCAATGCATGTGGGACGTTCACGATCTCATCTGCCAAGAAATGCAGAGCTATAGCCACACAGAAAGTGGTGACATGTAAGACTGAATGCTGCTTCGCTTCAGCTTTCCCTTTTTTCGTTCATGTCGTGCTATTTTGATAGGTTACGTCTGAAGATATTGCACACAATTAGCCCAACTCAATTCTCTAATACAGGTTTTTTCATATGTGCGTAATTTTATTGTATAATTTAGCTTTAGGAGCTAAAAGCAAGCTTGACTGCCAAGTGCATGTTATCGGCACTACGCTATAGAATTTGCATTTGAATCACTGAACAGACTGAGAAAGCTTTTCAACTCCCGTGGCAGAGTCGCGTAAGCAGGGGTTCTTTCTTTCTTCGCCATTTGTTGACATGCCAGGCACATCGACTTG
>WOVY01000944.1:87500-208560 GCA_013436015.1 Rhipicephalus annulatus | reverse complement strand
CAAGTCGGAACTCAAAGCAGCGACAACTCACTATCACACACACCATCACAGAGGTCCGGCAGTTTGGCAAGGGAGGCATTGTCTGCTTTTCTCCTGACCAGCTCTGTGTCAAAGACTTACTTAAATGCTCGATGTTTGCTACCAATCCGGTGAGCGCCTTCATTCCTCCTCACCTAGCATGCGTCAGAGGTATTGTCCGAGGCGTAGACATTAACATGACTCCAACTGAGGTCCTAGAGATGTTCTCTGAGGCAGGTGCAATTGCAGTTTATAGATGCTCACGAGTTGTAGAACAGACAAAGATCCCTACTGAGTCTGTAATTGTCACATTTGCCGGGTCGATTCGCCCCACTGAAATCAGGCGTGGCCTTTAATATTCAGAGTCGAACAGCTGTCACCTCGTCCCCTCCAGTGTCAGAAATGTTGGCGCTATGGACACACTTTAAAAGGATGTAGGTCAGCTCCCAGATGCCGAAAATGTGGTGAGGCACATACTGCAAATGAATGCAATTGTACTGAAGAAAAGTGTTGTCTTTGTCATGAGCAGCACTGCGCAGATAACGCTAATTGCTCAGCCAAAGCGCGGGAGACTCAAATTATGGAAATTGTTGATCGCAGACGCTGTTCACGAAAAGACGCCATCGCTGAAATTCAGGCAAGAACCCAGGGATATGCTGGTGTTGCAGCCCGACATAATGCAACTTTAGAAGCTTCTCTTTCAGTGTCCATTGCAGACATGATTGAAAAAGCGATGGAGAAAGCTATAGATCGCCTGGCCACCACCCTTTGTGACTCCTTATCTCATATTGTAGCCACTCAGTTGACGCAAATATATGGGCCACAAAGAGATATGAAGGATACTTCCCAAGACAACGTAACTCTCCCACCAAGTGAAGCAGACGCAGAGTCAATCTCCTTCAGAAGTACAGGCTGCAGGGCCCTCTTGTACAGACAACCAGAGGATAAGTGAAGACATACTAGAGGATGGTCAGGATTCTGAAGATATGGACATGGACATCAAATCCCTAAAGCGCACTCGATCACCTGTCTCCAAAACACTGGCTCTTCAAAACATTCAAAAAACAAAAAATACCAGAAGGAGAACCTATCGAAGAGCGAATTTTCTTAAAGACAGGCATTTTAGATAAGGTAGTTGCCGAAACAATTCTGTCAAAATGATAGGTTCTATCAAAATTCTTCATTGGAACTGCCGATCTATTCATTCAGCTAGTACAGATTTATTGTATTTATCTTGTAATTCAATCCAGACATTATTGCACTGCAAGAAACGTGGCTGTCAGCACATAATTCGTTTTACCTACCTAATTTCCGGTCTTTTCGCCTGGATCGCCCATCCAAAGGTGGAGGTTTAGCGTTCTTTGTCAATAATAAAATTAGTTCAAAGATCAAAACTTCGTACAAACGTATATCCCACGAATGTGAAATTTTCGCCTTAGACATCACCTTGCCTGGATGCTCTCCCTTCTCTCTAGTAAATCTTTACTTTCCTCTGGGTGTACAAGACACGCGATGTTTAGACATGGCTGTTAATTCGTGGTGCACAGAAAAAATTATGGTTGGAGATTTTAATTCTCACCACACTAGTTGGGGTTTTAGGACTGATCAATGTGGGACAACGCTTGTGGGACTGGTCTATAGACCATAATTTATCATGCCTCAACGCTAGAACTCCCACATTTATCCGAGACCGATCCCGCTCTGCCTTAGATTTGAGTTTTATAAGCTCGGGTATTTCTAGCGTATCTTGGACTACTCTAGACTGCGCCACCAACAGTGACCATTTACCAGTACTGTTTGAAATTTCTTGCCCCATTATTCCATCTTGCTCCCAAGCTCGAACCTTTATCAATTATTCCAAATTTAAAAATGACCTAGAAGTTGCTTTGACTACTCCCACTGAAGACAACGATGAAAATAAAGCCATGAAATTAAGTGCGGTAATTAAAAGAACGTTCAAAAAAGCAGAATTTTCTATTGAGTCTGATACGAGAAAGCCTTGTAGCCAGTGGTGGAATTCTGAGTGCTCTCGTGATCATAGACGACGACAAGCAGCTTGGAAGCAGCTAATTCATAATCAGTCCCCCAAAAATTGGGCAGATTACAAGTTTATTGCTGCTACATTTAAGCGCACCGTGGCTAAAGCTAAAGAAGACTATGACAAAAAACATTTCGACTTTCTTTCCAAACCTAGAAATAAGAAAGCGTTATTCCGATATATGAGATCGCGCAAAATTCTGCCGTCTCTAGCTAACTCTGATTATGACAGGTTATCGACGGAAGAAATGACTAATTCGTTGGAGGCAATCGGAAGAGGTCTAGCTAACAGATTTTCGTCGACTTTGACAATCAACTGGCAAAAGTCCTCTATAAAGACTGACTACGAAAAAGTGACATTGTCCGAAATGTCAAGCGTAATTAGAAACTTACCCTCTTCGGCTCCTGGTCCTGACGGTATAACAGTTCCTATGATTAAAATTTTATTCCAGATATCACCCGGCGACGTCCTCAACCTTATAAACTATTCCTTAAGCAATGCCTGGATACCACATGACTGGAAAATAGCTAGAGTGATTCCCATATTAAAAAACAAGGGTCAGGTTTTAACATTGACAACATCAGACCAATCTCTCTAACATCTCACCTGATCAAAATTATAGAGAGAGTTCTCAATAATAGAATAAAGTTTGGATGGCTGACAAGCTAATATTGAAACCATTTCAAATAGGTTTCGTAGCGAATGCTCAATTTGGTGTGCTCATGCCGACTTAGAGAGCCGAATACAGCTTGCCCGAAAAGACGACAATACGCGGTACTAGTAACACTAGACATAGCTAAAGCTTATGATAGCGTTGAGCACTCAATTTTATTGAACTCGTTACACGAATGTGACTTTCCGCGATATATTGTTGATTGGGTAGCAGAGTTTCTAAAATCGAGAGAATTTTATTGTGCAAAGGATGGATGTCACTCATCTAAATTCAAACAGCAACGTGGAGTACCTCAAGGGGCGGTCCTATCTCCGCTGTTATTCAATGTGTTGATGAGCTCAATTCCCATTGAACGAGATATCACTGTCTACATTTATGCAGACGACATTGCATTTTTCGTTGCAGACAGTGACATTTATTCTTTGCATCAAAAATTGCAAAAGTACATGTATTCTCTTGAAATTTGGCTGCATTCAATTTCATTGTCTCTAAACATCAGTAAAAGTGCGCTCCTGGTGTTCCCTATAGCAGATTCTATTCAAATTTCAGTACTTTATAATCAGGAACCGATTCCACAAGTAGAGTCTATCAAATATTTGGGCATTATTTATAACGAGAAACTTAACTGGAGCCCTCACATAGACTATATCGTGGCAAAGGCACAACGAGCATCAGGCTTATTGCGAAGGTTGAGCAACAGAAAATATGGGTTACGTAGACACACCTTATTAATGATATATAAAATGTACATGCGCCCAATACTAGAATTGGGTGTATATTATTTTCGGGTGGCCCTACGTACAAAATTAAACCGTTAGTTCTATTAGAGCGAGAAGCGTTACGTTTGTGTTTGCGACTCCCCAGGTATGTCGCTATTAATGTACTATATCAGGAAGCTCGCATACCAACTATTCTTTGCCGATTCCGTATCCTAACTGTACAAACATACTTGAAATTTTACGGCTTATCAGCGAGACGGTCTGCATATGCCTTTATTAGTGACCCCGACGCCTTCTTCCTCGCTCACTGGCCACGCTTTCGTACTCCCCAGATTATTTTTGTACAAAAGAAACTGGAAAGCATAAAGGTGGATATCAGATCGGTAATTGGAACCAAAGCATTAAATCACAATATTACGATAGAATGTGATGAAATTTTTCCCCCACTATCTAAGTTTCAATCTTCGAGTTACTTAAATGACAGGTTAGAAGACTACATAGCTCATGCGGAAATAAAGAACATAATAGCCACAGACGCTTCTGTGAATAAAGAAAAGGCAGCAGTAGGAATCGTCTCAGATTACCTCGGTTGGTCATTCTCGGTAAGACTACCAGACTTCACTCCGGTTTTCGAAGCTGAGCTCTTGGCTATTATTTTAGCGCTACGAAACTTCCTTCAAACGAAGAGAGTGCAATGATAATTACTGATTCTCTTTCGCTGTGTACTACTCTCACAGCTTCAGAACAATCAAGAGCTCTAGCGACATTACAAACATTAGTTCCACCTCATGTGAAGTTCCTGAAGTTAGTCTGGGTCCCGGGACACTGTGGCATACGGTTGAATGAAATGGCCGATTCACTATCTCGAGCCACACTTGATGGCCCTGTGATCTCGGTACTACCAGAATCGGAACACATAGTGTCGATCAGATATAGAAAATTGGCTATTTATACGGATATGATGGAAAATATTACTAAATATACGGACTATCAGCACCTTACATATCCCTGGAAACCTCAGTGGAGTCAATCTAAAAAGTTAGAAGTTATTTTAACCAAATTTCGATGTCGTGTCCCTCCATTAAACTTTTACTTGCACAGAGCTGGTCTGGCGATATCCCCCCTGTGTCCATTCTGTGAAGAAATGGAAACAATAGAGCATTACTTTATAACATGTAAAAACTATTCATTAATTAGGAAAAGACTTTTAATTGTTCCGTTTCACGCAGTAGGATTAAATTTAACTGCAGATAATGTTCTAAGTTTCGGTGCCTTTAGCTTGGGACATTGCCACAGGAGCGTATTCGATGCTGTATGCAATTTCATTCGAGAATCAAAGCGCATGTCATAATAATGCCTGCTTAAATATATTTCTGACGACACTTGTCTAATTTTGAATGAAATTTGCATATTCATTTGATTGTGACCGGGTGAGATAAGCTCGATTGTCTGGTCTACTCAACATTTCTGTCTTACACTGTAGTATTACCTCACCTTTTCTCTTCTTGATTCAATCTTCAATTATTTGTTTAGTTTAATATTCTTTTTCTAGTTAATTATTCTTTTCTATTATATCATTAGTTTTTCATTTAGGATAAACCTTTTAGTATATCTCATATAGGCTACTTCTAGATTTCATGGCCAATCCCCCATAGTGGGTATGTGCCAGTGCGAAGGGGCAACAACAACAACAACAACAGCTGTACAGCAAGATGCCTGCTTGATGCAAGAGAAGAAGATGCAAGAGAAGAAGATGCAAGAGAAGAAGAGATCGTGGAACGCTCGAACACGCAAGTAGCTGGTCGTGCTTGCTCTTGGGTTTTGGCCTAAGTTTGTGTAGTGGCTGTGGTTTCTTTGTCTTTATTAGGTGTTCCTATAGTGCTTTTACAGCTACGTAAGCGCTTTTAGCGCCAAAAAGTTCACTTAGATGCAGTTTTCTTCACCTGGACCAGGGGCTTGCCTCTGGTCTGCTTCACTTCCGCCACAGGAAATACCAGTGGATCAGTTTCTACGCAACGGCATTCCCGCAGTTCCTGTGGCCCTCGTCCCTAGCAATGACGGCTTCATTAGGATGAAGAATCCGAAAGTGATTCAGGCGGAGCTTAGAGCTGCGACGTCTCACTTCCACAGCATCACAGAGGTCCGCCAGTTCGGCAGAGGTGGTATTCTATGCTTTTCATCTGATCAGCTCTGTGTCCAAGACCTATTGAAGTGCTCGAGTTTCGCGACCAATCCGGTAAGCGCCTTTATTCCCCCGCATCTGGCATGTGTGAAAGGTATTGTTCGCGGTGTCGATGTTAACTTGACTCCGTCTGAGGTATTAGAGATGTTTGCCGTGACTGGTGCTATTTCCGTTTATAGGTGTGCACGACTAGTAGAGAATCAGAAGACGCCGACTGAGTCGGTAATTGTAACCTTTGCTGGAGCGAATCTCCCAAGCGAAATCAAGGCATGGCCACTAATATACAGAGTGGAACCGCTATCACCGCGACCACTCCAGTGTACGAAGTGCTGGCGATACGGTCACACTATTAAAGGATGCAGGTCAGAACTCAGATGCCGAGTGTGTGGTGACAACCACGAAACAAATTACTGCAAAGCTAAAGAAGAGAAATGTTGTCTCTGCAACGAACAACACTGTGCAGATAATCCTGATTGTTCAGCAAAGGCTCGAGAAATGCAAATTCTTGAAATTATAGGGCGTAGGCGCTGTTCTCGACGAGAAGCCTTAGCGGAAATACAGACTAGAACTCAGGGGTATGCCAGTGTTGCAGCACGACATCTCTCGGAAATGAATGGGTCGATTTCCCTGAATATAGCGGAGGCCATAGAAAAGGCTCTAGAAAAAGCCATGGAACGACTGACTTCTAACCTTTGCGATTCTCTATCTCAAATTTTGGCTAACCAGATGACTCGCATATTTGGTACAACGGGAGAGCCAGGCCTAGTATCCCAACATCTTGAGAGTTCACGACCAATAGCTGACGGTGAATCTGAAACTGCGCCATCGTATTATCCGCCAGCAGGAGCCTCTGCAATAGGCGTCCACAGCCAAAATGAGGAATCTGAAACCGCACCCTCGTATTTTCCGTCTACAGCACCCTCTGCAGTAGATATACAGAGTGTAAGTGAGGACAAAGCTACATATACAATAGATTCCGATGACATGGATTTGGACCCTAGGTCCCTGAAGAGATCTAGATCCCCTGTGTCAAAGAAAACTAACTCACCGAAACAAACTAAGAACAAAAAGTATCTGAAAGAAAAGGAGAGCCTTTCGAAGAGGGATTTCTTGAAGGAAGGCATTCTAGAGAAAGCTATAGCGGAAGCAGCTCTTTCGAAACCATAGGGTCGCTTAAGATTCTCCATTGGAATTGCCGTTCAATCCATTCTGCATCTACGGATTTGGTATACTTGACTTCTAAATTCGCTCCTGATATTATAGCATTACAAGAGACATGGCTATCTGTACATAATTTGTTTCATTTAAATAACTTCCAATCCTTTCGATTAGACCGTCCATCGAGAGGTGGGGGTCTAGCTTTCTTTATTAATAATAGAATTAGTATGAAAGTCAAATGCTCATACAAACATATTTCGCCAGAATGCGAAATTTTGGCAGTAGACATTACACTGCCCAACTGCACTCCTTTCACTTTAGTTAATATGTATTTTCCGGATGGAGTTCAAGACACACGAAGTTTGGATCTAGCTACAAAATCATGGTGCAAAGACAAAGTTTTAGTTGGAGACTTTAATTCTCACCACACGAGTTGGGGTTTTAGAACTGATCTTAGTGGGAAACGCTTGTGGGAGTGGACAATGGCTAATGACCTGACGTGCCTCAACGTGAGAACCCCCACATTTATTCGTACTCACTACAGGTCGGCCTTAGATTTAAGTTTTGTCAGTTCAGCCATTACTACTTCTTCTTGGAAAGCGCTGGACTGTGGCACCAACAGTGACCACTTACCGATAAGTTTTGAAATTTCTTGTCCGATAATTCCATCTTGTTCAAATGTAAGAGTATTTGTAAATTACACTAAATTTAGGAATGACCTGAAGTCAGCACTGGCTACTCACTCGGAAGAGAGCGATGATAAAAAAGCACAGAAAATAAACGCAGTCATGAAAAGATCCTACAAAAGAGCCGAATTTACTGTTGAATCCACAAAAAGAGTATATAGCCGTTGGTGGAATGATGAATGTACAAGAGAGCACCGACGACGCAAGGCAGCTTGGAAGCAGCTCTTACATAATCAATCCCCACAAAACTGGGCCGATTATAAATTCATTGCTGCGGGCTTTAAAAGAACGGTAGCTCAAGCTAAACAAGATTATGACAAAAGACATTATGAATACCTGTCGAAGCCTAAACATATGAAAGCACTGTTCCGATATATGAGAGCTCGGAAAATCTTGCCATCACCAGTTAATGTAGCTTGTGATAATCTGTCGGCACAAGAAATGACCACTACCTTAGAGGCAATAGGTAAAGGTCTGGAAAGCAGATTCACTTCAGTAGTGCCAAACAACTGGCACAAGTCTACGGCAAGGTCTGACATTGAAGAAGTGACACAGACTGAAGTATCCAACGTGATTAAACATTTACCCTGTGCATCTCCTGGCCCAGATGGGATCACAGTAGCCATGATTAAAATTCTGTTCAATTTATCGCCTCGAGACGTCGCCAATGTTATTAACTACTCCTTAAAAAACTCATGGGTGCCGCAGGATTGGAGAATAGCAAAGGTGATTCCTATACTAAAAAATCCGGGTGGAGGATTAACAGTCGATAATATCAGACCAATCTCTCTAACATCTAACATGGTCAAACTAGTAGAGAGGGTCCTTCATAGCCGAGTAAGTATCTGGATGACAGACAATTTAGTAATAAAACCGAACCAAATCGGCTTTCGTAGTGATTTCTCAATTTGGTGTGCCCATGCTGATTTAGAGAGCCGAATACAGCTCGCGCGTAAAAGAAGGCAATACGCTGCTTTAGTAACGCTTGATATAGCCAAGGCGTATGACAGTGTGGAGCACTTCATATTGTTAAATACGCTAGAGAGATTGAACTTCCCACAATATTTTATTGAGTGGGTGGCAGAATTCTTAAAATCAAGAGAATTCTACTGCGTCAAGGATGGATGTTCATCATCTAGATTTAAACAAACGCGCGGAGTTCCCCAAGGAGCAGTCTTATCTCCAATATTATTTAATGCTTTAATGAGCACAATTCCAACAGATCAAGAAGTTACTGTCTACATTTATGCTGATGACATCGCACTCTTTGCTGCTGACTGTAATATTTACTCACTACAACTTAAATTACAAAGATATATTAACATGTTAGAAATTTGGTTGCAGTCGATTTCGTTATCGTTAAATGTCAACAAAAGCGCGCTCATGGCATTTCCGCTTGCAGAACCAATTTCAATTTCAATTCTATATAAACAGGAACCCATCCAGCAAGTAGACTCTATAAAATATTTGGGAATCATTTATAATGAGAAACTTAACTGGAGTCCACACATAGAGTATATAACTACCAAAGCAAAGCGGGCTTCAGGCTTACTACACAAGCTAAGTAACCGGAAATATGGATTACGGAGGCACACCTTGATAACGTTGTACAAGATGTACATGCGCCCCATCATGGAATTTGGCTGCATATTATTCTCGGGTGGCCCTGCTTATAAAACGAAACCTCTAGTCGTCTTGGAGCGAGAAGCACTGCGAATGTGTCTGGGACTCCCTAGATTTGTGGCTATCAACGTACTGTACCAGGAAGCGCGCCTGCCTACACTACTTTGTCGATTTCGAATTTTGACCGTACAAGCATTTTTAAAATTTTATAGCTTACCGGCAAGAAGATCTCAATATGCTTTTATCGCAAACCCAGACGCCTTCTTTCTTGCTCATTGGCCACGGTTTCACACACCTCAGATAATGTTTGTACAAAAAAATCTACAAAGTATAAATGTGAACATTAGAAATGTAATTGAGACTAATGACTCGAATTGTCATGTTATTATTGAGTATGATGATATATTCCCCCAAAACGCCAAATTACAATCCCTCAAATTTTTAAATAACATATTATTAGATTACTTGGAGCATGCAAAAACTAAAAATATAATAGCCACAGATGCTTCCGTAAATAATCAAAAGGCAGGTGTAGGCATTGCGTCTGATTTGCTTGACTGGTCCTTTTCAGTGAGACTGCCTGATTTTACTCCAGTTTTTGAAGCGGAGCTCTTGGCGATTATTTTAGCTCTTCGAAAACTTCCATCAAATCAAAACAACGCAGTAATAATGACGGATTCTCTTTCAGTTTGTGCAGCTCTGACGGCTTCAGAGAACTCTCGAATCCTAAGCACATTCAAAAAATTAGTACCCCCGCAGTTGAGACTCCTGAGATTACTATGGGTTCCGGGACACTGTGGATTAAGATTAAATGAATTGGCCGATTCCTTAGCACGAGCCGCACTTGATGGGCCAGTTTTGTCCATACTGCCAGATGTTGAATATATCACGGCAATAAGATATCGAAAATCAGCAATCTCCACGGATACGATAGAAAAAGTAATTACACGGACAGACTATAACCACCTCATGTTTCCATGGCAACACCACTGGAGTCAGTCCAGAAAGCTCGAAGTCTTAATTACTAAATTTCGATGTCGTGTCCCCCCTCTAAACCTGTATCTACACAGAGCTGGTCAGACAACATCACCCCTCTGCGCATTCTGCGGAGAAATGGAATCACTAGATCATTATTTTTTGTATTGTCGCCGCTACGAGATACTTAGAAAAAGGTTACTAGTTATGCAATTTCGGAAAATAGGCCTTAGATTAACGGTGGAAACGGCGCTAAGCTTTGGCGCCTCAGCTTTGGGACATTGCCACAGGGATGTTTTCAATGCCGTTTGCAATTATATTCAGGCAACCAAGCGTATACCATTGTGATCTTCAATCAAAAAAAATTATTTATTACTCCCCAGGGCAGAGTGAAGTGAACGCAGCTGAGTGCTAATCATAACACCTCAAATCTCAAAATTGCTCAAATTGATTCTTTTTTTTTCGTTTGCTCTTTTTATGTTGTTTTTATTTTTACATTAATCTCATTATAATACCAATTCATTAAACATTGTTAAAATGATTACAGAAAAACTGCACTACACTTTCTTGGCCAATCCCCCTGAGTGGGTATGAGCCAGCCTCCCAGGGAAACAAAACAAAACAAAAAAAAAGCTGTACAGCTGATCCTGAATACGCTCTTTTCGCTGCCGTAAGCTGCTGTCATCTTTTGTTCGCGTTGCACTGCGACACTGGTGGAGGAGCTGGGCCGTGACGCTGCCCGATGCTTCACAGTCCTAGTGGGAGCCGTTCATCCAGCCCAGACGTGCCTACTGCAACCCCTGTCCATCGATTCAGTCGTCGGCTACGAGGTATTCCTCCAGACTGCAACCCCTCGCAGAAAACCTCTACCTGTCATCTAGAAATGGCTAACACCAGCCCCCAGCCTGTACTTCTCGGCACCAGTGCTCCCGCTCCATCCCAGGTAACGTTTTTTCAATCGCTGGAGCCTAAACGCTTTGGTGGTGGCGCACACGAAGATGTAGAAGACTGGTTAGACCATTATGACCGTGTTGCGAAGATCAACCACTGGTCTGCTCAGGAAAAGCTCGGCCGGGCCTACTTCTATCTCGATGACAGCGCTCGTACTTGGTACGAGAACAGAGAAGGCAACCTGTCCACATGGACCGACTTTCACCAGAAGATGGTTGAAACTTTTGCCAATGTCGACAGACGTGACCGCGCCCACCAACTACTAGAGCTAAGGGTCCAAAAACCCAATGAAACGGTCGCCATGTTCGCCGAAGACATGACACGTTTATTTCGGAGGGCTGACCCGCAGATGACTGAAGATAGGAAGTTGCGCTACCTCATGCGCGGCGTGAAAGAGCAGCTGTTCGCCGGACTTCTGCGCAACCCGCCAAGCACTGTCGAGAACTTCATCAAAGAAGCGTCGGCTATCGAGCGGGCCCTTCACCAACGCTGCCGACAATATGACCGCTTGTGCAGCAGCCCCCAAACTCAGGCCGCCGCTGTGACGTTTGACAGTCATGGCTCCTTACGTGACATAATTAGAGAAATTGTTCGTGAAGAATTGCAAAGGCTGCGGACTCCGGTAGTGGATACACCCATGGCATCCGTCGCTCAAGTCGTCCGTGACGAAATCCGCCAAGCATTCTCGACAGCTGATCCTGCCCCCGAACAACGTCCCATGACGTACGCCGCCGCCCTTCGAAGCTCCCCACCCGCTCCGCCTTCATACTACCCGCCACCTGCAACTGTTCCTTGGTCACCACCACAAGGGGAGACATCGTGGCGCCCATCCATCCAGCCCCCATACGACCAGTCGTCTTGTGGCTTGCCATGGCCTTCGTCGCGTGAGGAGTCATCACGGCAACCACAGCTTCGCCGAACAGACACCTGGCGCACTGCCGACAGGCGTCCACTCTGTTTCAACTGCGGAGGTGTAGGCCACATAGCCCGCTATTGCTGGCACCGCGCCGATCCGTCTCGCCCTCTCAGGCCACGGTTTGACATTCGACATGCCAACCAGTACGTATCCCGCCGTGGAGATGTCGGTTCTCAAGGACCTCCGGTACCTCGACACCCATTCGACGGCCGCCGTAACAATGATGACGAAGCTACAACTGATTACGAGCCGGTCTTCCGACATCGACCACGCTCTCCTTCTCCTGCCCAGTCACCTTCGTTGCAGCGCCGCACTTTTGCCGGCACCAGAGGAGCGAGGTCACCCAGCCCACACCGGGGAAACTGAAGGCGGCGACCTCAGGGGGTAAGGTTGCAGGCTGTCAAGACGAAGAAAAAAAGCCCCCATTACTCCCACCTCAGGACGCTGTAAAGCCGACAAGACGTAATACCGACGAAACCGTGACCCCGGGCCTTACCGTTCTTGTGGATGGACAGCAAGTCAAAGCTTTAGTCGACACCGGGGCTGACTTCTCTATTATCAGTGATGACCTTGCCGTACGCCTCAAGAAAGTAAAGACAGCGTGGACGGGACCTCACTTAAGGACGGCAGGCGGCCAATTACTGATGCCTGTCGGAATGTGCACAGCAAGGATCGACATCGGTGGCTCTACTTTCGTGGCGACGTTCGTCGTTCTCGCTTCATGCTGTAAAGACCTGATTATCGGAATGGATTTCTTGAGAGAACATGGCGCCGTGATCAACATCCCTGACAGTGTCATTACATTTCACAACAACAGCCCTACTTTAGTCGATTGTTCAGAGCTGAGACATACGTCTTGTTCAGGGCCTTTGCGTCTGACGGATGACGATGTGGTCGTCCCGCCACGATCGTGTACGCTTGTTTCGGTGGCAGGGGATGAGCCGTTTGACGGCGACGGCATTGCTGACCAAATAAGCTCACTGATATTTAGCCACGGTATTTCAGTTGCTCGAGGTCTTGTCACTGTCACTGCTGGACGCACAAACTTGCTGCTCACTAACTTCAGCACTGAGCGCCGACATCTCCCGAAGGGTACAGCCGTCGCTTACTTTGACGCTACTGCAGAAATCCAAGGCAGTTTGTCGGCCCTAGACGAAGCACCTCAAGAAGAATCACTACCTAATCTTGACGTTGGTACTACGTTGTCAAGGGACGAACGAACTAGACTTCTTGAGCTGCTAGCTGAATTCCAGGACTGCTTTTCATCGACATCACGGGTCGGTCGAACGCCGCTAACAAAGCATCGAATAATTACTCACGACGCAGCAAGGCCTATACACCAGAATCCTTATCGCGTGGCTCCAAAGGAACGGGAAGTGATACAGCAACAAGTCGCTAAAATGCTTGAAGATGATGTGATTCAGCCATCACAGAGCCCATGGGCATCGCCTGTAGTATTAGTTAAGAAAAAGGACGGTACCCTACGTTTTTGCGTGGATTACAGGAAGCTGAATCAAGTGACTAAGAAAGATGTGTATCCGCTTCCACGTATTGATGACTCCCTCGATAGGCTTCGGAACGCTCGCTACTTTTCTTCAATGGACCTCAGAAGTGGATATTGGCAGATCGAGGTAGACCCAAGAGATCGGGAAAAAACCGCTTTTGTGACGCCGGATGGTTTATATGAATTTAAAGTTCTACCCTTCGGTCTGTGCTCAGCGCCCGCTACTTTTCAAAGGCTCATGGACACTGTACTTTCAGGGTTAAAATGGAAGACCTGTTTAGTTTATCTAGACGACGTCATAGTGTTTTCCCCAACTTTTGAAGAGCATCTCAAGAGGCTAGAAGTTGTTTTACGAGCCATACGCTCCGCAGGCCTCACATTGAAACCAGAGAAATGCCACTTTTGTTTTGAAGAACTGCTGTTTCTTGGTCATGTCGTCAGCTGTACCGGCGTTCGGCCTGATCCCGAAAAACTTGCGGCTGTGGCACAGTTCCCAGTACCGTCCGATAAGAAAGCTGTCAGGCGCTTTCTGGGCCTATGCGCCTACTATCGCCGGTTCATCGCCGACTTTGCACGGATTGCGTCGCCGTTAACTCGCCTCACTAGAGACGACGCCACCTTTGAGTGGAATCACGAACAGCAAGCAGCGTTTAATGACCTCCGTCAACGTCTTCAAACACCCCCAGTGCTTGCTCACTTCGACGAACAAGCGCCAACAATGCTTCACACTGACGCAAGCAATGTAGGCCTCGGAGCTGTGCTTGTGCAGTGGCAAGAAGACACGGAACGAGTGATCGCCTACGCAAGCAGGACGCTCACACGCGCTGAGGCCAATTATTCAACAACTGAGAAAGAATGCCTCGCCGTGGTCTGGGCAGTTATGAAATTTCGCCCGTACTTGTATGGCCGCCCTTTCAAAGTTATAAGTGACCATCATTCCCTTTGTTGGTTGACTAATTTAAGAGATCCAACCGGCCGATTAGCACGCTGGAGTCTGAAGTTACAAGAGTTTGATATGACGGTCATACACAAGTCTGGGAAGCGCCATACGGACGCCGACTGCCTGTCTCGATCACCAGTACAGTCAGCTTCTCTTTCTGACGACGACGATATGGCCTTCCTTGGTGTTCTCGACGCGTCCACGATTGCCCAACAACAACGAAGTGACCCTGAATTGCTTGATTTGATTAATTACGTGGACGGACGTTCTTCGAGGGCACCTAGAGTCTTTGCAAGGACATTATCGTCGTTTTGCTTACGCAATGGCGTCCTCTACAAGAGAAACTTTTCGTCCATCGGAGCTCCCTATTTGCTTGTTATTCCTGCACCTCTTCGAACTGAAGTGCTCCAAGCATGTCACAATGAGCCGACGTCTGGCCATTTAGGCTACACTCGCACATTGGCAAGAGTACAGCAGGGATACTACTGGCCACGACTCACAACAGCCGTCAAGCACCACGTTCACACTTGCATCGATTGCCAGCGCCGCAAGTCACCTCCAAAGAGACCCGCCGGTCAGCTGCAACCAGTACAGGTTCCACGTACACCGTTTGAACAGATAGGAATGGATATTTTGGGACCCCTTCCTACTTCTACTGCAGGGAATCGCTGGGTTATAGTCGCAACAGACTACCTAACCAGGTATGCCGAAACAAAAGCTATTCAAAAGAGCACCGCAGTGGAAGTGGCGAGATTTTTCATAGAAAATATTGTGCTACGCCACGGTGCTCCGACTATCGTGATCACGGACCGCGGAACAGCATTTACGGCAGCTATTTTAGACCACGTCCTGATGCTTAGTGGAACGACTCACCGTAAGACCACTGCGTACCACCCGCAAACAAATGGACTAACGGAGCGCCTCAACAAGACGATTGAAGACATGCTGTCGATGTACGTGGACGTCCAACATAAGAATTGGGACGAGATTTTACCCTATATCACGTTCGCATACAATACGGCTAAACAAGAGACGACTCGCATGACTCCTTTCAGCTTGGTTCACGGACGGGAGGTGCGGACTATGCTGGATGCGATGTTGCCACATGAATGGGACGCTACCGACACAGGCGCTGACGTGTTCACTGAACGCGCGGAAGAAGCTAGACAGCTCGCCCGCTTACGGATCCACCAGCGACAAGACTACGATGCAGGCCGCTACAATGCTCGCCATCGAACTGTAACATACAAAATCGGTGACAGAGTGTGGGTCTGGACACCAGTACGAAAACGTGGACTGTCTGAGAAGCTGCTAAGGCGATATTTCGGCCCATACCGAGTATCGCGCCAGCTAAGTGACGTCACCTACGAGGTTGTCTCCGACAGTCCCCAATGCCCAAGGCGTCGCCAGCACCAGCCTGAACTTGTTCATGTAGTGCGTATGAAGCCGTACGTGAGTGACTGACTGCACGTTAAAAAAAAATACTGTGCGTCTGCATCAGCATCGGGGCGATGCTCTTATAAGGAGGGGCAAGTGACACGTGTTCATATGAAAAAGAACGATGATAGGAATGTTTTGTATTTTCCAGCTAGTGGGTCAGGTGGTTTTTCGAGACGACAACGAAGCAGGCATCTTGCTGTACAGCTGATCCTGAATACGCTCTTTTCGCTGCCGTAAGCTGCTGTCATCTTTTGTTCGCGTTGCACTGCGACAATATATATATATATATTGAAGCAGTTATCACATACATCGCCCCGTGTATATGAGCACGACAAAACGAGATACGGGGAGATAAAAGGAAGCTAACTTCATTTGTCAAAGAAAGTACTAAAAAGAGACGAAAGGCTACTGATAATTGCTGATTCAGCATTACTTCACAATAACAAACGGTACATTCCGATAGAAACTTCGAGGCGTTGGCATTGAAATGGCATTGAAATGGCATTGAAAAGGGGGTCAGGGCTACTTAAGCTGCTCTCGCAGCTATTACCTGCCCTCCTCGTGACATGTCTTTGTTGCGGAATAAAATTTCAATTGCAATTTCAGTTTCCATCTAGCGAATACTGCTCCGTTCGTCGTCTCGACATCGTCTTCGTCTTCATTCAAGACCTCGTCTTCTTTCATTCTTAGGGCGGCTTATTCTGTAGAGTGGGCGCACGATCTCGGGATGAAAAGGCCGCGCTCTTTCTCGACACCCTATCACACAAGTTCCCGAAAGAGGATTACGAAATTGCGGGCAGTGCGCTGAAAGCTGCCCTTGGGAAAAAAAATGGCAGCATGTCCACGGAGTGAATGATGGAGAGTGGGGCGAAGCATTCGTCCGTCCATGCGTCCGTCTGCGTGACCGTCCATGCGTCTGTTTGTGCGCCCGTCCCTGCGTTCTTTCATGCATCCGCCCCTGCGTCCGTTCATGCGTCCATCCATGCATCTGTTTGTGTGTCCGTTCGTTCATCTATTCAACACTCCAAGTCCCACCATCTCGCATCTTTTTATCATATATTCCCCATATAGAATCACCGCCATCCAGCGGACATTCCAAGGACTAAACGAGAGGTGGCACACGCACACTTTCTTACGGCCTGCGCTTTGGGTCCACTTCCCACCTTTAACCACCTCGAGTTCATGGTATATTCTAGTTCGCTGTATTCATGGCACTGCGACCAAACGCTCGCTAAACCTTTCGAAAACCAAGGAGGTTACGCCCAGCGAGTATAACGTAGCAACCTTTCCCTGTCAGATAGGGCTCAATTTACATGCCAATGGCTGCTAATGAGAAATGAGAGACAGGAGAATTCGGCTTTTACTTTCTTACGGCTTGCGCTTCGTATCTACTTCTCATTTTTAACCACCTTGAGTTCATTCATGGTATATACAAGTTCATTGTATTCATGGCACTGCGGCTCAACGCTCGCTAAACCTTTCTAAAGCTACGGAGGTTACACCCAGCGAGTATAATGTAGCATCCATTTCTTGTCCGATAGTGCTCAATGTACATGGCAATGGCTGCTAATGGGGATGGCAGCGTGCGCGTTGACTAAAAGCCGAATGCTCATGTCTCTCATTCCCCATTAGCAGCCATTGGCATGTACATTGAGCACTATTTTTTATTGTTAAACAACGCACAGAAGAAATCTCTCACTGGCACCACCTTGGAGGTCAAGTGTTATACCTATTTCGGGTATGTGCCACTGGTGGTTACATACGAGGGACGCCCAAGCCACGCCATAAGGAGCTTCGCCCCTAAAAAGAGGGAACTTCACCTTAAGACCGCGTATGTATATTTTCTGCGGGAATATGCAGGAGTTAAATACCAACAAACGGGAAATAGGAGAACCCTATGTTTAGTGCTGCGAGCATGAACAGCAAGCGGCCAATATGACGTACGAAAATAGAGTAAATCAGCAGAGCGCCAGCATAATAAGCACATGAGAAAATAAGTTAATGACGAAGAGAAGAACGAGACGGACAATGCACTAGTAAACTAACAGCAAAACTATAACAGATAGATGAGCAGCAGAAGACAATCAGTACAAGACAGGCAGACTATAATAGCACAGCACAAGACAAGGCGGACAGCAGCAGTACAAGAGTATATATAGCATAGAACTAGCACGTAATTAGAAGAAAACTATATGACTATCAGCAGTAGCACAATAGAAGAAAGTTACATAGTGACCAGCAAAACTCTAGCAAACGGACAGCACAAGCACCGCGGAAGGCAAGCATGCGAATAAGCAGTAGAACAGCAGAAGACTAAGAGACCAATAGCAGCAGATAGCAGAAGACTAGAAGGCGAACAGCAGAACAGCATAAGCACAACAGAAGACAAGAAGACGAATGGAAGTACAGAAGCAAAATAGAAGACTGGCAGACGAGTACAAGTCTATCAGCTTAAGCGCAACAGAAGACAAGCAGATTACGAACGGAAGACAACTACTAGCAAACGGACAGCAGCAGCACAGCAGAAGATTAGCAGGCGAATAAGCGGTATAGCACTGCGAAAAACTACGAGACTAACAGCAGAAGATAGTAAAAGGCTCGAGGACTAACAGCATAAACAAAGAATACAAGAAGGCGAACAGAAGCAAACCCGCAGGCGACAAGCAGGCAATGGGAAGATCAATTAGCACAAACACAGTAAAAGACAAGCAGGCGAAAAATAGAAGACAGCGACTAGTAGAATAATAGCAAGCGAACAGAAGTACAGCAGAAGACAAGCAGCAATGCAGCAAAAACACAGAAAACAATACATAAAAGACTGGAAGACTCGTCGAAAGAACACCAGAAGAGAAGCAGTTGAACAGTAGCAGTACAGAAGAACACCAAGCAGAAAACTAGCAGGAGGCTAGAAGACTAGCGGAATCAAACACGACAGAAGACAGGCAGAGTAACAGCAGGAGGCAAGCAGTACGAACTGAAAGGGAAACACTCTTTAGAGCCGCATTTTTCCTTAGAAAGTCTCAGTTCTTAATGGCGAAGGGGCCTCGGGAACGAGGAAACGAAAGCGAATAAGATTTCAGAAAGAAAGCTAAGAAGAAAAAATGCAGAAAAAGAAATCACTTTCTCTCCAGAATGATTACCGCTCTGGCAAGAAACGACGTTTGTGGGAGGCGCTTTCATGTGCTTCTTCTTTCTTTTTTTCGACGTCCCACTTTACCTGCGACATACACGTTGCCGTCCTGATATGAGCAGGACAAAAGAACCCGAAAAATCTCTGCCGCCCATGAAGCGAATATTCGCTTCTTACTTTGTTCATTTCTTTATTACATCTATTGTGTCAGGCAGTTCCCGAAAGCACTGAATGAGCAGCCTTACACTAAATAGCCGGACCGGCGAATTGCGGCACGTACCACAATCGGCTCATTGTTTACCTTGTTCTTTTTGTGATTTCGTTTTATTGTTAGCGACTCATTGTTTTTCCTCAGAGAAGCATCCCGAGACTTGCAATCAACTTGCAGAGGAAAGCTGCAGCACTGCATAGTACAAGAGGGCACACACATACATCCAAGAACTCGGAACTTAAACAGTACTTTCGCTGACTAAAACTCACTTTCAAGGTATTGTAGTTCCTTATCGGAACCTCACCACATCGGGGCCTTTGTTCTTAACGAGCTTGCTTGCTGTTATGGCTTGCTATAGATTAAAATACTGCCATTCTCTAGGTAACCAAATGGCTCATTGCAAGCAAGACCGATGCCAGATCCTTTGTTTCATTTTTGTTTACTTACTGATGTTATACCCGGTAGCAACAGTGTTGAGACACAGATAATATTCGTTCCCTGGGACAAGTAGGACGTGCAACGACATTGTACGTTGTAGCTATCCATTATCATTTACGCTAATTATATCCTAACAAAAAGAAGAAACAAAGTCACACATTCGCCGCAAAGGCGAAGCAATGGACGCGACATCAACGGACTCTAATGTGGAATGTTACAAGAAGTACGCAGCTCACTTCTTTTGCATGAGACCTGGTGTGACAAAAACAAAACTCTGCCGCGTAAAGTGACACGGTGGCCGCAGTAAGCGAAGCGAGAATCGAGCTGTCTACAGCATCAACTCAAACTTTGCGATGATAAACGCAACACTTACAAAGGCAGGAGCCATCTGTTCGTCTCTGTCAAGACGGGGAGCGCGCGACCACATCTATAGCCAATCAAATTACGCAGTTGCTGCCGAATCAACGCAGTCCATCCTCAGCAACTTATAATAATAATAATAATAATAATATTAATAATAATAATAATAATAATAATAATAATAATAATAATAATAATAATAATAATAATAATAATAATAATAATAATAATAATAATAATAATAATACTTTATTGTGCACATCCATAAGAAATACAAAAAAACGGGCCTGCCTAAGTCCCAAGGACTTGTGCGACTAGGCCCGGCAGAGCCGGTTACAGCGATGTGAATACAAGGTAACAAAAACTAATGTTGCTTCTTTGCCAACGAAGAGACTAATGATTGACACAATTGCTTTTTTACAGGCAGTAAATAAAAAAAGAACAAAGGAGGGACCCAGAGAAAACGTGACATACAAGTGGACTACGTGATTTTACAGCCCAGCGAGTAATTTCTTTAATTTCTTTTTTAACTCGCAGAAAAAAATTCTTCAGGTAGTGCATTGAAAATTTTTGGAATATATACACTTCTACATGCTTCTCCCTATCTGGTAGAAACCAAGATAATAATAATAATAATAATAATAATAATAATAATAATAATAATAATAATAATAATAATAATAATAATAATAATATCTAGGGTTTACCATCCCAAAACCCCTATTTTATTATGAGAGACGCCGTAGCGGCGGGCTCCGGAAATTTCGACCACCCTAGGGATGCCTTAACGTGCACGTAAATCGAAGCGCTCGGGCCTGTAAACAGTTTCGCCTCAATCGAAAATGCAGTCGCCGCCCACGGGATTCGATCCCGGACCTCGAATGCATCTACCGCGCGACGGAAGATGGCCGCAGCACACGTCCTCCAACACCACCTAGATAAACTCATTTAGGTGGTGTTGCGTCCTCTCCACTTAAGCAGCGGTCGTCGGCTGCCATCGCAACCTTTTATACGCACATCCACGCGCAGGGCGATGCTATCGATTTGGACTTTATGCGGAACCTGACGGCGCAGGCTGAAACGCCCCTGGGTGTTCATAACTTTTACTAGTTTTAGTTTTTTTTTGTTTATAAATTTCAGTAATTAATTAGTTTTGGCTGATGTATGTTCTGTTGTTGTTGTTCATGATATCATTTGGTATAATACTGTTTGTATCGCATATCTTTTGTTGTTCATCATTACTTTTCTATATTACTGTTCTTATACGATTCCCTCAGTAATGCTTCGGACCTGAGGGTACAATAAATGAAATGAAACTATAGATAGATATGTGGTGCTTAACATCCCAAAACCACCATATGATTATGAGCGACGCCGCAGTGGAGGGCTCCGGAAATTTAGACCACCTGGGGTTCATTAACGTGCACCCAAACATGAGCAACACGGGCCTACAACATTTTCGCCGCCATCGGAAATGCAGCCGCCGCAGCCGGGATTCGATCCCGCGACCTGCGGGTCAGCAGCCGAGTACCTTAGCCACTGGACCACCGCGGCGGGGCGCACAACTCTGTCAAGTGAAGGGTGAAAGTCGAGTTGAGGAGCGTTTGTGAATACGGGGGTTATTTAATAAGGCGGAATGGGAACGCGGACAGGACACCCATGTAAGAGGGTATCATTGCCAGCGCATTTAATTAATTACTTCGCCGTGTTATGCTCGTAAAAACAACGATATCGTTATGTGGCACGCCGTAAGTGGCGAGCTCCGGAAATGTAGTGTACCTTCTAGTGTTCTTTACCGCGCGCTCACATCTCACAGAAATACGGGCCTCTATACCCTTTCGCACTCCATTTATGAGTGCCACCGCCAGGATCGAAACCGGGACCTTTGGGTCAGCAGCGAAGCGCCGTGACCACTGCACTATGCCGAGTCGGGCCACGAGATTTCGTGCTTCGACAGTTGTCCAAATTGTCCGCCTCGGTGTCACGGTGTTCACTGTACTCTGCTGCTCGCCCGAAGAAGAACGGCTATTTGGGCTAGTTGGTTAAATTCCATGGCAATAAGGGTTGCAGCGCAAGCACGAAGGTGCTAGAAGAAACGTGAAACGAAAGGCGAGGCAAGGAAAGCGAAGAGGACAACACGAGCGCTCACCCGAAGGTCTCACCGCAACTTCGATCAGGGCCGAGGAGGTCGCATTCTAAGCGGAATGCGAAACGCTATAGCACGCGCCTGCGAGACGTCAGGGCACGTTCGAGAACAACCGGGAGGTTTAAACTTCCGAAGAGTACCCCACTATATACGGTGTCCCTCATAATCATATAGTGGTTTGTGCAAGTAAATGCCCGTTTAATGTTACTGAGGCTCTTATATTTACCACGCTTTCTAGACAATCATGAAAAGCACGCGGGCGAAATTGTACTTGTCGCTAACCAATAGGTTAATCTGAACGTTCCCGATGCTGTTGGCACGAACTGTTGGGTTGTTAGAGTGCTCGCAATCTATATCGATTTACTTTATTATTGTTTTTTTTAGATACGTCTCTGTTCTTTTTAGGAGCGAAGGATCTCGCAATGTCCGATGACGTCCAGGTTGTCGTAGCCGACCCTCGTATACCGAAACACGGGTGTTGCATATACCGTACACAGAGCGTTGATAACGCGCATATTTACTTATTTATTTATTTATTTATTTATTTATTTATTTATTTATTTACGCGCACATGATTGAAAAATGAACCGTACTCAGGAGGGTCATAACAGAGAGGACACACATAAAGAAGGTACAATGTACATGAAGTTGCGATATACTTTGACAATTCACAGTGAAAATGGGTATCAAATGGAGCGTACTCTGTCCGTCCATTCATCCGTCTGTGCATCTGTCCGTACGTCCACCAGTCCGTCCGTCCTTCCTTCATATTAGTCGGCGAATTCAACATAGACAGTATGTATAGACATTAACCTACAGCTTCACTCCATCGTGAGCATCCAATTCATAGATCGGCTGCCAATTTTGTTTGTCTCTTTTCACGATTAGGCATCAAATGCAGTCTTCCGTTCTTTTAAAAGGCGCATCCGGGCTGACAGTGTTGTTAAATAAACAAAGGAATAGCATAATTAACAAATAAAGTTCAGCGAAACAGACACAAACTGAGTCTCGCAGTTGTAGAGGCTCGCACGTCATTACGTCGGTGATTGGACACTGCCCGATACACGCGACAAAGTAACCCGGAAGAGCCTCGCCTCGTCTGAATTTCGTGCCCACAAAACAGCGAGCTCCCGTTTGATTAAGTAGAAGACAAAAGAAAGCGCGCGAAAAACATCGAGTCGGACTAATAAAACCAAGATATGCCGCGGGAGGCAGTGCACCGAATTCGCTAATTTATGGAACATCACCTCTGCCAGATGGGAGGCGGCAATCCGCAGCTCGTCCTTGGCAGATCAGCTCTGGGCCGTCCACCAAGCCCGCGAGGCGGCTGAGTAGCTTGGAGTCTCAGTCCCCACGTGGGAGCTGCCCGCAACACAGTGATCTGTGTTTTGGAGGACCAAATAAAAGTTTATCCAATCCAATCCAGAGCTCCCTTCATCAGGCCGGAGACTGACGTCTCTAAGCTGCAGTAATCTCTTTAACACTCGCGCCAACTCGCTCCAACACCAAACGAGGTTTGAGACGTAATACCAAGGCGCCCGTATTGCTGAGACGCACGGAGCAATAAGATAGAGATTACGTGCATAATCTTCTTGCCTCTGTTTGTTCTTTCCCGTTTCCTATTCTTCCACACGGCAGCACTTTGTTAAACAGCGCAAGAAAAAAAAAGGAGGGTACGGAGGGGGGGGGGGGGGGAGGGACCAGTGGACACAGCAAGAAGGCACAACACGAGCACCCGTGGTGTCTTCTTGCTTTGTCTTGTCTTGTTTGTCTTGTTTTGTCTTTGTCTTGTTTTTTTGCACTATTTTACAATGCATTACAACTAGCTTGGCTTGTTGTACAGTATTTCCTAATGAATGCATATACCAGCATGTCGAAGCTTCAACGCCTTCAATACTATACGTTTTTGAAACAGCGGCGAACCTGGCTAAACTACAAAGATTGCGTACGGCAAAGAAATGAGAGTGAACCAGGCTCTATGAAACAAACAAGCATTAGATATGCTCAGGGTTCGTGTTCGTGAAAGGCGTAGGCCAAAGTTTTCGTCCAGGAAAAGGGGTACCACCTTGATTTGATGTGGAAGCCGTGCAAGCGGATGTTGCGGAGAGTCATTTTGCGCCCTGTATGCCACGGCAAAAAAAAAATAATAAAATTTGAGAGGGGCGGTACGGGCCTGGTGCGCCCCCCCCCCCCCCTGGCTACGCGGCTGGTGTTCGCTAATCGTGCCCAGAGTAAGAGTTGTTACTGATCGATATTGCCCTTTCAAGGTGAAAAAAAAATGTTCTTCAAAACTAACCGCCGCAGCGTCAACACGAAGTGATGCAAAAAGACATCATCAAACAATGAAGCCGTTATGGCGTCGCAAAATTACGGACGTTTTTACGACGTCATCGTGACGTCTCCATGACGTCGCGCAATTTGACGTCATACGATGACCTCACAACATAGTCGCTTGGTCAAACGTGGACAGATGTAGAAGTCAAGATATTCGAGAGGGGTATACGATGGCGAAAGCTCTCCTCGAATGGTGAGGTGTGACGCGTCCTCGATTCGAGCCAACATTACCTAGACATTTACACCTGTTGCTAACGAAAATTCCTTCTAGGCAGACCCGTAGCCAAAAATTAATTTTCGGGTGGTGGGGAACCTGTTGAAGTCCTTGACAAACCCCTATTTTCACTATTTATTCTCAGTAAAACAGCCCCTTCCATGCTTTTTTCCGGGGGGGGGGTGAAGGGGTCCTCCTAACTCCTCCCCCCCCCCCTCGCCACGGGCCTGCTTCTAGGTGTAAATCTCTTAGGGAAAAAAATGCTACGAGTGCAACTGGGCCGCGGAACGACTAAACGCGAACGTGTGCCGGTCATTTGAGTGAAGCCAGCTTCCGGGCAGATCTCACACTGATGACGTCACGTAGGCTTGCGGAGGCCTCAAAAAAAGTCTAGGTGGTGTTGTTTGAGCCAGGGCGGTTTCGCTGTTCACGGCGACTTGATAATTCCTGCCTCCGAAGTGCTGGACACAGTAAACTTCTTCGATGCCTACTATTCAAGACGCCGCGTCAACGACGTCTTCAGGACTTGCCCCCCTCAGGGACGACCACATCGAAGGCTGATAATGCCTTCTTCGGTGGATGGCTTGCCATGATGGGCGCCCACCAGCCTAAGGACGCCCTGAAACTTGCTGCTTAGCTCTCTGCCGATGGTCCAAACTAGAACCGTTGCGTTACATTGGACTCCTCGATGTTCGCAAGACGCAACGCTTCCGTTTCAATGCTCGTTGCAGCGTCAGAGCTACGGCTTATCACCCGTAGCCAAATGTACAGATTTCAGAGAAAAAAAAAAGGCAGATCCTACGTACAGTGGGAAACGATGATATGCGAAGCATGAATGAGGTAGGTTATTATGTCACTTTAAAATCACCACAGCGTTACGAGGTGGAGGTAAATTATGCCATACACGACTTCCGTGTCATGAAATAAGATGTTTGGATGTGTCGTGTACCTTCGTCATCTGTTCCAGTCACGTGATGCCAAATTTAGCGTATCTGAAGCTAGCGAAACGGCCACGAGCACGCTATAAGCCTGGTATGTTGTCATGTTCTTGCATGACATGCGTGTCAGGATTATCATTTTTGTACCAGTCGTGTACTTTTGTCATCCATTGACGTCACGTAACACCAAACTTGGTATATGTGGAGCTAGCGAAGCGGCCGCGAGTGCATCATGAAGGGCCTAATACACTCCCACGTCATGTTGACGCGCGCGCACGCTGGGCACAGTGACGATATACGTTAGCGAAACGCGAGAACTCTCTATAGTCTCACGCCAGGCGCGACCAGCGTCAGTCAACACGGCCCGACGGCAACCGGCGCGAAATGCGGCATGCTGCAATTCGCGCCGATGCGTTACCCAGACAGCACTGCGTCTGCCTGTTTTCGTGACGGAGGGACGCCGGACGCGCTGAAACGCGCATGCGTCAAAGCAACGCAGCGCGCGCCTGCGAGTATACGGCAGGACCGGCGTCTGCAGCGTGGAAACGCCGGCGTGACGCGACGAAACGAACGCCGGCGCGCACGCGCGCCTGCGTCACGTCGAAGTGTGTTGGCGATTTTACTGTGACATGTAGTCATGTTGTCACATGACACGCATCTCACGATTATCATGTTCTCACCATTCACATACCTTCATCATCCATTGACGTCACGTAATATCAAATTTGGCAGCTGTGAAGCTAGCGAAACGGCCATGAGCGCATCATGACTGCGGCATGTAGTCATGTTGTTCCATGACACACATGTCGTGATTATCATGTTTGGATGTTTCATTGACCTATATCGTCCGTTCGCGTCACGCAATACCGAATTTGGTACATGTGAAGCTAGCGAAAGGGCCGCGAGCGCATGATAAGCGTAGCATGTAGTCATGTTGTTACATGACACGCATCTCATGTTTATCATGTTCGCACCAGTCTTATACCTTCGCAATCCATTCACGTCTCGTAATACCAAATTCGTATAACTAAAGCTAGCGAAACGGCCGCCAGTGCATCATAATCGTGGCATGTAGTCATGTTGTAACATGACACGCATATTATAATTATGTCTGCAACAGTCACATACCTTCGTCATTCATTCACGTACCGTAATACCAAGTTTTATATATGTGACGCTAGCGAAATGGCAGCGAGCGCCTCATGAGCGTGGCATGTAGTCAAGTTCCTACATGACACGCACGTCATAATTTTCATGTGGAAAAATAAGGGGGGGGGGGGTAGAAAAAAAATTGCCCGCAGCTTCCCTCGGGGGAACACTGAGGAGGATGCGGACCATATAATTGGTTAACGGGGTGTTAAAGTGCGACTTACTTGGGTCGATGGCTAAATTGGTTAACGTGGTTGTGAAATGGGGTGTTAAATTGCGACTTACTTGGGTCGATGGCTAAATTGTTTAACGTGGTTGTAGGAGGGGGTGTTAAATGAGTGAACACGTACACACGTATGCGAAAGGACGGCGCTGGTCGAAGGGACGTCGATCATTGTGTTTGTAGATTCGTTGGAATTCATTTCACCGCGACCTTGGACGTCGACGCGCCGTACAAACCAACCGACGAGCGGCAACTGAGCGAGCGAGCGCCGACCTTGAGTATATATACAGCGCGATGGCGCATGCGCTGTCAGCTGTCGAATGTTCTCGAAGGAGAAGCGCGCGCGGCACAGATGGTGGGCGACGGCGCGACGGCGCATGCGCGCGCGTCAGCTGTCGAATGTTCGAGAAGCGGTGTGGACGGCGCGGACGACGCGGACGGCGCACTACAAGGCGCGAGTATAAGATGCTCGGCATCTAAAAGGGTAACGATTTAGAGCACAGGGTACTCTACTATGGGAGAGCTTAAAGCCGTCCCGTAGGCCTGCATGTCAAGGCCAAGGCTATGTTTTTTGCACTATGTAGATAAGTTTCAAGCGATGCTGTTTAGAAGAGATAACTTCACTGTAGAGATGCACGTTTGTGTCTCTGGTTTTAAATAAGAAACTTGAGCCCCTGTGTGAATTTCGTCCGAGATTCTGATACAATTGCTAGAAAGAACATTTTTTTCGAAACAGTAACGATAAACCTTTAATTAACAATATGCATAGTACGGACCAATGACGAGCTGCACGACTTTCCGAACTTTTGTGGTGCATACCCGTTTACGATGGAAGACGATATGACACGCCCACGAGCCGAGACCGTAAGTTGCTTCGCCCCCGAGATACATCAATGCAATCGTACATTTTGAATTTCTTTTAGTTAAGCGCACCGAAACACGCAGAAAATGAACTACACGCAGGACAGCGCTGTTCTGTCCAGTCCATCTTGTCCAAGTGTATAGGTGCGCTTAACAACAAAAAAAATACTAAATTAACGTCAATCAACTGGCCCAACTCGCTATCTTGCGTTAATACAATAGATCGAGAAGATGAAGAAACGAGAGAAGAAGTAAGCTTGTTTTCGATTTTCAGTCGTCTTGGGTGAATGCGGAACGGTCCGTTTGACCTTCTTGGAGGTGACGTTCCCAGACAAAGCGAGAATGCGGCTTTCTAGAACACCTCGATTGATTGATTTGTGGGGTTTAACGTCCCGAAACCACGATATGATTATGAGAGACGCCGTAGTCGAGGGCTCAGGAAATTTCGACCACCTGGGGTTCTTTAACGTGCACCCAAATCTGAGCACACGGGTTTCTAGAACACCTCGCGTTCCGCAAACTTTTGCTGCTGGGTGTGTGTGTGGCGTAATGCGGGACACCGGAAAAAAAATTGCCCGCAGCTTCCCTCGGGGGAACACTGAGGAGGATGCGGAGCATATAATTGGTTAACGGGGTGTTAAAGTGCGACTTACTTGGGTCGATGGCTGAATTGGTTAACGTGGTTGTGAAATGGGGTGTTAAATTGCGACATACTTGGGTCGATGGCTAAATTGGTTAACGTGGTTGTAGGAGGGGGTGTTAAATGAGTGAACACGTACACACGTATGCGAAAGGGCGGCGCTGGTCGAAGGGACGTCGATCATTGTGCTTGTGGATTCGTTGGAATTCATTTCACCGCGACCTTGGACGTCGACGCGCCGTACAAACCAACCGACGAGCGGCAACTGAGCGAGCGAGCGCCGACCTTGAGTATATATACAGCACGACGGCGCATGCACTGTCAGCTGTTGAATGTTCTCGAAGTGCGACGGCGCATGCGCGTCCACTGGAGAATCAGGAGAATTGTAGATGTCGAACGCGGTGTGTAGAGGAGGAAGGGTGCACAGATGGTAAAGGAGTGAAGCGCGCGCGGTGTGTAGAGGAGGAAGGGAGGCACAGATGGTGGAAGAAGGAGGAGGAAGCTTGCGGACGGCGCCGCACTACAAGCCTCGAGTATTAGATGCTCCGCATCTAAAAAAGTCGCCCAACAACCTGCGGTTTTCCGGGAAATATAGAAGTAGATGGTCTAATGTGACTCCACATATCTGAATGAAAAAAAAAAACAACCACGTTCCCCTGGTAGTTTACACTAATACGAAATGTATCTTAATACATATCGAGACGTCATATACAGCGCAAGCCAGTCGTTGTCCCCGATAATAATCGTCATCATTTTCAACAGCGTAATTGTCATCATCACCATGGCTACGGTGCACACCAACGCCGCCAACGGACAAGCCTCGAAGTTGACGAGCTTCGCCCGGGACGTCAAGTCTATCAATCCCACCCACAGTCGGTGACCGCCATTTCGTCATTACGCGTGTCACGCCACGCGCTACTGAGACGAGCCGTCATGTTCTACCACACCTTCAGCCGCTGCGAATCGTTCAAGTTCAACGTCCACAAAACTCGAAGAGTTTGTTTGCGCGCGCAGCTGCATGATCACGGAGCAAGATGGTTCTTTGGAACGCAGACGCTCGCACTGCAAACAGCTTGTTACGTCACGGCTCGCGATCGGATTGGATAAACATTTATTTGGTCCTCCAAAACACAGATCACTGTATTGCGGGCAGCTCCCACGTGGGGACTGAGATGCCAAGCTCCTCAGCCGCCTCGCGGGCTTGGGGGACAGCCCAGAGCTGATCTGCCAAGGACGAGCTGCGGATTGCCGCCTCCCATCTGGCAGAGGTGATGTGCGATAAATGAGCGAATTTGGTGCACTGCCAGAGCATGTGTTCTAATGAAGCTATTTCGCCACAATGTGGACAAAGATTACTTGGGTATAGGTCAGGGTACATGATGTGTAACATTTTCAAAGTAGGGTATACAGGCTAGCGAGAGCGGCCGTTATAATTGCCCGACTCTCAGGCCGCTAGCGTGATCATGAAAATTCTCAATTAAAACTTGAGTGCTCGACCAAATGCACCGACATTTCCCTAGCGTGTTTGTGAACGCACAACAAAAATTATGAAAGAAAATTCAGTCGCTTCAGGAAAAATTCAGCCGCTTCAGGAGTTGAACAACCAAAGCGCCCGAACCATACCCCCTGCGAACTAAACTTAAACTCAAACTCAAAATTTCAATTTGTGACATCAGCTTAAAGAAAATTGTTTAACTGAAACTAATTTCGTTGTGTCACCGTGTGACCGTGTGACAGCAGTGTTACGCATGACAGCAGTGTTACGCATGTCACCCTGGTGTCACACGGTGCAGTGCTGATCGCGATTAAAGCCGACCATGATCAAATCCCTCAACAACTAGTGCCTACCTTCTGAAGCATAACTTGAAGAAGCGAATAATCACGACCGATAAATTTAAGATCATGCGCCGTCGTCATTAAAGATGACTCTGTGACATCGGTATATGTCGCACACTGTCCGTATAACTTTATTATTTATTCTGCAATCATGCCCCGCCGCAGTAGTTTAGTGGCTAAGGTACTCGGCTTCAAACCCGCAGGTCGCGGGATCGAATCCCGGCTGCGGCGGCTGCATTTCCGATGGAGGCGGAAATGTTGTAGGCCCGTGTGCTCAGATTTCGGTGCACGTTAAAAAACCCCAGGTGGTCAAAATTTCTGGAGCCCTCCACTACGGTGCCTCTCATAATCATATGGTGGTTTTGGGACGTTAAACCCCACATGTAAATCAATCATTCTGCAATCATAGCATGCCAAGCGTATCGCCAGGCAAACCTCTCTAGCACTGGCTAAGGAACTCGTGTGTCTGTGTTCAGCAGTCAAGGGTATACCCATGCAGGAAGGCATGTGCGAGGAGTAGCTAAGTGTCGGACATTTGCGCGCTAACATCTCCCTATTTCATCCGAATAAAACAGAGACATAAATATAGTCCACACCTCCAACTTCCGGTCACTCTATCACGGCAACGTATCGTAAAAAAAACTGAAAGACAAAAAAGAAGGAACGAAAAACAAAGTTATATAAGGGCGAGAGAGCGTGCGTATAGTGATACGGAAGGATGCAGTGTTGCAGTAAACGCAGTTACTCATCGATTTTTTCATTCACGATACATTACAGGGCCATCGAAGGGCACTCAGAAACGGAGGAGAGGGGGTGACAGAAAAAAACAACAACTTAGCATTGAATAAGAGGTAACACAGCAAAAGCTCGAAATGGTAAAGTAGAACAGACCGCGATTTATTCACAATATCTTGCAGGGCCATCGGAAGGCATTGAATAAGAGGAGTTAGCAGTTGTATCAATTATCAACTTCAAAGCAGAGTTACTACATCGTTACACTCCCCCGGAACCAACCTCCTCTCTACACTCGAAAACCGTACGAAATCGCTGCCTACGGAGTTGCAATGAAGCTCTTGAGGCTTGGGAAACGCTGCACCGAACTAGCGACAACGCGCTCGCGGCCACAGGTCGCTCAGCCACACGCGATGCGTTGCGAGCCGTGTAACGCCGCCGTAGGCCCACGGGCACATGTCGGCAGGAAAGAGGACAAGCAGCCGCTTTATGTCGCAGAAAGAAAACGAGAGACAAGAGATGACGGGCTTACGCTACACGGCCTCTTCGGCCACGCCCCTTCCTTGACCTTCGCGGCTGCGGCCGGAAGGCGAGGCCTTGGCCGCTGTCGTCGGCATCGTACTATTGCTAGACTGTCACGCGTAGAGAGAGCAACCGCGCAGGAAAAACGAGGCACGTTATGCGCACCCAGAAACACGGAGAGCCGCCACTCGCACGGGTAAGGAGGGCCGTTCCATGCGCTTCCCGCAAAGCCGCAGCGCCGTTCCATGCGCTTCCCGCACAGCCGCAGCGCACGTGCCGGGATAAATAAGCCAATTAGCGACGCTCTTTCATCCTCCGCAGCCGTAGCACGTGCCGTGCTACGCTGCGGCGGGTGAAAGAGCGTCGCTAATTGGCTTATTTATCCCCCCGTTTGCGAGCGGTAGGGGTCCCGGCACGTGCGTTGCGGCTGTGCGGGAAGCGCGTGGAACGGCCCTAGGCACTCTGTGCCATCAGGGAGCGCATGAGTTCGTAGTGTAAACCCGTTTGATTACTGATCAACAGAAGACGTGTCTGTAATCTGGCAGTCAACCAGAGCTTCGTGCGGCAGATACAGGCGGAGGGTCACAGAGCGAATCGGCAACGCTGTTTTGCCCTCCGCTTGCGTACGGCAGGTGTCCCCGGCACGTGCAGTGCGGCAGTGCGGAAAGCGCGTGTACAGGCCCTTACACCCACTAGCAATGCTCGAATGCTCGAGAAGCCTCGCGATTGTTAAAAACCACTCTGCTAAGATTACGCGCAAGCTAGACGCCATTAGTCCGAAAGGCGACGAAAGCACTGTTGCGTTTTCTCAGACCCCGGCCTGTTTCATCGTTTGTGATGTGAAACTGTTACGCATCGTCCCAGTCAGTGACCTTTTTTCTCATCCTCTATAACTTTCCTTCACCCTCTCCCCTTCCTCAGTGCAGGGTAGCCTACCGGGGCCCAGCCCTGGTTAACCCCCCTGCCTTTCTCCTTATGTTCTCTCTCTGCTCTCAACCCCCTCTTAAGCATCCGATCGAGCTGGTTTTCCATTTCCCGACGTTTCCGTCACGGCTTCTACCTTGTGCCTCCGCACTCTGTTGCGAATACTAAGCAATGATGGTACGCCCACTCAGACACTGGCTCGCTACCATCTGGGGCCATCACTACGCGTCTTCCTGTCAGCTAGCCTAATTAACCAAAGTCCCCAATCAACTGAATTACCATCTTTGTATCGAGCCCTTCTAGCATTTCACCGAAGTTTGGAAGCTGCGCGCCCAGAGATAGAGGTGGCCGAATCTGAAGTGGTGGACACAATGGCCGCCCTGCTACGGCCCTTGGTTCCCCTTCATCGTCAATCTATCATGAACCACCCTTGGAAACCAATAACTGCAGCAGTGTCGCCAGGAAATCTCCGGGGCTTTGTCTGGCAGCTGGGCTGAGGCTTGCTCTCCACTCGAGATCGGTTGCAGCGATGGCTGGTGGTTCGCACTGCCACTTGCCCCAATTGCGTCATGGTCGAGACCAATCGGCATGTGACAATTGAATGTGTGGTCTCCCGCCTTTTTTGGCGTGCGGTCCGTGCTGGTTTTCGGGGACAAGGTTTGTGAACATTCGTGTCCAACGCGAACATTCGTGGCCTGCGCGGGCGCTTCTAGGCTCTTTTAATAATTGCGAAGCTGTTCAGCCTTTGGCAAAACCGATGCCAGGCCGTGGCTGCGAACTGCCGCCGGAGTCTTTTGTGGTCGATACTGGGTCGAATGAGATTAGAGATCCTCGCGTTCCTCTCTGAGGAGCTTTTCTTCCTCGGAGAGCACGAGTTTTTGCGGCATTAGTCGTGCCTTCTCGTCAGCATTGAACACGAAAGGGTAAAACTCATTTTTCCACCGACATGGTACTAAGCTGCGCCCGTCGAGTAGTTATTCACGATTTTGTTAGCAACCGATTGTTTCATTGCAGCTATTGCATCGTTATACCATTGTATCATGATGTTGCATTGAGTTCTTGTGTACATGTAGGTCAACAGTATCATGCATATTAGAGCAATGATGTCTTCATTGCAACGTAGTGATGTTTGTCATGGTACATAGATGTGCCGAAGTGTGCCCTATTACTGGAACGCTATGATGCCTTTGTTTTCTGTACATAATTTAATAAATAAACTTTTTCTAAACACCCTTTCGAGTCGTTTTCCACTCTGTTTTTCAACGGGGACGGTTTTTGCTCTCCCATAGTAGACTACCAAGTATTCTAAATCATTAAACACTTTTTCTAAACACACCTTGGCCCGCGGGATTGCTTTCTGCTCTGCTATAGTAGAGTACCATGTACTCTAAATCGTTAACGTTTTCCCCAACACACAAGCTTATTGCTGTCCCATAATATAGTAAATCGTCGTACCTTCAACCAGTAGTGGGGCATAACCAAACATCAGCGTCCCACCACTCGTTCAAGGCAACAGTTCGCCTTCGTTCAATAAACAGGGATAACAAAGACAAAGTAACAATTAAGCATTCACAAACCATACCCAATAACACAACATTGACGCGATACCCCCACCACTCTGCGATGCATTTACTCGAGTTCCCCCCGTGACGCGGGCGGCTTTTTTGTTCTTTCGTGATGCTGACTTTGTACAATACGCATTCAATCCACCTCGCCCACATCTTTATCTCGACTCAACTATGTTCGCATCTTTCGTGTAGTACGCGAGTTGCGTGTCAACCCGACATCAAACGCACTCATAACACACAGCCTTCCTTTCGTGAGTAGCGCATAATACCGGAACAGCGAACAACGACCCGAAACATCGCAAGCGTTTTTATTCGCGCGCACGTTCCCCGCGTGTAGCATTATCGTCGTCCCGGCGCATTATGCGTGTGTAGCGAGCGGACGGTGCCGTCTTCCAAGACGCGAAGAGCATCGCGAAAAGAGTGCAGCGGCGTCCTGCGCGTAAAGGTATAAACCTGGGTGGCACGAAGTGCGTAATCGGAAGGCACGTTTTCTCCATAAAGGCGCACCAAGTGCTTGCCCGAAAGTTTGGGGCGGCGTCACCGAGAGGGAAATGGCGCTCTTCGCATAAAGAAACGGAAAGAAAGAACGAAATGAAGGACAGGATGAGGTAACGAAAACGATGACTGTAAGAACGGAAGAAAGAATCGAAAGAAGCTTTAAACCAAGAAGGAAAGAAGACAAGAAAGTAAGAATGAAAGGGAAGATATAAGTTAATAAACTGAAGAAGGAAAGAGAAAGGCAGGAGCGTGACGTCACGCAGTCAGCCTTGGCAAGCCAACCCGTTTCGAAGCCAGCGTTGTCGGCCCAACACGTGACCCTTTGCGTCATCATCACGCGAGAAACGAGACCTGTCGAGACATCGGGATGTGGCACCCGGAAGCCTTTATTCGAAACACGCTTTTACAGTTATAGAGCGTAGGTATACACAGTAGTTAGGCGAAGGCCGGCCGCCTCACGCAGCAGGTTCAAAAAGAGAACACAAAAAGAGAGGACTACAAAACCTACCGCACGTTCTGACGTTACGATCACGTGGCCACCCGAAACGGTGGGCGTCACTCGTGCAACGTAATGCCGCCTCCTTTCTTTTTCTTTTCTCCACGTGAAAAACGATTTCACTAACGAACGAGGAGCGAAAGAATGGAATCAACAAAAGTGTGTTCGCTCGATGTGCGCTCGAACGTTACGAGCGGTGCAGAAAGTGCAGCGAGAGAGATGACACGCGGCGATCGGCGACAGGCTGGAGGAGTGTGACGTCAACGTGCGCGCCCTGCGAGGGAAGACGTGACCTACTTGGCACCGCCCCAACAACTGCGCCCAGGGGAGCACGGTGCGGATGGAGGGACAGTGTAACACAGGCTCGTCAAAGAGTTGCTTCGCATGAAAAAAAAAGAAGCTGAGCAAACGCTTCCTGAAACGCGTGGCTGTTTTGATCAAAACGACCTAAGGCGTGCTGTTATCCCGCTATCACTAATTCAGTGCAGTACGGTGAAGCATACTAGACAAACGCTTAGGCGGACAGTGCACTCTTGCACAAGCTTTATACCTGGAACTTCAACGGCCAACTAAAGATCTCGTACTACTCAACACCCATCGAGCCACCGCATCGGGAACGAGTCGTGGAAGATGCACAGAGAGATTAGAAGGTAACCGTGGGGCTAAGTAAATATATTGCTATAGCGCAAAGTTTCCAAATAGCAATAAAAAATACCAGCATCTCCACGGAATCAATGATGGCTGGAACGAAGCATGCATGCGTTCGTCTGACGTCATCTGCAAGGTATCTATCTATCTATCTATCTATCTATCTATCTATCTATTTATCTATCTATCTATCTATCTATCCATCTACCTACCTACTTACCTATCTATCTATCTATCTATCTATCTATCTATCTATCTATCTATCTATCTATCTATCTTATTATTATTATTATTATTATTATACCTTCGTCGGGTCCATATGCACTCGGGAATACGAAGGCGTAGGAAATGCAAAACAATGGCACCACGCTATCTTTTCCTTTACTACGAAAGGCGACCATAGACCTTGCTAAAGAACGATCGTAACGAGCAAATGTAAACGAAGGGGTGCTACGGCTGCAAATCACGAGCGGCCGCACGCAGTTGCACGGAACCTATCTCCGGAGACGGGCTCGCCTTCGAGCACTGCCCATAGTCGCTCGGGAAATTAAACGGCCCCTCGTTTTCGCACAAAGCGAACAAAGCGAGCAAGCTCCAGAACTCGAAGACTGGACTGCTAACGCAACGAGGCACGTTGATGTTGTGTATTAACATTTCTAAGCTGAAATTTTTTTGAGGAGCGTGTAGGCCACTGATACGCTCCTGCAGACGCGCAGAAAAAGAAAGCAAGGCATTCGAGATTCGTTATGCTATGCTCGCCATCTCGAAGGCCATACACACTGTAGCACCCAGCTTCGCAGTTTTTTTTTTTTCGAAACACCAGACTTGGCGGTAATGCAACAACAGTACTGAAATTGGGTAATTGATGTCCTTTCTGCGCTGATAAGTGATGTTTTAAATATTTTCTCTAGGCTGGTAATTTAGTAATGTAATGAATCACGTAGGGAGAATAATTTTAAGAAAATTACCGATGACCGTTCCAATTACGTTTGGTTAAGCTATAGTACGTCGACTTTCCCGTGGCATAAAAGATTTCCCCCCCCCCCCACCTCTTTTTCTCCAAGAAAAAGGAAAACAAAAATTATAACGAACACAAGTCAGTAAGAGCGCCAAGTCTCCAGCGTGTAATCGAGGCAGGCCCACAGATAAGCCGCGTTAGATCCAAACTCGAGGCCTTGAAATCAGGTTGCTATAGAGCAGCATTTGAATGAGTAATTTGAAAGAGCATCTTGCAGCAGTAAATAATAACCTTCCGCATGTGTCAGCGTACACGCGACCTCATCATGTGTGAAGCCCACGGGACGGCTCTATGCTTGCTCTCCCGTAGTAGAGTACCAAGTACTCAAAATCATTAACCCCTTTTTTAAACACCCAATAATAACGAGACATCACTTCTTCCACCCAACGGTAATATGCAATGTAATTTAATTACATGTTCAAACACTGATTCCTAGAACGTTAATTAGCCGTGTAACTCCTTTACTCTCAAGGAGTAATTTTGTTTTGCATGCACGCACCACAATTTGTTTAGCGCGGAGCAGGGGCAGTAGAATGTGTCTGCGTCTAAATCGTGTCATAGCGTATTAAGAGAGCCGATAATGTTACATATAAAACATAGACTCCGAGTTCGGAAGTGGCACGCTAACCAATCACAGATGTTATACGAATTCGCCGTAGGCTTCGCCACACTGCCTTTTTTATAAGCAGTTATCAATTAGTTTAAGGAACCATCGCAGTGGTATCATTCACGTCTCTTTTATGCTCCGCGAATGACCGAGACAGCACGTTCTACGAGCTATATAAAGAGAATGAGCAGCAACACCTGTGTTTTTTCGCACGCTCGAACCTTACTATGTTGCGGCCGCGGAGCCCCAGACAACAGGAATGTTGTGGGTATATTTCTTTGAGTAAATTTCTTTCAAAAATGCAATACCAACTAGCCCAAGGAGCCACTTTTTTGCAGTAGAATTCATTGGGTTGAGTCAAATAAACAAATAAGCTTCTCGAACCAAATTCCCTTTCTTTCGGACAAAAATGATAGGTTTAAAGCATAGCCTCCGAGATTCAAAGTGACAAGCTGACCAATCACGGAGGCTGCCCAAAGTAGCACTCAACTTCGACTCTTTCCTCTCGAATAAATTCATTTTCCTTCGTGAAGTAATGCGATTGTGTATAAAGCATAGCCTCCGAGATGCAAAGTGACAAGCTTTGATTGATATGTGGGGTTTAACGTCCCAAAACCACCATATGATTATGAGAGACGCCGTAGTGGAGGGCTCCTGAAATTTCGACCACCTGGGGTTCTTTAACGTGCACCCAAATCTGAGCACACGGGCCTACAACATTTCCGCCTCCATCGGAAATGCAGCCGCCGCAGCCGGGATTTGAACCCGCGACCTGCGGGTCAGCAGCCGAGTACCTTAGCCACTAGACCACCGCGGCGGGGCAACAAAGTGACAAGCTGACCAATAACGGAGGCTACCGAAAGTAGCACTCAACTTCGACCCTGCCCTCTCGAATAAATTCCTTTTCCTTCGTTAAGTAATGCGATTGTGTATAAAGCATAGCCTCCGAGATTCAAAGTGACAAGCTGACCAACCACGGAGGCTGCCCAAAGTAGCGCTCAACTTCGACTCTGCCCTCTCGAATAAATTCCTTTTCCTTCGTTAAGCAATGCGATTGTGTAAAAGCATAGCCTCCGCGATCGGAAGCGGCACACTAACCAATCACGGCTGCTTCGGAGAGTAACACCAGCTTCGCAGCTCAGCCTTTGCCGCAGCCACTCATTTAACGAACCACCGCAGTATAGTCCTCCTATTCACATCTCTTTCTACGTTGCCTCCGACACGGCCAGCTTACCGAACCAGAATGTTTTGCGAGCACAGAGAGAGAATCAGCAGCAACACCTGTGTTATTCCGCACGCTCGAATCTCGAAGTAGTGAGCCCGCGGGGCCTCGGAGGAACAGGTAATTAGCTAGAGGCCTTGGTATGCCGTAGTTCGTTACGCCGCTAGTTCTGTGCAACGTACCGAAGGCCGGGACAAGACAGTGCCGAAGACACTTCGTCAGGATGGGCGACCAGTACGCCAGTACAAGTTGCGTTCAAGACCTCACAAGAGTTGACGTCTAATATGATTGGAAAAAGTATACTGTTTGTCGATACCATTGCTAAATATCATATAACTCGCATTTCCTGGGCGAAGTTGAATAAACGTTTTAGTTTTACGGGCTTGAATACTAATGTAGTGTTCACCTTCATATGTGCACGACCCTGTACAAAACTATATCATAGCAAGTAGAATGAATTATGTTAGTGTTGGTACTACAATGGCGTACAGCCAACATTCAACAATCACTTAGTTATACTTGGAAAACAGCCGACATAAGCCACCACGTTAGCCGGAGTTATCCAATGAAACAGGGGTCTCAGACACGCGGCGAGGCAAGGAACAAAAAAAAAATGCTTGTGACTTTGTTAAATAGTGTACGCGTTAGTTGTTCGTCTATAGCAATCAATAACGTTTTGTTCGGGTACGCAATATAAACGAGACTGGCCTCAAGCATTGTAAGGCGTAAGGCTTTAATGACTCCAACCTGCGTCCATCGGTCCGTCCATGCCCTGGAACAGTGCCAGCTGTGGCCTGTCACCATTAACACTCTTTCGTCAATCACGTGATTTCTGATGATGAGGCGAAGCAGCGTGCTGGTTAACAGCCTCTTATTTTGTTCTTGCTGTCCATTTGTTTTGCCATATACTTTGATTGATGGGTGGTCAAGTGTCGGTGTTTGTTCGCTGCTCTGTCCTTTTAGTTTGTTTTTTCTGGTTAACAGCCTTTTGATAACGTTTTTGTTGTTGACAGATGTATCGGTTTCTAGATCTGCCGTACAGACGACGGGTCGCGGTTCATCGACTGAGGTATATTGTGCTTCATCCCTAAGAGGGGGAAGGGGACATGGCGTAGTCAGTCAAATAGTCACGGGCTTTCGCCGAGCACACTTTGAAATTTAGTCCTTGAATTTTTTTTTTGTGCGTGTGAGGGACCCTACGCGGTCATCGTGTGTTCAAACAAAACCATGGAATAAATTCTCCGCTGCACAAACGGAGCCCAGATTGTAGCTGATCTGGACACTGGTAATGATATGTATCATGAATCCTGTCACGAGATCCCCATAAAAGTTATCCATATATGAAATATAGAAAATCTTTTCTCCTAACGGCGACGTGAGGTAAGATACTGCTTAGCCCCTCCTCCCCGTCAACCTTTATAACTGCAGTAAACCTTGTTGTCAGGCTAGTTAGTGCACGTTAGAATTTGACGACGCAACTTACCATAAACCCGCTACAATTTCTTGTAGCTTCTTAACTGTCCCGACTTTAGCGGGACTAAATTTCGGGATTGCGGGCTATTAGCTGAGGTGAGCTTAATGCACACACCAATTCTAAGGGAGCTCAGGTAATATTAAATTAAGTTATTTTATAATATAACCTACCAACCCCTAAAAAGAAACAGACAATAAAAATGAATAGAAAGTTGAAACTACTACGAGCGCATAAATGGACAGGGTGCTAAATATAGTTTACAATGAAAAAGAACATGACATGTATGCGACTTTTCATTACTCGTTTCCTTCATTTTTTGTTTTGTTTTTACAGCCGCTCTCGCTATGTGTCCTCCATTGGGGTAAACAGGGGAGGGGGGGCTACCTCCCACACACCTCCGCCAAATATATTCAAATTTCACATCTGTCTACATGCGCGCACAAGTACAAACACGTGCACGAACACAAGCAAACGGCTGTTTAACCCTCCTACCTCCACACCGAGAAAATGCCCTAGGCCCCCCACTTTCATACAGCGGTAGGATGGATGAAAATAACTGCGGTAGTCGTAGATGAGTAAAATAAAAACAATATAATTTAAGAGTGGGAACGAAACACATAGTCTTCCAGCGTTGTCCGCGCTGCACGCAACTGTCAGCCGACCCGCGATCGAAAAGGATCTAACGCGCCCACAAGGAAAGACGACAGCCTCTGTTTATCGCGTCGGTCGTGCCTATTTCGTTCGCACCTTTTGCTAAGGGTGCGCACGATCCGCGACGTATAACCACGGACCTGCCAGGCTCCTTCGGGGCGAACACCGCGGAGCGAATGCACAGCTGCTATTCAGGCGTCGCACGAGTGCACGTTGCGGAGCTGGTCGGTATACACTCTCTCGACGCCTCATTAAGCCACGCGTCTCAATTAGGCGCGCTGACCGCGCGCGCGCGAATCGCAGACGTTCAACCCAGTGCCTTCCCCTCTCCTCACCCTCTCTTTCCACCACCGCCTGCTGCAGCGAGGACGAAAACAGTTCTGGGAAGGCATGCGCCATGGAGAAGAGAGAGAGAGAATAAACTTTATTACGCGCCATGGAGAAGGTCGCGCCGTTAACGATCCGGTCGGTTTGAAGACCGCGAGGCGAAGAAGACTCGAGTTATAGCCTGTTATGTATACTAATGCGTACGTTGTAATTTTGCTACTGCATTAGCAACTGCGTCAACGATCGAGAGGCAATGGCGTATCATTTGTCGTTGTCCTCAGCGTAGTCTCGCTACAGGAACCATGCGTAGAAGGTTATAGGCTTGATAGTATTTCACGGAGCGGATTCCATCACGGTAACGCTATCGAACTTAGCCTAGCTTTTTTATGCTAGAGCATATATATATATATATATATATATATATATATATATATATATATATATATATATATATATATATATATATATATATATATATATATATATATATATATATATATATATATTGTTACGCATGCCTTGGAAGAAAAAGAAGATGGGTGAACATGCTGACTACGATGCTCTTCCGGCGCATCTCTAAGCTCGGTCACCAGCAAGGCCTCGTGTTGTCCACTCACGACGGCTAACTTTAGACCATCTGGTAACATCACGGGTTCTGTAGAGCAATTGACAGTCCATAAACCAGCGCGTCCACGTCTGATCGACACCACACAATGTGGGATCAACACATTCTTTTTCATGCAGTTGGTGTACACTGGTTCTACGTTGGCATCAAAGCTGGCGGAATAGCTGTCGCTGCAACCAACAGGTACACGAACGGTTGATAACGGTGGTATGATAGTGTCGCCACAGACACACAATGCCGTCTCACCATCCACAGGGTTTTCCAAGAGTGCTGGCGGAACGTGATCACTCAAGACTATTGTTCCTGTGCGGCAGTCGACAGTCGCACCACACTCCCTCAAAAAGTCCATACCCAAAATAACATCATGTGTCGCCTGCGGAATAATCACGAACTCCGTTGGGATAACACGGCCTCCGAGAAATACGTTAGCTTGACACACACCAACAGGATGCAGTGCCTCCCCACTCACTCCGCAAAAACTTCGCAGCTTGATTCCACCTAAATAATACCTTCCGCCCCAAGGTATCTTTAAAACACGCACTCATGACCGAAATGGTTGCCCCCGTATCCACCAAAGCCATCACAGGCACACCGTCAACAAAAACACGTACTTTGTTCTTGAGCATCAACACAGGAGGTATTTCTGATGTTAGCACGTCTCCGGCGACCTCACCTCCATCGGCCGCACTTGCTAGTTTTCCTGTGGCAGAGGAGACGTGTTGCGGCGCCGTGGTGAAGGAGAACGGGGAACACGAGGCGGTGGAGGCGTCAAGCTCCTGTCAGATGTAGGGGAGTGGTTCCGGAAGCTGCGTGTCCAGTAGTCGTCGCGAGGCAGCAGGTGTGTTGCATTAGGGTCATCGTACGGTCGATCAGACGATCGTGTGAAGTGTTGTGGTGGGCCATAGCACGTTGCTCGCGGGTCATCTCGAAGTCGTTCGGAAGGCCGTGCAAAGTTTGGTGGGTAGCCATACCGTGGGGCTACACGTCGACGGTTGCAAAATCGCGAAATATGTCCTGGTACACCACAGGAGTAGCAAACTGGGAGAGGCCGAAACTCTCTTTGTTCGTCGATGAATCGAACATCGTCTTCTCTGGCGGAGTGGGTCGGTTCGTTCCGTATATCATAGGGATAGACTGGGCGTCGTGAAGAAGGCGGACGCTGGGGGCGTCGGTCATGGCGAGGAGCTGGCAACCGTGGTGCTCTTCTTGGCTGTGGGGGTGCGCTATACTCAACAGCTGCTGCACTAACCATCGATTGCCAAGGGGTCGTAGAAGGCGGCGGCGCAGTCACAGCCTCACGTGGCACATATACCGAATGTTGGTCGTTTACAGAATGGTGATCAACTGCTGAATGCGTCTGTTCTCTATAGCGAAAAAGTTCTTCGCGAACAATCTCTCGAATCGTCGAGGACAGGTCTGGGCAGGTGCTCGTGTCGATGCTGGCAACCGTTGTAACATTTGTGAGCCGGCCGAACTTTGGAGCAATCCTGCGCATTTTCAGCTGTTCGAAAGTTCGGCAATGCCGAATCACGTCGGACACCGAGTTCAGGTGCTCTTTTCCGATTAGAAAATTATATACATCTTCGGCTATGCCTTTCAGCAAATGCCCTACTTTGTCGTCTTCTGACATCTGATCATTGACCACCTTGCAGAGCTTCAGCACATCCTCTATATACGTGGTACATGTCTCACCTGGAAGCTGCGCGCGTTGAGACAATGTCTGCTCTGCCCGCTTCCTTTTGACGCTCGAGTCGCCGAAACACGCTTTCAGCTCTGCAACAAAAACGTCCCACGTCGTCAGTGTGTCCTCGTGGTTTTCATACCACACGAGCGCAGTATCCGTAAGGCAGAAGACCGCATTGCTTAGCTGAGCGGCGGCATCCCAGCCGTTGGACTTGCTGACTCGCTTGTACTGGACGAGCCACGCGTCGACATCCTCTCCCGATTTTCCTCCAAAGGTTGGCGGGACTCGGTAGTAGGGCACGGAACCCATTGGAGTTGGCCTTGAAGCGTTAGATGGGTGATCTTGGGCCATTACGATCGGTGCAGGCGGGAGTCCGGCAAGGCGGCGTCTGCGGCGTAGTCCAGGTAGTGAAGCTCCCGTCGTTGGGCTTGTCTTACCCAGCACGCTTCCACCAATCTGTTACGCACAAGGAGGACCAGGACGTATACGGCTGAAGGGGGCCGTTTATTTTGGTCGCGAAGAGAAGCGCCGGAGCGGCCAACAGGCTGATGATCGCAGTCTCGTCGTCTTCTTTTCTTCCTCCAGCTCTTGGGGCAGTCAGCATGTTCACCCATCTTCTTTTTCTTCCAAGGCATGCGTAACATTCAACCCATCAGCTCCAACCGAACTGCACACAGATGCCAGCGGCGTAGGAATTGGTGCCGTCCTAGTTCAACGCTATGGTAACCGCGAGCACGTGATTGCATACGCAAGTCGCTCCTTGAGTAGGCCCGAACAGAATTACACTGTAACAGAACAAGAATGCCTCGCGGTAGTATTTGCGATTCAGCGGTTTCGGTCTTACTTATACGGACGCCCTTTTACAGTTGTCACCGACCACCACTCATTGTGTTGGCTCGTCAACCTTCGGGATCCCTGCGGCCGTCTAGCGCGCTGGGCACTTCGGCTCCAAGAGTATAACTTCATAGTCTCGTACAAAAGTGGTCGACGACACGCCGACGCAGATTGCCTTTCGCGCATGCCACTGAGCACTACAGAGTGTGACGCCGATGACCTCGATCACCTCGTAGCTTCTGTGTCACCGAAGTTTCCCGACCTCAGTACTTTCAAAGATGAACAGCGAAAGGACACCAGGCTATCATCGCTTTGCACAGCTCCTACGGCATGCCATTTCTGTGTACGCAACGGACTCCTATATAAGAAGAACTTTTCCAGCACTGGTGCACGTTTCCTCTTGGTAGTGCCAGAAACCCTTCGGACAGCGATTTTAGGTGTGATGCACGATGATCCTACGTCCGGACATTTAGGTTCTGCGCGGACGCTTTACCGTGCTAAGGAACGCTTTTATTGGCCAGGAATGCGACAGTCAGTCGAGGCGTATGTGGCCAGCTGCACACAGTGTCAACGCCACAAACGCCCGTCTACTGCTCCGGCTGGTTTTCTACAGCCCTTGCCACCTCCAAGCACACCTTTCCAACAGGTGGGCATTGACCTCATGGGCCCTTTTCCAAAGTCGGCTAAGGGAAATCGCTGGATAATTGTATGTGTCGATTACCTCACGCGCTACTGCGAGACGGCGGCCATACCAACCGCAACTGCCAGCGACGTCTCTGTGTTCCTGCTGCAGCACGTTATCCTCCGACATGGCCCACCTCAGGTGATCATCAGTGATCGTGGGCGACAATTTACGGCAGACATAGTAGAAGAGCTGCTTCGATTGAGTGAGTCCCGCCTTCGTCACTCGTCGCCATACCATCCGCAAACAACTGGGCTCACGGAGCGTACCAACCGAACAATTGTAAACATGCTCTCTATGTATGTGGCATCCGACCACAAGAACTGGGATGACGTGTTACCATTTATAACGTACGCGTTCAATACCGCTAAGCACGAGACAACAGGCTATAGCCCCTTTTTCTTGATGTACGCACGACCGCCACGGTACACACTCGACACAGTTTTGCCATTCTCGGCGCACGAGAACCTCTCAGTCACCGAAATCCTCTGCCTTGCAGAAGAAGCGCGTCGTATTGCTCGTCTACGCACTTTGGCATCACAGGAAAAATCGAAGGTACGCTATGACGTCCGCCACCGGCCTGTAACTTACCACCCAGGCGACTTAGTGTGGCTGTGGACTCCGGTACGAAGACGCGGGTTATGCCGAAAGTTCTTGGCCACGTACGACGGACCGTTTGTCGTTCTCGACAAAGTCACGGAAGTCACATACACAATAGCTCGCCTCACGAGAAGTGGTAGAAGAGCCGCTAAAACCCAAGTAGTCCATGTCGCTCGACTAAAGTTGTACACACCAAGGTGAATCGGTTACCTCGCCCGGCGGGCTTCGTCTGCGAGGGGAGGAATGTTACGCATGCCTTGGAAGAAAAAGAAGATGGGTGAACATGCTGACTGCCCCAAGAGCTGGAGGAAGAAAAGAAGACGACGAGACTGCGATCATCAGCCTGTTGGCCGCTCCGGCGCTTCTCTTCGCGACCAAAATAAACGGCCCCCTTCAGCCGTATACGTCCTGGTCCTCCTTGTGCGTAACAATATATATATATATACACCAAAGCGGCCGGTGTTGGCTCATCGGCGGCGGCGTTCATCGGCAGGACTTCGCGGCACGTGCTTTACGCGGCTGCATAAAATTTGACTACTAATGACGACGCGGTCGTGTAAAGAGACGCTCGGTTCGGAGCGCGTGAGTAAACCGCGAACGTCGTGGCAGAGTCTACCGACTTCGCGCGTCCTCGAGGTCAAATCTAAACCATGCAGTTCGTAGAAACAGGCGAAAAAGGGGGATTCTTTCGGATGTCGCTCCTGCTGTCGTTGGGTCCGGTAAAACAAAGCACAGCAAAGCGAGCACGGTCATCAGTCACCCAAATATAATCATCGATGAAAAGCGCAGTGTTTCATTCATACAGTTTAGTCATTCGCCAGCTCTTCATTGTAAGCACCGAATGCATCATCATCAAAATCAAACACTGATCGCCATGAAGAACCTTCGCTGCGACAAACCTCCCCCCCCCCCCCCCAACTAAGGCGAACCCTGCGCTGGGCTGTTATGAGGCACGCCGCAATGGAGGATTTTGAGAGTTCAGACTATCTAGCGTTTTTTTTTTACGTGCGCCGAAGTATACGGTTCCCTACCATTTCGCGTAGAGCGAAATGCGACCGCCACAGCCGGAATCAAACGGGCGAACTTCGGGGCAGCAGCCTAAAACTGTCACCACTGAGCCACTGAGCTCCACATAAAAGGAGATGTACAGAAGGTCATCATTTCCTCACTAGTTACTCCTTCCACGGGGGAATCGCTCGCTGGATTCCGTGCCGACCGGTTGTGCCCTCGCGATCTCCGACGACAGCGCAGCTCTGGCCGACTGGGTTGGTCCTACGCCACCTCCTGACGCCGGTCCGCGACGACGACGACAGCGTAGCTCTGGCAGACTGGATTAGCCCTGTGCCATCTCCTGTTGCCGACAAGAGCACTCGCCAGAGGTGCCCCATCCTCGGACTCCTGCGACCCTGTTCATCTTTCCTATCTTCTCCTTACTTCCGTCGCTCCTTGTCCCTGCACCTCTCCTTACCCCCATCCCTTGTGAGCTACTGCTGATGTGTCGCACCAGATGCAGACAGTTACGGGGCTCACTTTTCTCTTCATTTCCCTTTTATAACCACATAAGAAGAAAGAACTCCTTCCACGGTGGCTTTTACGCGTCTTGTGTATCTCAGTAAGCCATGTACACCGACTAGCCGCAGAAACAAGTACTACACCGAGGGCGGACTGTACAGACGAATATGCGGTGCACGTATTCGTCAACGCGGAAGGCCGCCACTGCACTGGACCGAGCATTGGATGAATGCGGAACGAACCCGCGGGAATTCGAGAGCGAGCGAGCATATACGCGCGCGCGCGCGCGTGTGTGCGAGCGTGCGAAGAGCACTGCACGGCGGACCACGCTCGTTAGTTCCTAAAGCTTGGTCTCCGAAAGCAACCAGAACTCTGGTTGAAAAGTTCACGAGCGATTAGTTTATGCGGAGGGCCGAAATAAGCGAGTCTACAAACATAGACGAGAGAAAGAAAACAGTTTCTCTTTAACTCATCGAACGTTTCGCACCACCCGGATGTTCACGCGAAACTGAAGGACAGCCCCCCCCCCCCCACACCTTTATTTTATATGCAGAGTAGCACCAGTGCGCGCGACCACTAATATGATGCATTCACGGGCGTCGGCGAAGGGACGTGGATGGAATTAACACTTGGCTTCCCCCTCCCTCAGGCAAAGTCTTGCAGACGCCTATCTGTATATACGTAGCTTTATGAATGCTTAGAAAACAGCGCAAAAAGGACACAGCACACATAGAGAGCGAATGCACACAGCGAAGACTCTCGATAATTTTTTAGGACTATATAAAAAACGTAGAATCCTGGCAGCGTCAAGTCATCGGTCTCGCCCTGACCGCCACCGAGTCCCAACTGATTCCGGCCGATGGCTAGGGGGTTGATCGGGGGCAGAGGCCGAGGCCTCCTCCCCCATAATCCTAGCCGTGTGCAACTAAACGTTATTTTTCTATTTCTGAGTGAGCTGTGTCTTTTCCGCGCTTCTTTCTAAGCATGTACATCCAACGAGCCCAACTCTCTGTACTTCTTTGTTAAGACGTATATGTTGATTGGTTGTGTTGGCGATCTTGTACGCGAGAACTTCAACAGACTATGCGACACCTAAATGTTTCGTAAGATCTCGCCAAGAAACCCAAAGTTCGTCGTGTAAATCTGAGCTAGCCGCCAGTGCATCTCTTCATAGGGTTTCAACGCACCCATCTTCGAAATATTTTACACGTGTACATGGACACGGAAATAATTCACACACTGATGAACTTGCAAACTAGCCCCCCCCCCTTCACTGCCCCAGCGCTATAGACACACAAAATCTTTCTTTTATAAAATTAATAAGCAATCCTGACCGCCGATATTCAACGTCATACATAGCGAATTTCGTCTTAATCAATCTCTCTAAAATCAAATTTCCAAGTACGTGGCTGTCATATATGCGACATGAGCGGTCGCGACGTACACGTGCTCCCATTATCACAATCACTGAAAAAAAATTGCAGGCGCGCGGCAACGACACAATGGCCTTACGAGTAATAAAAATCGGAATCATTGATGACCGGCAGGCCCGGTTCGATTAACTTTTACGTAGCATCAGCCTCGAACAGAGCTGTTATTGTACTCCAGGTCCCACCGGTTGTTCGATGTTGCCTCAGCTACAAGCCGCGGAACTAATTAACGCGCTTCCGCCTTGTACACGTAGCCATTCATTACACGAGCTTCGTCATGGTCGCTGCAGACAAGGACGAGCCGTAAATGGCGTCGTCCTCAACGCCATTCAATGCCTTTCACTTCCTTCTTATTCCCATTTCCCACCACGTCCTTCCCGCCAACAAGAGTTAGGCCTATAGCCAGTATTCCCCTATGTTGTTATCGAAACTATGGCACTCCTTAGCTTTGTGTAGTCCTGTTTGTCGTATGCTATAGCGAAAGAAGACACTGCAGTTTTCGAGCGCGTCTGCTTGCCAGAAGAAACCATGGCGCAGACAATTCAATGTGAGGTTTCGTTAAAACACATACGATTATATTAGTCCTATTCAACCCGCCCCTCCATTGCAGCTTTTCCTTTGGTCACTTCATCCTTCTACCTAGTACAAGATTGAAAACCAGAAGTGCCTGGTTTCAAAGAACCCAACATTTCTTTGCTTATCTCTCTTCTTCCTGAACACGCTACGACTAACCGATATACGTTACCACTTTTGATGATACCTATTGACTAGGCCACTTCTGTTACCTTCCCTTGTCGACTCGTATTAAAGATGCGTTCCGCTTTCTTACATACACAACAAAACAACGTTTGGCAGACTTGACCAGAAAACATACTCCATTTTGCTGTAGCCTGCTGGTCAGATCGATTTTATGTTATCTTCTCCTGTCGACAATCTCACTGATAAATCATGACGCTTGTACACAGGGCCCATCGGTACCAATACGTCGTTTTGCTCTATCTTGGCACAGCACCACCAACCCTAATCCATACCCTCCAACGTGACATTATTTCCTGCCCTATGCGGACCGCTTTCATTGTAGAAAAGTCCACCACCGTGTCTGCTCCTACGAGGCCTAACGAACATGTGGCTCGCCCTTTTCCACGATTTCTACAAGGCCTAACGAGTACCTTTATCGATTGAGTTTACCTTGCTCCTGCTACGCGTAGTACACCTTTACCACATTTACTTTTCCTTTTTACGATAGTCAGTATAACCGACACCTCTTTTTTTAGGGGCGAAGCTTGTTATGACGTTGTTTGTGCGTCCCCCATTGTTGTGGTGCGTAACCTGTGACACATACCCGCATACCAGTCCAACATACCCGCCCTCGGGCACATATCCGCATGTCCACATGTTACGAAAAACGCAGCATGGCGTCGTTACCACGCTCTCGGTGTTAACAAAGCGCTGACAGCAGAAATGTGGTACATGCTCTCGTTTAGTTCTTGGATGGTCCGCTGGATGGCGGTACTTGTATATGATAAATATATGATAAGAAGAAGCAAAATGGTGGTACTTGAAGTGTTCGCTAGATGGACAGACGGACGCACGAATGGACAAACGCACGAACGGACACGCGTACGTACGGACGCACGGACACACGGACTGACGCTTCACTCCACTCATCATCATTCATTCCGTAAATACGCCGTGATTTTTCTTTTTTGCCTCCATCGTCTGCTCGCGAAAACACTTCAGCTTTCCATTGTAGGCGAGCCCCGTATAGTGAAGGCGTGGCTACCGGCGTTAAGCTTGCGGCGCATAACCTCTGCTGTGCGTATAGGCTCTCGCTAATGTGCGACCGGCGGGGAACCAGGAGGACGGAAATAAGTGAGATAACAAGCTCTATTCGAGAGAAATGAGTGCGCACAGGAAGAGCTGAACACATCACGTTTCACACTTGGGGCTTAGCGGAGTCGCTTAACGAAGAGGCAGGGTGGCTCAAGAGACATGAAAAGTTTTTCGAGAGTTTCGTAGCTAATGCACGAACACGAACTAGACGTCATAGGTGCCACCTGACGAAGACGGAAGTTCTACAAAAACGACAAAGCTATCTTGGGAATTTCATAACTATTACACCAGCCTCTAACATGAACTATACGCGAGAGCTGCCACCAGACGACCTTCAGGATGCGATATAAGGATGCAGGTTTACCGCACTTGAAGTACAAATCGGTGCCGGGAAGGTTTCGTTAAGCGAGTCATCGTGCGAGGAGCAGCGACGTGATTTCACGGAGTAAACCAATTATGGTGATGGAGAAGCTGGCAAGAGTCCAGACCATTTAGGCTTGTACAACACTAAGATCGGAATGGGGGGGGGGGGCTAAATGTGCACACACACAAACAAAAAAAACGGCGAGATGATCTAGGGGAAAAAGGCGAAACTTTCACGGATTCCTAACTGGGTTACCAGCGGTTTTAGGTGTGTGAATGTTCAACGTTTATAGGAAGGAGGAAGCAACGGAAGTTGGGGAAGTAGAAGAGTGTCGAACTGCACTATAAAAGGCAGTTATCGGTCGAACACGTGTCGGATGAAAATCGATCAGCGGTTCTGAACAAGGATAAGATTTGGGAACGATGTGCGCGGGACCCTGATGAACGAGTGCGAATCGGGAGGTTCGGAAATGGCGCTGGTCAATTTAGAATAAATACACGCAGGACTGAAATAAACGATAGATGAGTGTCAGTTGGCAAGTTAGAGAAAGCGCGCGAGTGCGAGAGCTGAGTGAATGTGGGGGAGAGTGTTACCATTTGTTAGTTATTGTGGGACTGTGGCGTTAGCCTTGTGGTGAGTGATTGATGGAGCGAGTATGAGGAAACAAGTAAGAATTGTAAAGTAAGTCAGTGAAGAATTTAGTGTGTGAGTGAGTGAGTGAGCATCAGTGAAGAAGTGTGTGTGACTTAACCAATGGTTGTAAAAGTGAATGCTATTGAGTGGAGCATCAGTGAAGAAGTGCGGGTGAGATGGGTGCATGAGTGAGTGTTATTAAGCAGATGAGTGAGTGGGTGAATGAGTGAGTGAACATCAGTGAAGAAGTGTGGGTGACTTAATGAATGGTTGTAAGAGTGAATCCTATTGACTGGAGTGAGTGAGCATCAGTGAAGAAGTGTGGGTGAGTTAACGAATGGGGGCATGAGTGAGTGTTATTGAGTAGATGACTGAGTGGGTGAATGAGTGAGTGAACATCAGTGAAGAAGTGCCGGTGAGTTAAGGAATGGTTGTAAGAGTGAATGCTATTGAGTGGAGTGAGTGAGCATCAGTGAAGTAGTGGGTGAGTTAACGAATGGGGGCATGAGTGAGTGTTATTGAGTAGATGAGTGAGTGGGTGAATGAGTGAGTGAACATCAGTGAAGAAGTGTCGGTGAGTTAACGAATGGTTGTATGAGTTAGTGAGTGAGCGAGCCAACAAGCGCCTGTTTGAATCTGTGTCGGTTTATTCTGAATAACACATTCGCATGGTATAAAGAAGTGGCAACCCGACATAGCATATACGTAAACTATCTGGCCAACGATATAACCGTTGTGCTCTCAAAAATTATTCAACAACTCGTACATATAAATACAAAAAACGCAAGTGCGAATTAAATAAATTATTTCTCGCTGTGGTCCAGCACTGCTGACTGCTGACCCAACCCTTACGAAAATCCCATATATGGACCTCTAAAAAATTCGCATAAGTGGCTACATCAGGAATAGGGCATGTCAGGCTTTATATGGAATCCCCATATATGGGCCTCATATAACCTTGTATGCCCAATTCTTGATATAGCCATATATGAGCCCTATAGAACCTGATATATCTAATTCCTTATATACCAATGCATGGACGTTGCTGTATATGGCCATATATGACAATCATCTATATATGGCTATATATCCGTATAAGGTTAAAATGGCCTGATATGAATACCTTTGTATATAGCTATTCAGATGATTCGTCTACTATAATTCAGCCTGTGTCGCCGGCATAAATTAAAGTCCCACAAATCATTCTATATCTAGAAATATTGCTGTTTGTTGAAAGGTCTATGTTGCAGGATCGAATCTCGGCCGCGGAGGCCGCATTTTCGATGGAAGAGAAACGCTGGAAGTCCATGTACGTAGATTTATTTAGGTGCAGGTTAAGTAACCCCAGGTGGCGGAAGTTTCGGGAGCTCTACACAACAGCGACACTCGTAATTATACTAGAACTTGACGACATATTGAGCGCTAAAAGACAGGGACATGAGAGAGGCTAACACACAATTCCGTTAACCAACACACCCGAAAAAAAAGAACGGCACCGCATAATATTACCGTGGCTTTGGGGCATGAAATTCCAAGAATTACTATTGGTTATTAAAGAAATACATGCCTCTGTCTAAGCGTAGATACAGAGTGGAGATATATGTAATGTCGGTAAGCAACTACAGCTCAATTGAAAGCGCAAATTTGTGGCCAAGAGTGACCCCCCCCCCCAAAAAAAAAGAAAGGACGAAGTGAAATGACTCTTGCATTTCCAAAGCTAAATAAACATTGATGACTCACCTTGTAGCCACTAAAGCCGCCAAGTTTAAAAACCGGCAGACAGTAGTTGCATTGATCTCATTATAGCCGCAACGTTCTATAACACGAAAGTATAAATCTAGAAACTGCGGTTATTATTAGGTCAAATATATAATAAGAATTTGATTCTTAATAACATATTGGTGGTCTTTCCTCCGACTTAACAAGTGGAGAAGATATATAGGAGATATATCGACGCAGCACCAGCAAAGAGTGGGAGGAATTTGCTCTCTCGGCCGGATGGTGGAGTCCTCTCTTAAACAGCGCCGGAGTCAGTCGCAGTAGTCCAGATGGTTCGTAGCGATTTTAAATTATTTAATGGAATTACTTCATTGTTATGTCAAATTAACTAACATCGTTCAGACTTTGTTCTCTCAATTTAACTCGGGTGTTAGCATCGCTAACCTTGCTATGGACTGTATTGCACGCTTGATTGTGAGCGTGATCCCGCTACATGAGATAGGAGGACGACAAGTCGGCCCCTCTGGTGTTCCACAGTTACAAAGGCACGCTCAACATAACCCAAAGCGGTGTTGTTGATGATGATGTCTCAAATATGGCTCATACCCACCCAAGGGAATTGGCCAAGAATTCGTTTGTCTCAAATATGGCTCATACCCACCCAAGAGAATTGGCCAAGAATTCGTTATATGAACTTTTAGGCCTTCAAAGTAATAAAATCTTGAAAAAAAAGTCACACCTTTGCCGCAATGGTGCAATGAATGCGATAGCAACAAATTGGAAGATCACGCGAAGAATGCCAAGCAGATGGAAACGTGCCCCGCATTTCTCGAACACAAATGACACACGAAACGTACTCTTAAATGAACGCAAATAAGCATCTCAGTTGTTACTCCGCTGTGTCTGAAACGCACGCCCTGCCCCGCCACGGTGGTCTAGTGGCTAAGGTACTCGGCTGCTGACCCGCAGGTCGCGGGGTCAAATCCCGGCTGTGGCGGCTGCATTTCCAATGGAGGCGGAAATGTTGTAGGCCCGTGTGCTCAGATTTGGGTGCACGTTAAAACCCCAGGTGGTCAAAATATCCGGAGCCCTCCACTACGGCGTCTCTCATAATCAACTAGTGGTTTTGGGACGTTGAACCCCACAAATCAATCATGAAACGCACGCCCTTGTCGCAAACGGGGGCTGTCGTATACGAGTGAAGTGGCCATTGTACGTTACGTAACTACAACAGAATCGTTTAGGTTCAAGCCTAAGGAGTACGATTGTCCCCACAGCGAGATAAGCGAGCGCACGAGAGAGCGCCTCTCGCCGCGAGGCAAAGTACGCGTGGGAGATGAGAGCGCGCGCCGCCGCGTCGTGACGATCTGGCGACGCGCGCTCATTGCGCCGTCTCGCTGGTAATGTTGAAAACACGATAGTAGTTCCCCCCAGATGCCCATCGCCAGCGGGAAGGGATAGATAGATAGATATATATATAGCTTGCCATTGGAACGTTCAAGAAGGTGCTCCTTCGTGGCACAGTGGCTAACGCCTCACACTTCAGAGGTCAGAGGTTCGATTCCGTGCGCCGGAGTTTTTTCTGGATTATATTTATTTCTTGCGTTTTTCACATTTATAGATACGTATACATATAAAGGTTAATGACGACGACGCGAGAGGCGAAATCCTGCCGGGAGTGTCCACATAATTGCTATCAGTGCAATAATAAAAGGACGAAAGAACGTGCTCAAAAACAGAAAAAGTGCAATAATTATTTTTTGTCATTCTGACGAGACAGTTTAGCCTATACCTTGAATGTAAATTACAGCAATGTGTAACACATTTAAATTTAATGTTTTGAATGTTTTGAATTGCTCAATAATGGTAGAATAATAAATACACAAGTAAGAATTTAGAGGCGCATTCGTTTTGTTTCATGAAGATAACTGCAAACGGCATCTATGTTGTCTCTTTCATTGGCATGCGCTACCTTCAAGTAGACTGCAGTATACACGCAAGCCAACTTCGCCACCCTCATTGCCGTGCTTGGGCTGCGCCGAAGGCCCTACCATTAAATCTCGGACACTACAACCTTTGCATAACACCGATTCCAAGAACTGTCGTAGCACTCATCCCCATTCGTTCCCATTTCGCAACTAATTTCAAAAGATTCTCTTAGTTTCAGAACAACACCGAGGCAGTAAATTTTGTGAGGCCAAGGGGTGATGATATTACAACGCCAGTTTCTCGGTCAACAGCAATAAATAAATAAAAGAAACGTAAAGCGTACATTGAACACCGAATTAACTTCAAGCCCCTTGTGACTAAATAAAAAAAAATCACAGCATATCCACGGAGTGAATGATGATTGGTGGGGCGCAGCGTTCGTCAGTCTGTCTGTCCATTCGTTCTTGCGTCCGCCTATCTGTGTGATCTTTGGTGCATCCGTCCGTTTGTTCATTCGTCTGCCTGTCCGTCCATCTCTTTTTGCGGCCATCTTTCTGTCTGTACGTCCGTGCGTGTGTCAGTCCGCTCGTCCGTCCATATGTCTAGCGAAAACTCCAAGCACAGCCATCTCACATCTTTTCATCATGCATTCATCATATACAAGTGCCCCCATCCAGCAGACATTGTAAGGACCGCTATTTCGGGTATGTGCCACTGGTGGTTACGTACTACGAGGGACGCACAAGCCACGCCATAAGGAGCTTCACCTCTAAAAGCAATAACTAAAGGAAGAAAACACGGCGAGGCTTCACGGACCTCGTCTCTGGCGCACACTGCACGCAGTATGACATTACCCGCTTTTCGTCACGACCTACTATATCACCGCGCGAAGCGGGTTGCAAAGAAACTAATTTCACGGTTGCGCGGCTCCAACCCCTTGGCAACGCGCACACGCAAAGAACATAACGTCGCTTTCACGAGGCCCGTAGACGCGACCCGCGTCGTGTGTCCGCCAGCCGGCGTCGCTGGCACACACGTCGCCGCATCCCAGGCAACCAATTAATCTTCGCGACGATATCTCTGGAGAATATGCCCGCATTATGTCGCGACGAAAACCAAAAAAAAAATTGGTTGCATTTCCGGAATTCGGAAATGATCAGCTGCCTTTGTTTTGGAGATGATAGTGACTGCATGCAGACCTTTCAACAAACAGCTATATTTCTAGCTAAAGAATGATTTGAGCAGCAATATTTTTGCCGGTGACACAGGCTGAACTGATATAGATGAATCATTTGAATGGCTTTATATAAAGGTATCCATATAAGGTCATATGTGAAAGCATCCATATAAGACCTTATATGGATGCTTCTATACATAGCCATATATGGCCATATACAGCAACACCCATATAAGGGGATATAAAACCCATATATGGCTATATCAGGATTTGGACATATCAGGTTATATACGGCCCATATATGGGGGTTCCATATAAAGCCAGATATGCCCAATTCCTGATGTCAGATATGCCCAATTCCTGATGTAGCCATATATGGGGATTTTTCTTTAAGTCCATATATAGGATTTTTGTAAGGGGACGCACGCGCCGCCGGGTGTTCGGAACGGCCGCGACCTGCCAGCCCTTTCAACAGACTCAACGTAACTGGCGGCTAAGTTTGTCAAGCCTAAGAAACCTCCTTGGTCAGGCCAAACGAAACGCTTTAGACAAATCAAATGGTCAAACGGCAGAATGTTAAATCTCTGATGCCCATTGCATACAACGAGGGAATTTTGAGAGTTCGTTCCTTCTCTGCTAGTCCAATCAGTACCTCATTAAAGTTACCTACCCACCCACTCACCCACATTCGTCATGCTCCTCCTCGTTGCGTCACATTTCGAGAAGCCGCCCTCCCCATTACGTGTTCGGTCTCTAAGCAACCGTGGGATCCAAAAAGAAACTAAAAGGATAAAAAAAACAAAACAGGAGCGCGGTTTCACAAACAAGCCTTTGCTCACCCGGAAATGTGAATGTTACCTCCCGGCGTGCGCCAGAAACCTCGGTTAAGCTTTTTGCCCTTCCCCTCGTTCTTTCTCTTTCTATTTCTCCCTCTCTCGGCGTACGACACTAAATGATCGACGGGAATGCACCAGCTCCAAGCCTCCCAGAGGCATTCGCTCTGGCAAGCAAAGTAAACAGACAAGTGAAACACTGCCCAGTGAAAATAATTAAACAAGACACTTTAGAGTTTTATTGAGGCTTGCACTTTTTTTTTACAACGCGAACTAAGTGCCGCACTCTTAAGAAGCCATTCGCGTCCTTCGTTTAGAGCGTTAAAAAAAAAGACTCAAGAAGAAAACAAGTAGACCGAGAGCGAACGAGAGTAAGCAGAATAGCCACTCAAGCACGGTGGGAAAAAGGGGAAAAAACAAACGAACAAGAACGAAAATGCTCTCTTCTTTCCCTAAAGCAGGAAATTAATTGGGGTGCCATGCCATCAGAGAGAAACTAAGACTAAAGCAATAAAAAATAACTCCAGAAAAAAAGGCGGTAAATAAACATTTTTCCAGTGAATACATAGAAAGAAATAGAAGGAAACAGGCCAGTCGCAGCAAAAGAGAAAATTAATGTATCGTTGAAAGAAACACATAAAAAGCGGGATTAATGTCGGTCAAGGTGGCTGCATTAGCAAAACGTCGAGGCCTCCACCATTTACCCCACTTTTTTCCCTCTTTTTCGGCGGTGCACTTCCCGTATCGATCCATATTAGTCCCGAAACCACCCAGTTCATTTTCACGAGCCTTCAACGTATAAATGGAACAACTCGGACACCTTCCGTAAAACCCTAACTAGACTAAAGCACATTCCCTTACCCACGACACTAATAAACGGAAGAGGAATTAAATATCCCAACAACTTCCCTAAAACCCAAACAACAAGCTTTGCTTTATTCATTAACACACACACATAAGAGCACTAACGCATTACCTGGGCCACGGACTTATAGAGGGCGCCTTGTTCTCTGGCCCCAGGCACATAAAAAAAAGGGGAAGCGATTTGGAAACCTTATGCTTTCCCTAAACCCCAAGCAAAGGAAGCAGAAAATCATCACATCTAAAGATGAGAAAATCGGAGAGTTCCCGCTTTTTATTTTTCGGGACTCTTTTTTTTTCGCTTTTGGTAAGAAAAATTTCCAGACTGCAGGTGGTTCTCTGCACTCTCGAAACTCGGCTCTCCCTGAACATTTCTTTCCCTTCTGTTCCTAAATTCCAGCTTCTTTTCTTCACTAAACCAGGTAACCTAAGCCAAGCGGTTTAGCCTTGTTAACTCAGCTCATTGTTGGTTTTTTTTCTACGTAGCCTTCATTTTCGCTTTTCATCCTCCTAATCAAGACGAACACTGCGGCTTAAGCTGGTGAAAAAAAAAATCGTAATGCAACAAAGATGATCTGGAGAGTGAACGTAGAAAGCAGGACATATGGGGAAAAGTATACAAGTTAGAGCACATAGTTCTCTTCATTACTTAGATTCCCGACGGAGAAAATGGGGAGCAGGAGCTCTCGCTTTTTCCCCACAATAACTGCAATTTTTAGCACACCTATATTGAGGCCCCAGAGCTTCATAACCCTCAGTCTACCAGAGGCAGCGTATTTGCAGAACATGAATTTTTTTGTTGCATGGGTTGATGTTCAGAGCGGAGATTTTCAGTCCCTCGAGAGCAATTTCCCGTTTCCTCCCGTGGACTCCCTCAACACTACCAATGTTTTTGCCACTATTCTGGATTTCTTTTTTTCCCTAGCGACCTCAGACCTCCGCGTGCACGATTACAACGGCTTTGCCCTTCAAACCACGAGGGTTATCTAGCATCGTAATTATGCATAGATTTAGGCGCAAGTTAAAGAACATCGGATGACTTTGGGAGCACTTCATTACAGTGTCCCCCATAGTCACATCGTAGTCTCGGGACGTTAAACTCATACAGCAATTCGCTATTACGCTATGCCCTTCCCTACACACCCAACTGTCCCTCCTATGGGGAACACGGCGGCAGACTCGCTTGTCTTGGCTTTTAAGACGCAATGCAACGCAACAATACCAGCTATGTTTAGACGCACGCACAATGTAACCCTAGTCTGAGTGTTCCCGCGGGTCCCTGCTAGTAAATACGCCAGCATTTTTCTTTGCCAGGTTAGCACGTTCCTCCTTTTCATTCCCGATGCGATTCACAATATCCCGACTCTTATCATATCTTGAGCTCTCATAATTTTGTTTTTCAGTAATGCCACTGCACTGCCGATGTGCAGCCGTTCTTTACACTTCTTGCCGGGCCTTGCAACACTTTTCAAGTCACGGCTTCCGGACCTTGGTTGCGGTACGATTCCGTGTATTGTCAACTAACAACACTACTTGATTCACCTCCACGCCTTCTGATACCTATCGACATGCTCAAGACTATAATATGCCGATTAAGTATGCAAATAAACACAGATAGTTCCCTCCTATAGTTCCAGCAATTCTCAAAAGTACTTTTGTGTTTCCAAAGCTCCAGGAAACACAATCGCACATAGTTACAATGTATCGCTAAATCATTCTATTACGCTTCTTCGATGAATGAGCATCAGTTCGAGGCTACCACGTCTGTTGGTGCTGATATTATTCGGCATTAGCAACTCTTTTCGCAGTCAAAGAAAGAAACACGAGATGTTGCCAACCATAGAGTCTCTAATAAACACAACGTCCTCAAGATCTAGGCCCTGGGACTATATGACTCTATTAGCTATAGTCTTCAGATAGAGAATACCCGCGCCCTGTGTGGCCGGTGACTTCCCGCACGCTGGATGCGTAAATAAATGTTGTTCCTCTCTCTCTTATAAACACACTAGAGGGAACTCTGGCGCTAGTGTCTATGGTAACTACAGCGCATGGCGCTTTGGCGGGTATGGGAATGTTGGGTAGTACACGGGTTTGTCTAATTTTCGTACTTTCGGGCTCCCGTTGGCTACGTGTGGTTTGAAGTTGCTTTGTCACGAAACGAAAATCAGCAAATGTTCAGCAGGTGCACTTCACTATTTTAGCCTTTTAGACTCAGGATTTCGAATCGACTCATGAAGTTTATAACCGTCTGTTCTTTCGTTCTGAACAAAACCAAAACACAGCAATAAACAAAACCATAAATGCGCTCGAGGCCCGCAAGCACGAAAGCTAGGTAGATCTATGTACTACCCATAATTCCCATGGTCGCTGAATGATCGCAACGCCAGAAGGCCCCACTAGTTCATTTTAGGAAACTTCATGGCGCCAACATCATGCTTTCCAATCGCTTTCACTGTAGTAGCCGGAACATAAACAATGACCATTATGAATGAGTTAGGTTAACCCCATTCTACGTCCCAAAAATGTGTTTCCTGTAAAGTGTAATGAACTCTTTCTCACAATGCTTCAAGCGTGCGGTAAGAGCACTGTTCTTTCTTTTCATGCCTTAAATTCACAACAGCGCAATTACATTGTCTCCAAATCATTAAAGAAAGTCTCACCACGAAAGAAAAAAATCAACGTCATAAACAATTTACTTTTTCTTTTCCTTCTGCATGTCTCAGCGGGTCTCAGCCCCTAAGGAAGGCAGCTTCAGCAACACCGTCATCTCTCCCCTTTTCCCGGCGACCTTCAACCCTTGTAGGTGCGTGTGCCTGAGAGCAAAGAAAATTATAACAGACGCCCATTCTCCTTCGTCTTATTTCCCGCGAATTCCCCGAGTATCCCCATTCAGAGTCTCTTAGAATTCCCACGGAAGGAACAGTTCCCAAGAAGGCGAACAAACAACGACGTTCTTTGTTATCTCTGTTTTCTTCAGCGTCTCCCATTGTCCCCCACGACATTCACGGCTTTCCCTAAACCTTCAGGCACATACAACAATCGAAATAGAAAAAAAGAGTAAGCAGCTTCCTCCTTCACGTAGGTGCCTTCGCACTCTGTCCCTATTTCCCTTTCGAATTCCCCACAACGTCCCTTTCCCTCCACACCTTTTTCTCCCTCGCAAACATAGTACTCGTGTCCCTACATGCCCTCCCGATATCGATCCCAAAGAAGCCAGCCTCCTTTCCGCAGCAGGGACCAGCAGCTGAGACCACGCTGGGGAGGGAAAGGCACCTGGAAGCGAATGCGGGCCGGGGATGTAGTGCGATGGCTCCCACGCTCGGTAGCGACAGCCACTCAATCCCTAGCTTCCTCTTCCTCCCGCTTTTGCTACTCCTAGTTTAAACCTTCCGCAACGCGCTGGAGTCTTCCCTTTCTTTCCTCATGATTCACTCTTGCAGCAACCATCTTCCCGCATGACATTTGTGCAGGGGGAATGAATCTGAACGACCAGGTTAGATGGTGTCGTCTAAAGGAGAAGCTAGTCAGCCAGGTGGGAAGTGCCCAGGTTGCGATGCGAGTGTCTCGTTTCGGAAGCCCGATAGCAGTTTCTGAGCTTAGGGAAAACGCCAACTTCAGTAATACGCCTGGGTTGGAGAAGCCGGCAAACGAAACCGAACGTATTTAGAATTTCTTCCTTTTCTTTTCGTCTTCCTTCGTAGGACATAACTCATAAGACAAAGTTGTACAGTTTTTCACTGTGTGGTTATGTACATTGCCTACAATATTTCATGCTCACATATATCGATGCCGTAGGCGCATTGTTGCTTGCTTTAAGCAAAGGATTCGCATTGCTACTACATGCCCTTTGTTAGACACAACGTTGGCGAGAAGTAAGAGACAGTCATGGTACGGAAAGTATGCTGTTTGTGACTGAACAGGATATAAGAGTGAACAAAGCAAGGTGAAAGAAAAAACGATTTGTCCGGCATAGATCGAACCAGCTCTTTCAAATAACGCCTCCAACACTCTACAAACTGAGCTAGGGCGGCGCTCATGTTCCGGTGCACCTCACTGGGTATATGTGGGCACTTAAACGTGGGCGCGTTAGTCAGCGCCGCTAACAGTCCCGACGGCGAGGTCAGGTGCTAGCTCGTAAAAATATCACGTGCTACGTGATGCCAGAAGGCGGAAAATAGTGTTACTTGGCTACATGCGGTACTCACTAACACTACCACGTTTAAGTGCATTGACGTATCGAATGAAGTGTACGGGCGGATAAGCTCCAACGTAGCTCAAATTCAGGGCATCGGAGGCGTTATTCGAAGTTAGCAGGTTCGACGACTGCTGACGCCAAGTTGTCTTTTCGTCCACTTTAGCTTCTTCACACTTACGTCGAAGTTACTGCAGATATCTCTGATGCTTTCTTTTACTTGAATGTCTGCTCTCCCTATAAGGTCATGCCCAGCAAAGAAAAACGAGCAGTTAAATTGTTACGGTTAGCCCTTCAATTGCCCTTCTTTCATTTTCTGTGTACTGTCAGTTGTCTTTTATATCATATCTGCCTTGAGTGGCTCTCAAATGAACGATGAGCATCATTATATGAATAAATGAATGAATTAATGTCCTACTTTTTTCTGACACACACCTGCCTCAGAAGGCACATGAATAGATGATAGTGTTGAATGAATTATGCAAAACTCAATCCAAGGACGAGAACAATATATACAAGCATCAGTTTAATGTACGGCACTTCAACAAAAAAGACTTATCTCGAACACCATAGTGCAAAGAAAATATATTAGAAAAAAAGACACACACCCCCATCCAGCCCTGGTTTCCTCATGATCGGTTTTACTAATAATACGGGCAACAGCCGAAACACAATACAACAACTCGAATCAAAGCACATACTTTCGACAACGCAAACATGTGTGTACGGCAACGAATGGAAGGCAATCATGGTGGCATCAAGTTTAGCCGAAGATATTGACGCTGTAGCAAATGGAGTTCATTAACGTACCCGATCCGAAGTGAACACGAGAAGCGCCTTCATTACCGTCGCTATTGGTTAGAGAGTGCGGCGTTCGCTGCGTCGTTACAATACACAGTGAAATTAATAATTAGATGACAGCGCATTCGGGACATACAGGTACTAGGAGAAATGGAAAGTTGGTCGCACATTCTTTCTGAAAGCGTACACGAGAGAGATTTTTCTATATCGCCCGGATAGCAAGTACGAAATATTGTGATTACTTCCAGAATACCGTTTTTTTCCGTTAGGTTAATAAACAAGTTGAGTCGATCGCTCAAGCACAGGGTGGCTCTACATTCGGGCGGCCTCTTGTTCGCTCCGGTTCATTCTGCCAATACATGAAGACGTCGCAAAGCATCATCAGTGATACGGCCGAATGTCCTGAAAGCTCGGTAGGGTCATTTGATACCGCAAAAAACAAAGCTGCCGTTTCAAGTTACGAAAGTAATTAATGGGAACGCATCTGCAAAGCTTGGTACCTCAAGGTTTACCGTTTGTCTTCCCACGGGACTGCTTTATGCTCTCCCATTGTACAGTACCGAGTACTGTATATCGTTACCTCTTTTTTCTAAACACCATTAATGTGACCAACAGCCAATTTTTATGGTGCCATTTTATTTTGTTACGGGAATGGAAAGATTACCGGTCAGTGTGTCCAATCACGGAATGACAAAGTGAAAAAAAAACGCCTGAAAACTTTTGTAATCAGAATTCTGCTATCTGCAGCGGATACTAAGTCGTACACTCACATGCTGCAAACAGGGAGTGCGAGAGTGGTCCGCGTTCGTGCATGGCGGCGTACTGCGCATGCGTGCATTTCACGCGCATGCGTCACGCGGCTCGTCGGCAGCGCTTATCTTATCACCGTGCAACTCCATTCACGTCGTAAACAGCGCAGTATTGAGCGGGGCTGGATGATAATATACATACTACACGTAACCTTGAGGAATGACGCTTATCACAGCATCAGGCTACGCGGCTATGCGTGCAGCGAAGTGATCGACTCCATATTTCATAATCCAGCTTCGATTCTCTTCCGCTAGGCTGCGCCCCATGACGGTTTTTGTTGATTGATATGTGGGGGTTTAACGTCCCAAAACCACCATATGATTATGAGAGACGCCGTAGTGGAGGGCTCCTCAAATTTCGTCCACCTGAGGTTCTTTAATGTGCACCGAAATCTGAGCACACGGGCCTACAACATTTCCGCCTCCATCGGAAACGCAGCCGCCGCAGCCGGGATTTGATCCCGCGACCTGCGGGTCAGCGGCCGAATATTTTATCCACTAGACCGCCGCGGCGGGGCATGGCGGTTTTGTTAAGGTGTATAAATATATATTCTACTCACAATGCGAAAAAGAATGCTGTACTCTGTAACTATATTTCGTGGTCTTATCATTTCGACTAGGATCTAATGACACCTTCTGGACGGTGTTCAGTGGCTTTAAATAAAGCGTACAACATCTGGTGTTTAGTAAAAGTGGTTAATGACTTAGAGTACTCGGTACTCTACTAGGGGAGAGCTGAAAGCCGTCCCGGGGGCCTCAAAACCATAGTTTAGGAGAATTTTATTTCGAGATATATCTTGCATAGCTTATGTGCACACAGAAAGATAGACAATGATGATCATGCATATGTACAGCGCAAGCTGTTATATACAGCGAAAATAACTTATTTGTGTATGCAGTGATGTACAATGCAAAAATTGTACAACAAGCACAGGACATTCATGAACATCGAGATGATTAAACTAGAGAGAGATAAATAGAGAGGAAAGGCAGGGAGGTTAACCAAGCTTCGCTCGGTTGGCTACCCTACACTTGGGGTGGGGGGAAAGGAGAATAATAGAACGGAAAGAGATAGAAAAGAAGAGGAGTAAGAAAGAGAAGCATTAATAGTCAGCTCGAGACTACACAGCACGGTCTCGCACAGTTCTTTCACAAGCGGTCGTGAAGTCTGGTGGTCCTTAAAAAGTACAAGAGGGCTTTCGTGGCTTTGCGCGTATGGGAAGCCGTCGGCCAAGGTCCCAGGATCTTCTCTTCTGTAAGCGGTCGTGAATCCAGCTGACAGAGCTTGGCTTCCATAATACGTCGTTCGGTCTGGTATGCTGGGAAATGACATAGAATGTGCTCAATCGCTTTCTCGCAGGCGCAGATGTTGCATGCCGAAGTGGTCGCCATTCCAAGGAGACGAGAGTACGAATTCGTAAATGACACGCCCAACCTCATGCGACACAGTAAAGTTTCAGCGCATCGTGGGAGCCCGGATGGCAAACGAAGTTGCAAGTTTGGGTCGATCGAATACAGGTGCGTGTTGGAGAAACCCTGCGTATTCCGTTGTAGGAGAGATATACAGCGAGCAATCATAAACAGTAGGGCTGTATGAACAAAGAAGGGTGTCATTCACAGTGTAAGGAGATGTTTTTGCATTCACCTGTGAGGGCAGTTTGCTCTCGTGATCGAGAACAATAGTGCACAAAAAGTGTATGTTTATAATGAAGCAAAGGAAAGTACGCGCTGTAATTTCACAGTGGTACAAGCCCACCTCCTCAATAGGGGAGGAAAGGCATGGACACTGTTGTTTTTTTACAATAATGAATCGCGTAGACCAGCGTCAAAGAAAAGCCTCCTCTCCCAGCATGACTAGTTCTTGATTGAGATGCATAAGCATTACGTTTCTCAACCCATGTAGCAGAGGAAACATGGCTCTCTGAGGGCGCCCCTCTGGTGGGCCAGACACCTCCGCTTCCATAAAACGAAGGCTCTGATAGTCATTAGGAGTTCGACAAAATCCGTGTGGCGGGAATTCCACTGCATACTTATTTGGAACATACTGGTAACCATGCGCCAAAAGGTGCGCGCTACTATACATTCATGAAAGACATGGTTCAGCGTTTCGACGCGGCCGCATTGCGGACATGTGGCGGAGGGCGCCACGCCGCAAGGCGGTCGGCCGTTGGTAAAGCTTCCCATTCCCTAAGCCAGTTTAGATCACGGACTTCGAAGGGGAGGGACGTGTTTGTAAGAGTCCAACGTCTTTTTACGCGGCATTTCCGGCACTGTTCCTCAGTTAGACTTTTAAAAGCTATTTGTTCACTCATGTCGGTGGGAGACATTTCCATCAGTTCTTGAACTGGGAAATCGTTTCGCCATTATTGCAGAGATTTTATCACATATGTGTATTACGCCTGTGGCTGTTCAGCAGATGGTCGTTAGTTAAACCAAAAAATCTTCTAGGGGTACCTAGCAGATAAACCTAGCAAGAGCTCATATGTGTTTAGAATAAGTGGTTAACGATTTAGAGTACTTGGTACTCTTCTATGGGAGAGCACTGAGCAACAAGGCACTAAATTAGCGAATTCATTATTTATCGAAGTGCAAACGAAAAATGCGGCCTTTTACGGATGCGGCCTTCGAAGGTGCGCCGGTCGCATGCGAGGCTGCATGCGCCTCTTTCCGATAACTGACTGTTCTCTCGATCGTGGGCGTACCAGAGAACTTCTCTCATTCCGATTGCAAATCTCATCTTTTATCGAGATCACTTATCATTCCACGTTACCGCATTTCATTGCTTCACGCGTGACCGTCGTTGTTGTTCGCAGCGACTGATGTGTCGCGCTTCTAAGCACGTGGATGAAGGGGCCCTCTTGGGACCCCCCTCAGGACCCTCTTTTGTATAGACACATTCCAACGGACGTCACGAAAATGTGGTGGCGCTGCCCTGGTAGGCAAAGGACGCTCTGCCTACAGCAGTTTCTGCTAGGTTTTCAATGGTACATGTGGTGTTCTCAGTCAAGCAACGAGAAAAAAAAAACGGTATGCCGACGAGCTGCGTCGCGGTTGGATGTGAGTCGCGCCTTACAACTTAGTTCTGTGTGTTGGCGCACATCGCAGCACTCACCGCTTATGGCTTTCACAACACTTATAGCGTCTCACAACGTCATTTTGTTGGCGCACATCGCCGCGCTCAGCGCTTATAGCGGAAGTTCCGTGCAGACGTCGCTATAATTTTGCCTATAATGTCGACATTGGCCTACCTTTGTTTACAAACACGGAATAGGTCTATAAACGGTTTCAAGGTCACGGGCAATGTACCCCTAAAGAAATTCTGGTCACGTGATTTACCAGCTCACAACGTCGAAACTGAAAGCACGTTTTTAAGCTTTCTTTTTTTTTCAGGGAAAATGAAAGTCTCTCATTAATTTTTCACAAGAAGGAACGCGCGTTAAGTTCAAGGAAATCTCTTAAAATTTTTATGTAGCTGAAAAGATCATCTTTTCGAATATATTTTGCCAAATGAAGGAAGTTTTATGTAGCTAAAAATATCATCTTCTTGAATATATTTTGCCAAATGAGGCAAGACAACTATAGCGGGCTATTATCTAAAGCTCTTCTTGCCCACGAATACTATTAAGGCACATCAGTGGACGAAACCGGATGTCATCAACGGCGTGTGTTTGTAAACAATGAAATGGTCTATAGCCTCAACGATGTAGCCACACTATGTACAAATAAATATTGATTGATTGATTGATTGATTGATTGATTGATTGATTGATTGATTGATTGATTGATTGAAGGTCCAATGCTCAGCATGAAGAAAGTAATAAGGCGGGAGCATAAGGCATTGAGAAAGAAAGAAAGGAAAAGATAAAGAAGAAAAGAAAGAAAGAAAGAGGGAAGAAAGAAAGAAAGAAAGAAAGAAAGAAAGAAAGAAAGAAAGAAAGAAAGAAAGAAACTAGAGGCTCGAGGCTGAGCGCGCATGTCCCCTGTATTCCTCTAAATCACGCTAAACCTATCCGACTTGATTAGCGAGGCGGACACGTTATGCACTGAGGCAGCGCTTGCAACGCCGCCTGCCTGCATTCCAGCGAAGCTGCGGTAGTAATACGCGTTTGGGTGTGGCCGCGAATGAGCGCGTCGTCGCCTTACGGGTTAACACAACGTGCCTGTCTTGTAGTGCATCAAGTAAGTTACGCTTGAAATTTGGAAACGCTCGAAGCTACTGATATGTATATATTCTTTTTTTTTGGCGCTTGTTGCTCTTATTTTGTTCAAACCAGTTTCCAAATGACGTACAGTTTTTTTTAGAATAATGTACCTTTTTCTTCTTTTTTTAAAATTTATATGTAGATGTAACAGTCACTGGGCTGCCGTGAGCCCTTGCAATGGGGCGGCGGGCTCGTCAAGCTGTCGGAAAGCAGCTTTTATCTGCCGCTCCTTTGTCTGTTTGTAAAACTGTTAAAAGTAGTGCTGATTGGTTTATTGGAATAAAGAGCGATGATACAGCAGTACAGCCCGTGTAGGCGCTAGTTGGCAACATCATTATTAATCAATTTTGCAGTGTTGCTTGTTCCTCGACAATAATACGAGACCGAAATAATTAAAAAAAGACTGGCAAAACATAGAAATATTCAGAAAGACTAGCATGAGGAAAGAAAACGGGCGAGAGAGAGAAAAGACAAGAATGTGAACTAGTTTAGCATAATCGATAGGCTACCTTGTACCGGGGAAACGGAAGAGAGAAAGATAGGGGAGGAGGAGGAGGAGGGGGATCACACGCACAACGTCACAGAGCACAGCGGCCGTCTACAGCTGCACGTGCATGCCTGCTTTATTTCTCGACGCTCTGTCTTTTAGCTGGTGGTTTTGGGGCGTTAAACCCCACCGTTTTGTCTTTTAGGGATGGAATTCCGAGATAGTTGCTTAGCGACATCTATCTGCTGCCAAGGCAAGCTAGAGCGATGGCGAGTAATCGTGTCGGACAGAGAGAGAGAGAGAGAGAAAGGCAATAACGTGACAAGGTGGTACTCTGCAGTGTCGCTGTTTCGACGACTTCCACTTAGTGGAGCTGGCCAATTTTCTTTTTTTCTTTTTTGGTCAAAGGCTCACCAGTATACACAGGGGTTAACCAAATCTACGCACGCGTGGGAATCTTGTTAACTATGCGCGAACGCTAATCAAGGGAGGAGACTAACGAAGTCCGTCTCCCTAATTACTCGCGTCACGTTTTGTTTCCGTTGCCAAACAACGTGGCTAATTTCTCCGGAAAGAAGCGCGCAACGCAATTCGATTAGGAGCTGCAGAGCGGATCGATCTAACGAGCTGGAAAAAAAGACGGGTCGTTTCAGTGACGTTGATCGAATTAGCGCACGGAGTGACAGTAAAATGAGAGCTCGGGGTGGGTTGTTTCTTTATCGGTGCAATTGAACAGACGTACGTTCAACCAGAGCCCGTAAAGAAAGATTTGCAGAGCGTAACAAATATAAATCAAGCAACAGGTGTGCATTCGGCGTCAAATGAAACCTGAACACCAAGAAGCATGAAAAAAACACACAGTACATGCCGTCCACTCGTCACCGTAGACAGACACGCAGCACTCCAGTTGGGCAGCCCTGCGCAGGTCCACGGTGATGACTGGACAACGCGCACTATACCATGCATGGCTGACGCTTGCCGCTGTTATGGTTTCCATTTGCAACGATAGAACATTACGGTGGACACAGTAGCGATATGAGACAGCGGGGACAAAGATGCAGGGCGACCATCACCCTAGAGATAGGAGACGACGCGAGTCTGACCTCAGAGGATCAAGAGACGACAACTTCGTCATGTGACCAATGGTACTGCGATGACGAAACGAAAGTGGCACGGATTCTCATGCTGTTGCTTCAAACAATCGAAGGCAAAAGCCACTCTCAGTCTATTATATATTGATCATCCCAAAGTCTTTCCACACCCTACGTATAGTTTCGCACTGCCTCCGAGATTGGAGGCAATTGAACCTTTCTGCACCTTACGTGGTCTTACAGCACCTCCGGGATAAGCCCACCCATGGGCATCGGCTGCAAAAGGGGCACGCTAGACAAGGTGCACGCTGCAATTGAGGTACGATACAAAAGGGGCAAACTGCAAAAGGGATACGCAACAAAAGGGGCACTGCAAAAGGGGAACACTACAAAAGGAGCGCGCTGCTAAAAGGGCACGCTGTAAAAGGCGCCCCGTCAAACTGCACCAGCACTTGTCCTCACACCCAAGTTACACCAGCGCACCTTCCACAATCGCAGCCGCAATACAACACGCGTTTGCATACCCCCCAAGACAAAATCCTGCCGACGCTTATGCACGTGCCCACCTATGACGGAGTGACGATGTAATGCGATGACATGATCATCGTGAAAGTCCAAGTTTGAGGCGTGACGATGATACGTAGCGAATGCGGCATGAGATATTTCTTCTGAACGCGAAGAGCATCATTCTACGATGTCCGTAAGAGAAAACAACGGTATTTATCTGTCCGTCGCGGTGTCACATGTGATGATATAATCGTTACTTGAGCTCAGTTTGTGACGTTATAGTGACGTCACGATGATACGTAGCGAATGCGGCATGATATATTCGATCAGAACAAATAGACAATAACTCCATGATATCCGCAAGAGACAACTACGATATTCATCTGTCCGTCGCGAAGGAGCAGTAGTTATGGTGCTATATAGGCTGCTAACCCGATGGTGGCGGGTTCGATCCAGGCGGCGGCATTTCGGTAAAGACGAAACGATTGAGGCCCATGTACTGATTGATTGATTTATTGATTGATTTATTGATTGATTTATTGATTGATTTATTGATTGATTTATTGATTGATATGTGGGGTTTAACGTCGCAAAACCACCATTTGATTATGAGAGACGCCGTAGTGAAGGGTTCCGGGAATTTCGACCACCTGGGGTTCTTCAACGTGCGCCCAAATCTGAGCACACGGGCCTACAACACTAGCGCCTCCATCGGAAATGCAGGCGCCGCAGCCGGGATTCAATCCCGCGACCTGGGGGTCAGCAGCCAAGTACCTTAACCACTATAGACCACCGCGGCGGGGCGCTCGTGTACTGAGCGATTTGAGTTCACGTCGAAGAGCACCAGATTGTCCAAATTTTCGGAGCCATACGGCGTCTCTCATAATCATATCACGATTTTGAGACGCAATTAACACCCACGTTATTGTTTAATAATATTTATGTGCTGCGTTATTGATCAACCTGAAGTGCTAAATAAACATTGAAACGTTTCAATATTCACCCCGACTGCGAGGGTACAGAAGATGTACTAATCGAAAAAAAAAACGCCCTCAATACATTTGCGAAAAAAAAAACACCTACGGATAACAATTGAACAATAAAGAAATTCTGGCGCAATTTTCGTCCAGTCAGTCACAAGTCCACGCACTCAAAAAGTTTAACGAAACTTTCAACCAGTAAAATCATGAGTTCTGCTAGGATAAGCGGAGAAAATTGAATGCGTGTCTAAAATCAAGATATGTTTCTGCATCTTGCCTTTACCACAATTATTACATAAATATTGCGTCTACCGAATTCCTTCTGCGCGTTCCACCTCCTCCACTAATTTTGATTCTAAAATAACGAACTTTCTTTTTTCCATGTATTTGCAAAGACGAGAGAACTCCAATCGTATTTAAGACTGCCGGATGGTTAAAGTTTTGTTCATTGCGACATGTCGCCTATAATGTACACGCGTCGCTGTTTCTCCTACCTCCGTTTTTAATTGATATCGGCAATATTTCTCTGTTGTGAAAAGTCGCATAGCATCAACAGGCTAATGTTCGCTTCATAAGCCTTCTGCATGGCACATATCAAGTAATATACACTACGCCGACGCTCTCCTAGTCTCAATTTCGTTTTATGTAATACCGGCGAGCTTTCTCAGTTGTGAAATGTCCCGTAGTAACAAACACCGCCTACAGCCTCTCTCAGCCTCGTTTTATGTGACATCGAATAGTTTCAGCTCTTCGATTGAATTCACGCCATTATGATCCGCAACGCCAGAGCAAGTCGAGTACGTCGGTAATGTAAAAAAAATGCAGCGCGTACAATGAAGGAACAGGGGGAACATTTTATATTAGGCGCACTGGGAACCATAGCAACGACTGAAAGAGCTTATTCAACAACTCAAACCGGCTTCAAACAACGTGATGAAAAGATGTCACCAGTATAACAAACAGTATAAAAAGAGTCTTACCAACATATTAACCGCGCTTCCTGTCAGAGGTAATTCTACTCCGAAAATATTCCAGCGAAGTTCGATAAGAAATCAATAACGTTTTTTGCCACAAGAGGCCCTTGGACGTCACTTCTGTAGAAGCCATTCTAACAAAACCCTATGTGGAAAAACCAATAGGTTTGCCTAACAATGTCTAGCCTCATCGTTTGAAAAAAATAATAAAAAATCTCAAAAAAAAAAAACGAGAGCCTCTACATTCCACTAGCTTGAGCACCGTGCAAAAGTATTCCGATTCAGTTGACATTTCGCCACTCCGTTTAAGGACAGATCGAAACCACGCCGTATTTTTCAGCGTCTCGAGTTCCTCAAGATGTCCTCTATCGGTATTCTATAGCGCTACTGTTCTCTATGCTAGGTACTTTTTTAGATACGCACACAAAGAAAAGTCAACGAAAAAAAAGAGCGTACGGTGTTCGATCGAACTGCCTGTGACCGTGACTGGGGAGTAAATTGGAGGAATGCGGCAGATGTGCTCCCTTTCAGAAAAAAAAAAGAGGGAGGGGAGCTAAGAATCTACCACCCACGCATCTTTCGCGTCGCTTTAGGGCCGATATAGATTGTAAAAGGCAAGAGTTCGACGAATATTCAATAGGACCTCGAAGAAAGTTCGCGGAGATTAAGCAGTTCATTTCCACAAGACCGCAGCGAACCCCCAACCAATCTTCTTCTTTAAAACGAAATTCTCTGAAATGGATTAAATGCGGAATGACGTCGACTAAAAGTCTGCGCTATAAAGGTAGCTTTTGCGGTGGCATTAGAAAATTATTCGAGGTTATTCCGAATAATGACTTAGTTGTGGAGAAAAAACGAAAGAGGCGAGAGTCGAAGGCTGCCTGTTCGGGCCCTAACCGACGAAAACGGCACTCTGTGGTCCACAAATTTATTTAATTTCAAGTTATTCTGTGATTACGGCACTCCAATTAAAAACAATAAATGCTGTCCGCTAGGCTTTTCTTGGTTTCTTTGGTACAGAGCCCATTGAATTCCCTCGGTTGTGTCAAACAAGATAAGGACTCCCTCCAACGAATCCTGTACTTTCGTTATTTTAGATAAATGTTATCAACGTGAAATAAGTGAACTGTCGCCGTACGAACCTGCCAAATACAGATAGCACTTTAAAAAAAATTGTATCTACACGTTTCTGACAACACTTTGTGATCGATCATGCGTGAATACAACACCAGATCACGAACAAATTGCAATTGTTAAGGCGAATGCCTCATAAAACGTGAAATTTGATCATCGGTGTCCCGCGACATCTGGGACGAATGATACGAAAAATCTTAACGTGACGGCGTGCCCCCTTGACGTCACAGATCAAGAAAAAACGTGCGAAGTCGTAGAGACGTGACGTCACGTCATCACGTGGCATCGCAGCCTGGTTCAAAGTGATCTGATCACGGAGGCAATGTAAAAAAAAACGGTGAGATGCTCCTCTCATTTTTGAGGCTGCAGTGTAAAACCACATCAGATGCAGACAGCTTTTGAACGGTAATGGGCAAGCATCAATACATCGACAGAGAGGAAATAGACAAGTGCTTCCTTCGAATGGCCTCAAGTGAAAACCTTCGATTGGCCTTAAGTGAATGCATAAATGTTTCTGCGAGTGTTATTAAAGTAAAATACAACGGGCAAATTACAGCATGCTACCAACTGCAGCCCGACAGCGCGCACCAGGAAGAGTGAAGGCGATAATACGAAAACAAAGAACTGAAGACGTATTTATATTCCGCATTAGATGGATAGAAACGAATTTATTAACGGCACTACCAGGTCTTTGAGAATGCAAAGGGAACCCTACACCAAACACCATACAGACAGCTTGTTCCCTTGAGACGTGGTCATCCGAATTCAAAAACTAGAGGTGGTCCTAGTAATTGACTTAGTGTATGGCAGTGGCACTCCATGCCCCGGTGTGTTTCCTCGGGTTGACCTCGTGTTTCATCGCGTTGACGCAGCGGATCTCGGAGGATATATGCATAGAAAGAGAGCACGATTGAACAATGGTTCCGTCAGATGCCGCGACGGTCACATCTGCCCCCAAGAAAACCATCTGATATTTCAATGAGTTGATTCAGTACATTTTAAATGATTATGCTGACAATTAAACGACCCTTGTTATATCGGGACATAAATGAACTTCTGTTCCGATACCTTATGTGTCGGCTTCCTACCAGTTTTATTATTGAGAAGATTTTTCCTAGATATTCGGGAAAGCGGAAGCGAGAATTCGACCGGATATACATGGAAAAGAAACAGCAGTATCACTCAGTGCTCGCACAGCTGGTAACTGTATGCGCGTGCGCACGTGTGTGTGTGCTTGCGTGTCTGTGTGCGTTTATGTGCGTATGTTCGTTTGTGTTTGGTTCATAAAGTATTTGAACATCGACATAAACATCTTCAAAGTCGTGCACGCGAGCGTTTAACAGAGCAGAACGCCGATATCGAGCTGCGAACTTAAAATTGATCACCGCTTTCTGTCTTTCTTTCTTTCTTTCTTTCTTTCTTTCTTTATTTATTTATTTATTTATTTATTTATTTCTGCAATGCTCCTATAGCATCGCAGTAAAAATGGCGCATGCATGTGACATAAAGAGGAACAACTCAGAAGCCGGAGGCACCCAATCGCGGCTGAGAATCAAAAATATGCGGCAACAACAACCAGAAAACGGTCGACCTCGAGGGATTGCCACCCTCAGCGATGCATGAACAAGAGCCGCCAACCACACAATATGGCGCATATATGAGAAACAGCTAAAATGCGTACAAAAGAATACGACCGAGAGACGAAGCAAGTCAGAACGAGAAGTGTGTGTAGACAAACAAACGGCGAAGTGATAGGGCGTCACCATACGGCAGTCTTCGCTTTCAGCAGCTGCCCTATATGATATAGCTGCCGAAAAGACGTCCGTGACGAGAGCTCTGCAATGACGTGTGGCTGATAAGGCTAGAATAGGTTCGAAACAAGACCAAAATGAGAAGAAAAGTGCACCACGGGAAGATCGGAGCAAATTGGGAGAGAAAAAGATAGATGGAGGGATTGAGGTAATGACGCTACAGCATAAACAAAAAATTGCAGCAGCTTCGTCTATTAGCTCGGCAGCGGGTGACAGATGACATCACTCCACCAGCTGCCGAGTTTGTTCATCTCCCCACTTTTTTTCTGTGAAATATCAGGCGATCAAATATGAGAGGGGAAAAAAACAAACATTCGCGTGGCTTTGCTATCGCAAAAAACAACGAGTTTGGTACGCTATATACCAATGAGGTCTGAGTCAAGACCTTGTTCTCGTCTGTTTGGAGCTGTAAGTTGTTAGAAAATGAGGTATCACCAGCTTGTACAAAATTCGTTCTATGACAAACGGCCAGCAAAACGGACGGCGACCTGAGTATGCTGCTAACATCGTTGCGCGCGGAGCAAGTTCGACTTTAACAGGGCCGCTTTAAAGCTTCGACAACAACAACAACAACAACAACAACAACAACAACAACAACAACAACAACAAATTTAATAATAATAATAATAATAATAATAATAATAATGCGATCAGACGAGGCTAAAGGGGTAGATAGAGACAGGGAGGTGAGGCTGTTGTAATAAAAACAAAACCGGCCCCGTCATCATCGCCTTGGAAACAGGTGACAGAAGGCAACACTTTACCGGCTGCCAAGTAATTTCTTCAACCCTACCTTTTGTATAGAACGATGTCAGACGATACATTACGAGATAACAAAAAGGCAATCAGAAAATGAGATGGCCAAAGTGACAGGACGCAGTCTACCATCCGATCCGGATGAACTCTGCGAGGGCCCGAATACCTTGAAGCTAGGAAAAGCATCCCGCGACGCGACCTTCATCGAAAGATGGATGAGCTGTCTTGGGCGAGATATACAGACGTCGAAGCGAAAGAAAACAGCGTCGAAATCGTTATTTATCGTAGCACTTCGCTGACATTTCCTCAATTGTATTGTCGGTCAACGGTTGCTCCGTTAATGGGTAGCCTGCCTCACAAAAGCGTCCATTTCTCCCAAGCTAAACGTCTTATAGTGAAACCTAAACAAGTTTTCGCAGATATCTATCTGCCTGTTTGTGGGTAACAGAGTTCAAAGGAAAAAAAATAAAAGTTCAACCAACATTTGTCTTAAGGAGGCTCCATCACACTTTTCGAGCAGGGTCATAAAAACACTGCCGAATCGTCGTCGCGTTATAATGTTTGACAAACTCGCCCAACGCTCTGTTCTCCTACACTTCATCAAACGCAAATTTGATCGTAGGCGTCGGCGGCGTAAACTCGAGCGACGCAAAAAACCATGATAACGTGAACACGTCAGCACGTGACGTCACAGGTCGCGAAAATTGTGACCTCACATAACGTGACGTTACACAATGACGTCTTGCCGTGACATCATCACCTGGACAAAAGTGGACCGCTCAGGGAAGGGAGAAAACAAAGGGCAGATGGCAGGGAGGACGCCCCTCCGGTTGGGTATACCCAACACCGACTAAATTTCAAGGCTGAAGGGCTGCCGCAGTGACGTCAGAAGGTGGGCGCCCAGTTATCTTACTGAGCACGCTCAGTAAGATTTTTTTTCCACATCTTTTATTCGGCCCCATCTAGCCGCAGCAGCTGCGACTTCGGGGGCGTTGGTTCACCTGAAACGTGAACGAAACACTGGCTTTCCGCCGCATTCGCGGCGTAACTGGGCCCCAACCCTCTGACGTCATTGCGGCAGCCCTTCGGCCTTGAAATTCAGTCGGTGTTCGTATACCCTACGCGTGGGAAAGAGAAAAGATAACTTTCTGGCACGTTGCGACAATTGGCCGATCGGCGTCCGCCACGGTGGAGCAGTCGTTATGGTGTTCGGCTGCTGACCCGAAGGTCACGGATCATGACCCGGCCGCGGAGGTCGCATTTCGGCGAAGAGAAAATGGTTGAGGTCCGTGTGCTGTGCGATCTCAGCGCACGTTAGAGAACACCAGGTGGTTGAAATTTGCGGAGCCCTCGACTATAACGGCGTCTCTCATATACATCTCTTGGTTTTAATATGTAAAACCCGGAATAATAATAATAATAATAATAATAATAATAATAATAATAATAATAATAATAATAATAATAATAATAATAATAATAATAATCTATCTGTCTGTACATTTGTCTGTATGTCCGTCCTTCATCATCATTATCATTATCATCATCAGCCTGCCTACGTCCACTGCAGGACAAAGGCCTCTCCCATGTTCCGCCAGTGAACCCGGTCCTGTGCTTGCTGCTGCCAATTTATACCCGCAAACTTCTTAATCTCATCTGCCCACCTAACCTTCTGTCTCCCCCTAACCCACTTCCCTTCTCTGGGAATCCAGTCAGTTACCCTTAATGACCAGCGGTCATCCTGTCTACGCGCTACATGCCCGGCCCATGTCCATTTCCTCTTCTTGATTTCAACTATGATATCCTCAACCCCCGTTTGTTTCCCAATCCACTCTGCTCTCTTCTTGTCTCTTTAGGTTATACCTACCGTATTTCTTTCCCTTGCTCACCGCGTCGTCCTCAATTTAAGCTGAACCCTCTTTGTAAGTCTCCAGGTTTCTGTTCCGTAGCTAAGTACCCCTTATGTCCCCCCTTAACGGTACCCTAAACGGACCAAAGTGGCAAAACGATACTCCAAACGGCCGACCCCATCCACAGTGCCAACCAATATTTCTCAAGATTCAGTATTTATACTTGTGCAATTGTCAATTAAAAAACAATTATTGCGCACATCTGGGGCACCATTACAACACGTATATATTCTGTATGTGCGCCTTTTACTAGAAAAGGCATACATAAGTAATTATAAGGAGAGCAGCAGCGTTTATCACGCTGCGCTGACAATGTAACGCTTGCACAAAAAGACGAGTGTTTCCAACGCTTTGCTAAGACTACACGGTGGCACCTACCCGTCGCATTGCGTTCTACACATTATCACCTCTGAGACGGGCGCGCAGGCCGCGCGCTTCGTTTTCCAAGATAACTGCCAGATAGCGCTCATGTCTCACGTTGACGCTATACTGCATGCGCTCGTTCGCCTCCGCTGCCCGTTCGAGGCACTTTAACGCAGCGCCTCCAGAATACCAATCACCGATTTTCTTGCGCAGAACATCAAATAAACGTTTCGTTCACTCTCTCCAGACTAAAGACTATCGCTTTTCGACAACATTTGCAGTGTAACATGCAAATACGGGGCCAATTTTCCCCACCTTATTTCTCTTCAGTTCTTGCTATTATTCCCGCTACCCCGGACGCCACTCCACGTGCACTGCTCAGCTGTCCTCCACGAGAGAGGTACATGCCCGGGCGCGAAGAATTGTGATGCACTGTCGACGAACGTGCTAAATTCACATAACACAATTAAAACGCACTCAAGAGAGAGAATAAAATGAGGGAAAGGCAGGGAGGTTAACCAGAAAATGGAGCATCCGGTTTGCTACCCTGCACTAGGGGAAAAACGCACTCAATTTTACGTTTGAAGGAAGGGAATGAAGTAATGCGTTGTTTTGCGTGTTTAATCAAATATTTGTAATTTGTATGTAATTAAGTTCTATCATTCTACAGACAGTCAAGTTTCATTTTAATGTGAAAAAAAAATGAATTCATAAGCTCCTGATAGAATAGAATAAAATAGAATAGACGCTTATTTCATGAGCAATACAGATCATGAGGAGTGAGAGAAAAGGTTGCTTTTAAGCAGCTTGACAAAGCTCTCACCCCGTGTATTTTGGGACTCAGTAGACATTTGGCCACAGCTAGTTTCTATTAATACATCAATAAAATATATACAAGTCATTAAATTGACATGTTTGCACACTATTTTAATCAAGAAAAGTAGTACAAAAAGAAAACAATACAGTGAATAAATAGTATATGATGCTGCATACATCTTTATACAGTAATTATCTGTGAAAATTATCAATTTATTTCAGTTTATGACGGCGAAGTAAGTTCTCCGTTGTAATAATTTCGCAAGAGGCCTCCACTAAGGCATCTCTCAATCATATGATGGTTTCGGGACGTTAAACCCCGCATATCAATCAATCAATGTATTTTTTTGAGAAAATAAAAGTAATATTTTGACCTTGGTTTGCGAACGTGGCACGTAAAACGACAGATCGAAGACAGCAATGTCTTCACCAAAGTTATCGGATACGGTCATACGTCGAGGATTGCTTTCATGTAATGAATAATTTCTTCTCTTTTGGCTCCAAGCTGGCAATGCTGCCATAAGCAAATACCGCACACAAAGGTGGCCACCGCCGCTGAAGGGAATAAAAACGGTCTGCACTTAGATTTCCTAATCAAAGTGCGGCATTCACTACACGCGAATTTCTCAAACTTCGATTGATATCTGCGGTTTAACGTCCCAAAACCACAGTATCATTATGAGAGAGGCCGTAGTGGAGGGCTCCAGAAATTTCGACCACCTGGGATTGTTTAACGTGCACCCAAATCTGAGCACAGGGGCCCAAAGCATGTTCGCCTCCATCGGAAATGCAGCCGCCGCAGCCGGGATTCGATCCCGCGACCTGCGGGGCGGCAGCCGGGTACCTTAGCCACTAGACCACCGCTGCATGACACTTCTCAAACTTCGTTTGAGCCAGTCCACTTGAGCAATCAAAGCAGTGCTTTTTGACAAGGGCGCGCTTTATAGCGATCTGATAATACATTATGAAAATCGATTCACAAATGAACGTATTCGACACAGTATACAGTCTCTGGGACATGCACAGTCAGCAAAAGAGAACACGAGTGTCGTTTCCACGCTGCGAGACCCGATTTTTTTACTTTTCTTTCCTTCTTTTTCGACGGGCTTGTCGGTAAAATCAAAGCGGTATTTGCGCCGTGACGTTGACCTTCTCTAGAGAGGCTTCTTTTTTTTTTTTTGAAAAGTCAGTCCGTATATACCTGAAGTCTAATCTCGAGAGTATATCAGCCTAAGTGGATTCGCGCAGAAAAGCTAAAAGCTCCAAACGACCGCGCGTTGCGAGAATATATATATATATATATATATATATATATATATATATATATATATATATATATATATATATATATATATATATATATATATATATATATATATATATATTCCTCGTAGGTAGTTTCGTAAAACGAAAAGGTCACTACTCTATATAGCTTCCGAGGGTATGCGCCATCAATGACGCAGTCAAAAGAAAAGAAAAAAAAACGAGACGAAATTGCGTGGGCGAGATGGGCACACAGTAGATTTACTCAATCATCGATCGCTTTACAGTTATGCAAATTTGATTCGAACACGTGTAGGCACGTTAAGTACCTACTAGTCTTCCTTCGCCTGTAGTTCTACTCCTTTGTATATTAAAAAAATGCTTTGTTTTTCAAGCAGCCCACCCACGCATGTTCTGAATTGAGTTAAGCCATGTACTCGCTCTTCCATCCCGACTCCCACGCAATCGAGTGCGGCTCGTTTCGTTTAAACTCGAAATTAAAGCTGACGAACCATACCTGTACTTATTCGAAAGATGTTAGTCAAATATATTAATCAATCAATCATTTTATTCACTTTAGATAAGGTGGAGTACAGGACCAAAAGCTCAAGAGCTTGACGACGTCATGATTCCGTTTACAAGTTGACAAATCAGCAGGAATGGCAGTCAATCATGCACAACAAATATGAACAACTTATTATAACTAAGAAAGAAATACTAGATTCGCCGAGTGAATGAATGAATGAATGAATGAATGAATGAATGAATGAATGAATGAATGAATGAATGAATGAATGAGAACACTTTCGATTGTTCCAGCGAACGTATACCGAGACACCATTCGCACCGTGACGAAATGCTTGCGGTCACTAACCGAAGGAGAGGTGAGATAGCCGAAGGCGAGGTGGCATATCTGGGCACCCACGCAGGATCCTTGGTCCGTACTATATATACTCCGCTCTGTTGATGTCACGCGGAATGTTGCGATAAGTGCCCTTTCCGAGAGTTGCTTTGTCACCAGAGAACCGTGCGCACCTCCCACGCGTAGAACATCGCTCGGACGCGAATGAACGTGGCCATAGCCCAACGACTCAATACAATCTTTCACCAGTTCTTCTTTGCTTCTTTCTCTGATACTACCCACCATATTCACAAGAGAGAGATGGAAGATATAGTAGCTCGGTAAATAGAGAGAGATAAAGATGCAAGGAAAGGCAGGGAGGTTAACCGGACGCACATCCGGTTTGCTACCCTGCACCGGGGAAGGGATAAAAGGGAGAAAAGAAGTTGCAGAGAGATGAGAAGGTACACACAATCACGAGCACACTCGGGGAGCACACACAGCCTCCCCGAGTGTGCTCAACAGGCGGTCGCTTGTTGATAGTTCATACCGATAGTAGGGTGAAAACGCGTGCATGATATCATGAATCGTGGCCTTCTAGATTGTTTTGGTTAACAGCCTTTTGTTTAGTCCTTGTTAAACGTTTTCTTCTGTCCTTACACTTGCATTGGTGGTTAGCTGAAAGTCGGTGTTTGTGCGGTCTTGTGGCCTTTTATTTTATTTGTTCTGGTTAACGGCCTTTTGATAACTTTTTGTTGTTTCGGTTTCTACATCTGCTGTAGGCGCCTGGAGGCGGTTTATGAACGGAGAGACATTGCGCGGTCTCATAAGGTGCTTCGCCTATACCAGAACGCGTTCCCGTGACATCCTCCTGTCTCTATTCTCGGGACGAGACGGCGGCACCGAGAAGAAAACAAAAGGTCTTCCTCTTCAATGCGGCGCGCGGGCGTAGGTGGCCTGATTGGATCGCAACCGCCGAAGCGGAAGTCCTTTGTGTTCGTGTTCGCAGTGAAAACGTTATCCGCGATGTTGCTTAGCCGCGGCGTGAACAACGAGTGGGATTCGCGTTGTGTAAGGTGGCACACTATGTGAAAAAAAACCCGCACAGCCACATATTGTTGCAACTTCCTTCCGGCGCGAAAGTATACTTCTACATGACCTTTTCGAGATTCCGCAGACTCCAGGAAAGAACGGGACCCTTTCAGTTGGATTCAGTGGGGAAATAGAAAGACATGCCAGCGTATGGCAATCGTAAAAGAAAGTAAAACATGCAAAACACGGACAGCAAAGCAACGCAACAAAAACACCAACGCGATGCGCACTTGTGTTGTCTTGTTCTCCTGTGTACGAACATCCGGACTAATTTGGTGGTTATGGCAGTAAACTGCTGACCTGAAGGTCCCGGGATCGAATTCCGGCCGCGGCAACACCCTTTCGATGAAGGCGAAATGCTGGCGCACCATGTACAGTGCTCAACTCGGCTGTCTATAACGACGGAGCGTCGTTCGCGAAACAGCACGGGCGACATCTGCAGTCGCAAATACGCCACTTCTGTGCATGCGCGGCGCCAGCGATGTGCGTGCCTCGCAATACTGATCCCTATTTATCGCCGCTGATGCAACAACCACTTTGGCCGTCGAAAGCGCTCTAAGCGATTTCGCGAAAAACAAGAAAGAAAGACGAAGTAAAACCGTTGTCGCTGTGATATGATATCACGAAGCGAGACTACTTCCTCTTTGTCGTTTTATTTCGATTTTGTAATGTTGACAGCGCTTCGACGGCCACAGCAGTCATCGCGACCTCGGAGATAAATAAGGGTAGAAACTGCAAGGCAGGCGCATCATTGGCACCGCGCATGCTCAGATGTGGCGCATTTGCGACTGCAGATGTCGCTCGTGCTGTACTGCGCGCCATAGAGTTTCTCAAAATTAACTAGAGGGCACTCTGGCGCTGCGATCGTTCAGGGACCATGGGAATGATGGGTATAGTACACACATTTGCGTATAGTCTTCGTACTTGCGGGCGGCGAATCGTACTTGCGGCTTTGTTTATTGCTGTGTTTCGGTTTTGTTTTGAAAGAAAGAACGAACCCTTTTGAACTTAGGGACTTGATTCGAAATAGTAAGCTTAAAAGAATAAGGTTGTGAAGCGCAAACTGTGAACACTTGCTAAGTTATGTTTTCGTGAAAAAAAAAACAGCTCCAAGCCACACACGAACACACACGGAGCCAGAAACAGGCCAGAAGTACGAAAATTAGACAAACGTGTGTACTATACCCATCATTCCCACGCTCGTTGAAGTGCCGTGCGTTGCAGCTCCCATAGACACTAGCGCCAGAGTTCCCTCTAGTGTGTATTGTGGGAAACTCTATGCCGCGCGCAATGCTCCGTCGTTATAGACAGCCGAGCTGAGCACAGTACTATCTGCGTCAAATGAAACCCGAACAGCACCAAGCCTTCGCGAAGGTATAGTGCGCGCCGTCAAGTTATCTCGATTGACAGGCGTGCGCCTATTTGGCAGATGTGAGCATATATGCGTGCCTGTGCATGGTGACAAGTGGACAGCGCCCACTATACCATCACGAAGGCTCGTCTCTGTTGGGTTTAAACTTGACACCGTCAGTACCTCAAGTTTTAAAGAGCCCCAAATGGTTGAAATTCCAAGAGTCCTCAACCACGGCGTCTCTCGTAGTCATATTGCTTGATTGATTGGTTGATTGATTGATTGATTGATTGATTGATTTATTGATTGATATGTGGGGTTTAACGTCCCAAAACCACTATATGATTATGAGAGACGCCGTAGTGGAGGGCTCCGGAAATTTTGACCACCTAGGGTTCTTTAACGTGCACCCAAATCTGAGTACACGGGCCTACAACATTTCCGCCTCCATCGGAAATGCAGCCACCGCAGCCGGGATTCGAACCCGCGCCCTGTGGGTCAGCAGCCGAGTACCTTAGCCACTAGACCACCGCGGCGGGGCTCGTAGTCATATTGCGGTTCTGGGACCTAAATAGCCAGAAGTTATCGTGTTATTATTTATATTACTTTGTGTCTGTGTTTGCGCGTCTTACCTTGTGTTACGAAGAAACCCTTACCTACTATCGCTAAACTTCTTGTCGTTCATTGCAACTATAGACCAGTGTACAAGTGGAAAATGGCATTGCAGGTTACAAATGGCATCGCACGGCAAAATACACTGGACGTGTCCAGGATCTGTCATGGAACATGTCCTGGACATGTCAATTAGCCTCGCAATGACCTTGCACAAAACTCACCATTCACCGAGAGTTGCGTGATGCCACAGATATATATTCTATAAATGCAGCACGCCACAATGGCACAGTTTCGGTTAGACGGGCGTATTCACATGCGGATCTCGCTATAGCACGCAATAACAGGTAGCAACAACGGTAGTCCACGGAAACCTTTCGTCCGTGAGTTGGCCAGTGTTTCGAGACCGGCCCTTTTTGAGCACAGGACAAGCCGAAATCGTTGTTGCGCCCGCGCTCACCGAAACGCTATAGACAGCGCTGTTATTTACTTTACTTCCCTTCTTGCATTTTCTTCAACGCCTTTTTTTTATTCTCGATCATTCCCTTTTCCCAGTGCAGAGTTCCTTATTTTCAAGCACCGGTCCAAGAACTGGACAAACACTCTGTCTTGAAGGCAGGACGTGCGCACACGGTCGCCAGAAAGAAATGACGTCACCACAAAGGGCCGTGGCTTCTTGGTCATGTCTGAGTTTGCACGCCCAGCTTATTTCAAAGCAATGTATATATATATATATATATATATATATATGTTTTTCTTACACCGTATTTGGTATTGCAATCTTAGCTTACTGTCTTCATTGTTAAACACATCTTTGTCATTGTCCCACCTGCCTTGTATAGGGTACACTGGCCTCGTCAAGCTGTACATAAACGGCTTTGAGCCAGTGATCCTCTCCAGAACCTGTTCTTTCGGGGAAAATAAAAATGATTTGATCTTGATTTGATTTCTTGGAAAGTTTTCTTGAAAGAGTTTCTAGTGGATGAAAGCGATGCTTTTCTTGATTTTTGAAATTTGTAGTCAATCATGTTTTTGTATTAGTTGCACCTTGTTTATTATTGTCCCTTTGCCTGTTGTTTATTATACTCTAATTTGTCTTGTAGAGCAACTCGATTTCATAGTCAAGATGTCTCTTGTTAATTTGTTTGGTAGAAAACACGCATTTGTTTGTATTTGCCACCACTCGAATAAGGACTGTTTATATTTCTACTCTTTTATGCACACTTCTGGCAGTTCCTGTTCGACTATGGTACCCGTGTAAGATAACACGTGATGTTGTAATTTTCTGCGTACTGTACTTGCGGTATGTTTCTGCTTTGCTGCCAGGGTGCCACGACCAAGTCGGGCATTTACGCAGCCTTTAGTCGTGTCCCCCAAGGCAATCTTGTTCAATTTTGCCTTGAATAAAGCAAACCAAACCAAACCAATTGGCTCAGCTCTGTGTTGTTCTGAACTGGCTAATGTCTCCGTCTTTCCGCCTCTTTCCTTCTCCTTTAGTCGAAGACGTGACATAAACGGCAAACGCAATCAACTGTTGCTCTAGTAAGACACGATGTTATTTTTATTTTTCTATTTTTTTAAAGCGGCGTTGCGAAACTAAACAAACACTGACCTGTAGCTGCTGCACTAGCCTGGTGAGTGGTTCCACGCCGTGCTTCTGACATGACGCCCGGTACGCCTCCAGCAGGTCCTCGGACTTGGAGACGGGTGCTGTGGCAGAAGAGGGAAGAGAGTCTACGTATAAGAACCACGAATGGAAAATCGAAAAGAAAGAGAGAGGAAAAAAGTTCGACACCACTTTGCACTAATTATAACACTTGAAGGCTAAAACCAGCTACCAACTTGGTACTGCATTAGGTAATATCAATCAGACACTTCGATCGTAGCCACTTAATATAAGAAGGGTAATTTCAAGAGGTCCCACGGCCATGGTATCTTTAGAGTCATCGCATGTTCTGCGGATTTGTGTTATTCGTAAATTTCGGATCGTTTACGTCCTATGTTCGACAAATCCAAGAGCTAAGGAGCGACGGGCGCTTTATTTGTGCGCAAAAAGAAAAAAATCCCCTTAAATCATTCCAACATAAGATTTACACTACAGGGGACCAGGGCTCGTATTCCCAGAAGTACCCGAAGCTAAGCATTTTCATGGGGGAATATTTTGGCCAGTAAAAGTACGGCACATATCATCAACAAAGCCGGTTGGCTAACGGTAAAACCCGCTAACGACAGACCAGTATTGTGAATTTGGACCCGGACAGTGCGCAAGTCGTAACCAGCTGCATTGTGAGACACACGTTTTAAACTACCTTGACATCCTCAAGCGAATAAAACCTCCCCACAAATTCTGCCGAGAGGTTTTATATTTTGAGAATCTTCGTACCTCTTCTGACACGACTTGAATTTTAGCAGAGTTTTCCTGAGAATTTCGAGTGTTTTGAATCAGCAGTTGATCTTAATCCATATCATCATCATCATCATCATCAGCCTGACTACGTCCACTGCAAGACAAAGGCCTCTCCCATGTTCCGCCAGTTAACCCGGTCCTGTGCTTGCTGCTGCCAATTTATACCCGCAAACTTCTTAATCTCATCTGCCCACCTAACCTTCTGTCTCCCCTTAACCCGCTTCCTTTCTCTGGGAATCCAGTCAGTTACCCTTAATGACCAGCGGTTATCCTGTCTACGCGCTACATGTCCTGCCCATGTCCATTTCTTCCACACACACACACACACACACACACACACACACTATATATATATATATATATATATATATATATATATATATAATGATCGCCTTTTTTCCGTCTTTTTATGGCAGGGCTGCCACTCATAGATGGCGCCACGAGGATGATGTAAAAAGACGATATATAAGGAACCCACAAAGTCACTCTATATGGTTTATACAGCATATTTTGTTTGGAATGGGACGCCGACTACCACGAACAGACGACAGGATAACGAATGATCCCGGCAGGATCGTGCGAACAAAAAAGAAAAAGAGCGAAACTAAGGTAAAACAAAATGCCGGACGGACGGAAAAGTTGACAGCGATGAACTGCCGGAGTGGAGCGGAACAATGAGACGAAGATGCGTCGGACAAGAACAAAAAAAAGCGAACAAAAAAAACGAGAAGCGAATAAACAAAACGATCGAACGTAAACGCACGTGGAGCGTAGAAAACGACCCCGGCCGCGCAACCGAACGGGAAACGCGAATACGCGCGCAACGCGAGAACCAGCGAGAACCAGCGAGAACCAGCGAGAACACACAAAGGAAGTGCGAGCGGCTCGATCGTCTCTAGCTAAGCTGTACTACGTACGCTCCCATTCATCGCGGACGATCGCAAACAATCGCGCAACCCTAGCACGCAATCTCGTGAACGCGTCGTATTGCTTTCCCTCTCTCTCCCCGACCAGCGCATCGACGAACGCGACGCCCGCGAGAACAAAAGGAAACACACGAAACCAACGAAACCCGAACGCCTCTCGTATACGTCCGCGTGATGTGCAATGCGACCGCAGCGGCGCGCGACGGCGGCGACCGGCGAAAGCCGGTCCGCGCGCGATGATAAACGGCTGCCGCAACGAACAGTGCGCTGTAATGAACTTTGGCGCTAGTGTCTATGGGAATTGCAACGCGTGACGCTTCAGCCGTCATGGGAATTCGGGTTAGTAGTAGTAGTAGTATGCGGATTTGTACGAGCTTCCTTATTTCGACTCCGTCTGGCTCCGTGTGGTCCGGAGCCGCTTTGTCGCGAGACGTATAGTTCAGCAAATGTTGAGTAGTTCTACTTCACCCCCTTGAACTTCAGGCTGACCAATCCAAGTCACGGGTTTGATACCGGCCGCGGCGCTCGTATTTCGATGGAGACGAAATGGGAGATGTTCTGCGAGTCGTTAGTGCATCTTAGAAAGCAACTGGAGGCCAAATTTTCAGGAGCCCTCCGCTGCGGCGTACCTAATAATGACATCATGGTTTTGGCGCACAGGACCACAGATATTAGATTCTTACCTCTACAGTCACAAACTTAACTTTTTCAAAGTTAACGCCTGCATACGACTCTTCGATGGTATTATAATTATCTCCAAGAGAGAAAATAACTTGTATCTTTAATAATGTGGCATGTTATTATTATTACTGCTGCTGCTGCTGCTGCTGTTGTTGTTATTGTTGTTGTTGTTGTTGTTGTTGTTGTTGTTGTTGTTGTTGTTGTTGTTTTCGTCATCAATTTAGTTCGCCGTTTAGTATTTACCGATATGACTACTCCGAAACACTTATTTCTTCGCAGCGTGTGTAAAACCCGACTTGCACGCTCTATGCGACAAAATAAGCACCCACGTACCTCGGCCTAATGTGCGAGCCACTTCGATAAATCCCCTCGGGCGTCTACGAGCTATAGGAACGAAAGGCACAAGGCACTCGTGAAGCGCGGGCAAGAAACACTCATCTAGGCACGGTTCGCGTAAATTAGCCCCCCCCCCCCCCACACACACACCAGATGTACACATGCGAAGCAACGAACAGTGCGAAACGACTGACATAGTGTTTCGCGAGAACACGACATATATAGCCAGCGCAGTTGACAACAGTTGCCACGTATAAAGTCTGAGTACGGTATTTAGCGTTTGGTTCAATTCGCCTCCTAAGTGCATTTCACTTTACAAAGGATTCTAGGTCATTGGCCGAGCCCATTCTCAGCCCAGAAGGCTTTGAAAGCTTTGCTGCGCTTTTTGCGGACAACTGGCCTCAGAGACACTCTTTAGTGTCTTATACTCTTATTCCCTTTCCTCTGTCGCAATTTCTTTTGTAATTTCTCTCTCTCTTCGCAACACTTCTATTTACCATCTTTTATTCCCCTCACCCCTTTCCCCTGCACAGGGTAGCCAGCCGGTCTAAGAACTGGCTAACCTCCCTGTCTTTCCGCTTAAACTTTCTTCCTCCTCCTCCAAATTCTTGGATCAAGTTATGTGGGACAACCTGTATAATATAGTACGCGGATTCGTACAAGCTTCCTTATTTCGACTCCGTTTGGCTCCATGTGGTTCGGAGCCGCATTGTCGCAAGGCGAAGTTCAACAAATGTTGAACAGTTCCACTTCGCCACCCTAACATTTTAGGTGGCGAAGTGGAACCAGCATATCCCCTTCCTCTAGCGCCATCCTGCGGCACAGAAGTTTCTCCCGACGCATGTCGTTACGCGCGTTATACGTGTTCTCAGAAGGCGGCAAGCTATAGCTTTAAGCACTTCCTCTCGAATCAGAATAAAACCTGTCGTTAAATTCCGAACAAGCGCCCTCCCTGCGGTGAACTATAATACAAGACGGTCGAGGTAGGGCCCCTTTGCTCGGTCGTGGAGCAATAATTCATGACGGCAAAAGAAGAGGCACTACGAAATTCAAAAAAAAATACACACCCGTGCTTCTAATCAAATGCTTCACTAAGTGCGAACGTATTTAATGTTTCGAAATGGTGAACGAAACAGTGAACGTGGTAAGATTGGAGGACGGATCACTTGCTCTGTGATTGGAACGTATCCATATCTCTAAAGAAAAAAAAAAGAGAGGGGGGAGGGGGACTTGCTCGGTAGTTTATGGTATACATTATCGATGCTTACCAATTAGGTCCGCAGAGTGTACCGAGATGAAAAAAATTGCCCGCAGCTTCCCTCGGGGGAACACTGAGGAGGATGCGGAGCATATAATTGGTTAACGGGGTGTTAAAGTGCGACTTACTTGGGTCGATGGCTGAATTGGTTAACGTGGTTGTGAAATGGGGTGTTAAATTGCGACTTACTTGGGTCGATGGCTAAATTGGTTAACGTGGTTGTAGGAGGGGGTGTTAAATGAGTGAACACGTACACACGTATGCGAAAGGGCGGCGCTGGTCGAAGGGACGTCGATCATTGTGTTTGTGGATTCGTTGGAATTCATTTCACCGCGACCTTGGACGTCGACGCGCCGTACAAATCAACCGACGAGCGGCAACTGAGCGAGCGAGCGCCGACCTTGAGTATATATACAGCGCGACGGCGCATGCACTGTCAGCTGTTGAATGTTCTCGAAGCGCGACGGCGCATGCGCGTCCACTGGAGAATCAGGAGAATTGTAGATGTCGAACGCGGTGTGTAGAGGAGGAAGGGTGCACAGATGGTGGAGGAGTGAAGCGCGCGCGGTGTGTAGAGGAGGAAGGGATGCACAGATGGTGGAAGAAGGAGGAGGAAGCTTGCGGACGGCGCCGCACTACAAGCCTCGAGTATTAGATGCTCCGCATCTAAAAGTGATATACACAGCAAAACCCAATTCCGCTTGTTAACGAACACAAAAGAGGTGAAGTGTTCAGCCTTCACGTTGCATCGTGCTCGACAGCCAACCTATAGGTCGTGGGTTCGAATACCGGCCGCGGGGCGCCGCCTTTTCGACGGAGGTACAAACTCCCGAAGTCCACATGCTCAGTAAAGACCCTCGGGTGGCTAAACATTTGTGGAGTCCCTTGACTACACGGCGTCCTATCTGATCATATCGTGGTTTTCGGAGGTTAAAAACCCCAACAAGTGAACGGTTGCAGCACGGGAAGGCACGAGCGCATACGAGATGCTGGTTTGATTTGTATATGGGGTTTAACGTCCCGAAACCACCATACGATTATGAGAGACGCCGTAGTGGAGTGCTCCGGAAATTTATACCACCTGGGGTTCTTTAACGTGCACCCAAATCCGAGCACACGGGCCTACAACATTTCCGTCTCCACGGGACAAGCAGCCGCCGCAGCCGGGATTCGATCCCGCGACCTGCGGGTCAGCAGCCGAATAGCTTAGCCACTAGACCACCACGGCGGGGCTACGTGATGCTGTTCAAAGGACGAAGTCTGGACTTACAATTGAAGTTAACCAAAAGAAGGTGTTCACTTCATATTGTTATAATGAACCAAATGGCCCATAAAGCCGCACTTTTAATGAGTACGAGTTACCGTCCATATATATACTGATATTACCTAGTGTGCATACAAGTGGAGTGCTGAAGTGCCGATGGAACCAAAGGTCATATATACGTCTATCTTGCGTTAGGTGTTGTGCAACGTTCTACCACGCAGGTTTGTAAGCCCAACGCATCGTTGATAAAGGGGGCGTTGGTAAATCTTCTTGCGTTCAACAGTGTTTATTTATGCGGTATATGCAGTATGTTCAACAGGTGTTTCGACGACCTGTCGCCGGCGCAGCAAGACTTCAATCGCTATAATGCGCCAAGAAACTCTAACTGAGCGTGACCAACGAAGGAACGTTATAGGCAGATAGATAACTGGCTAGCAATGTAAATGACCATGTAAACAACTCCCGAACAACCAAGCAAGTAACGAATTGATCATCTGATTAACGGCGTGCTCGGTACACCTGTGTCACTGTACAGACTGACTGCAGGTGGAGGTTGTTTTTAATTCTTAGGTAGTCACAAACGATACCGGTTATTGAAATTCACTTTCGAAATTCCCTGTCACGTGCTCCCATTACGTAATTCGCGGTGAAAGAGAGAGAGAGAGAAAGATGCAAGGAGTAGCAGGGAGGTTAACCGGACGCACGTCCGGTTTGCTACCCTGTACTGGGGAAAGGTATGAAAGGGAAAATAGATAGGAGAGAGGGAAGAAAGACACACATAATCACGAGCACATTCGGGGGAGCACACGCAGTCCTCAGGCGCTCGCTCAGATTTGTTGCGTTCAAGTACTGTCTCCATACGGCTGCTAAAATAGAGTTGCCTCTTGCTCGTTGACACCGAAGCGACATCTCTGGGCAGGCATGCGTAAAATGTCGCAAGGAGAAGGGAAGGGGTGGTGGTTGCATGTCCGAGCGAGAGGAGGTGTGAAGAAGAAGGCAAGGGATTCCGGAATCTTGGCAACGCGCGCTTGGAACGCGCTTCTCGTTACACGGCCCCGTGTGTCTCAACTGTCTACTCACACAAACACGCGCCTCTATATATATATAAACACCAGAGGCTGTTGCCGGGCTAACAAAAAGGTTTCCAGGACTGTTTCTGCGCTAAACGTGTTGTTACCGCGCCGCTGGCGTTACTTGTTGTACCCCCCCCCCCCCCCCCACGGTTTCCCGAACCGGTAGGTATTCATGCATCAGAAGGTTACAACTTTCTGTTGCCTCCTGGTGTACTGCGGCGAAGAAGAAAAAAAAGGGTGTTTGTCGTCCCCGTTTCTTTCTACGCAGTACACTAGGAACAATGACAATAGGTCATTGTCGTCCCTGTTTTCTTCAGCGCAGTACACCACCCTGTAAATCGGAAAACGTGCGCGTATCTTATACGTGCACCGCAAGTAAAGGGTGGTAGATACCAAACACGGCAGTTGAATTTAGCGAGTTATCACCGTCGGCTTCAGTGTCAACAACATACCCCGTTCAAAAAAAAAAGGGGGGGGGGGCGATGAGGCTGGCAGGACGATACTGTCATTAAAAGCAGCTCGATCAATCAAGACTCGGCTTACCAACCAAGCAATCAAAGCCACAAAATAAATGAGGTTGCAGTCGCCACGCTAACAATTCTAGTCAACGTACACCGACCGCGTCGCTTCAGACGATAAAAGCAAAAGCGTTGTGCTTCGGACGCGATAGGGTGACACGGATCATCAATCAGCATAACTGGACGACGATCCGCGAACGGTGCCCGAATCCGGCAGCTGCTCGGCCATGTGCCCGTCATCAATACTCGTTACCCGCTGCTTGGCGGCGCTGCGGTCGCGATACGCGTGTGTTCCGTGGAGATGAACGGAAGCGAGACAAATCGAAGCCCGCGCAGCCAAGACTCCGTGTACCGGAAATTGTGTGTGCAGTGCAAACATTGCCTCAGAGAACAGGTGACTCGAGCGTTAGGTGCGCTGGTAACCACAGGGACCTTAGATGCAATCCGCACTGGAAACCTCTCATCTAAAATACAGCTAATTGACAACGAAAGTAATGTCGTATAGCGTGCAGAGCACTGGCGTAAGGTACAAATAGTTGCAAATTTATGCAAATAGACATGCAGAATTTTCAATCCCTTATGTGTGTAATAGAGCCCACATGCAAACACACTCACGAACATACGTAGGGCATGGTTACACCTCTTCCCCCTTTAATAAATTGTTGGCTACATAATCTGTATTCGCACAGAAAACCAGTGAATGCCTTACTCAACTTTTTGCGTGGTAGTGGCCCATTGAATAGGCTATAGCACACCAGCTCACTTTCTTTTCCTTTCTCTCTCGCGCGTCTATTTCACTTTTCGCTTTCTTTCCGATTTTTATTCCCCATTTTCCTTTTCCTTAGTGCAGGGTAGATAACCGGATGCTCCCAGTTCTGATTAACCTCCCTGCTTTTAACTCATTTTTTTCTCTCTCTATACTGCCACAAAGAGTGAACATTCTGCGGCGTAGAATTAAGTAAGATCATACTCTCGGAAACAACAACGTTTCTGCGGGAGAACTCTGGAGCGGAGGCGTAAGCAGAAATTTTCTTTCGGGTGGCGAGGTGGGAGGGGGGGAGTGACCCCCCTCCCTTACCACGCCACCCGAAAGAAAATTCTCCTGTCCTTGACTTGTAGTTGGGCCCGGCCAAGTCGAGTGTCATGTTGTGCTCAGTATGACATAGCAAAGAGAAAGAATCGGGGAAGGAGGTGGCCCCACGGCTAGTTAAGCCACTGCTCTAGAGCGCTCCCATACCTTGTGAAGCCGGAAGCCAGTAGCTGCGGCTACACGTTTTGCGTCGGCCACTCTAACGTCGTTTTCATGCCCATGGATTCGCACTTCTGTGGGCTTTGGCGTGGCGCTACCTCGATTACCACTTTTACTCCAGCGAGTGGTGGTGGTGGTAGTGGTTAGAAGGAAGAGGAAAAAGGCACCTAATTTCTGTCTGCCTTCAGGCGACACGGCGCAGTGCCTTATAGGGGTGGGGGGAAGGCGGGATAAAAAGAATAGAACGAAAATAGATGAATAAATAGAGAGGCAAGCGACGGAAAATAGAAGGAGATAGGAAAGTGGGGATCCGGTCGAAGCTGTCCAAGGCCGGGGTGCCACAATGCGAGAGCTGCGCGGCTTCAGGAGACCGCGGAGGGCGAACCGTCGGCGGGAGCTACGCTGAAGTCGGAGATCGCGAGGGCACAACCGTCCAGCTTGAAATCCTGCGAGCGAATCCCAGCGAGTGGCCGACGCGAGTCCTTTCAATAGCGATGCAAATGACAAGTGCTGATGACGGCGCCAGCGTGATCTCGACGTCACGAGACAAAGGGAGCACAACGATTGGTTGGAACTACGACTGGTTGAAGCACTACGATTGGTTGGAACACTACGATTGGTTGGAGCACTACGATTGGTTGGAGCACTACGATTGGTTGGAGCACTACGATTGGCCGAGTATCGCGAAGTTTGTGAAAGGGGCGTCGGCCGTGTTGAGGGAAATCGAAAATTGTAGTTGTACGCATCTTCTGTCAACGGACGCAATCAACCAAAGCCGAGTCGTGTGCAGCTTCGCCAAGTTCTCCGACAAGCTATACGTGGGAGCTATTCTCGCGGTGTCCGTCTAGTGGACATGTCCACTTCGGAGGAGTGAATTCAGTTACTCGACAAAGTGGTGAACCGTGAAGTCACGGCACTCTTGACTTGGTCGACGCAATGAACACACCAGTTCATCGCGTAAAGAGAACGAAAGTGGACGAAATGTAGAGTAACAGTACTCTTCAACAAACTTGGCAAGTCTGAACTTGCGTATGAACTTGCTGAGGTGTTGAGAGTGATGCAAGAGAATGCCAACTGACCTTCGGGGTGCTTCAGGCGGGCGGCCGCTTTAAACCTAATTTAAGTGCTGGCGTGACTTAAAGCTCATGCATAACCTTCGAGACGTGCGTCCGGAAACGGATCTCTGCGAACAACATTCATTGTGGCGGAACGCATTCCATACGTTTCTCATTTGTGTCGAGAGTTGCGAAAGCTTCGTGACGTCAAATTGAGCTTGTGGATGAAAGGCCGAAAAAAGGCAGCACGCTGATCGGCGAGCTTCAGTCGAAAAGTGCCGGCCGAAGTGGACAATCCACTAAGTGGACACGACGAGAATCGGCCTCCACATTTGCATGACCAAATGTGGGCAATCAAGCGGGCCCAGACAGCGGAGGAAAGGCTATAATAGCCTCACCCGCACATAATGCCCGGGCAGCCTGAGCCGGGGCAGAAAATTTTGCACGAGCTTTCTTTAATAAGCTCTGTGTCGCCGTCCCTCCGTCAGTCCATCCGTGCTATAGGAACGTCTAATGAAGTTCCTACGAGACTAGAACAATCGGGTAACAGCTAGAGGAATAGGACAAACGGATTCAGGCAGACGAAGCCCTTGCCTGTCTCTGTCTCTCTGCACTGTCCATTGCATTGTGGCTTCATTCTTATAGTATGCACCAACCAGTTTAAGTCAACACTTCTGAAGAAGCTTTCGTTTTTTTTAAATATAATTTTCAACAGTGTCTATTTCTTCGGCATACCACAACAGAGAGATGACTATGAAGATCGGGAGGCTAACCAGATTTCAGAATCCGTTTTGATACCCAGCTATTTTCCCACCTCTGCACATCTAAGTTCCCTTCCCAGCGTCTATCTACGAAGCACACACAGTAGACGCCCCTAAATACCAATACTACCGCAGCTGCCGACCCAAAACATTCGAACAGGCACCAAGGATATACGCGTGAAAAGCGTGCACAAACAACCAATAAACACAACGATACTACACAGTGTGTGTCGTAAACACACGGATGAGTATCCTTATCATGCAACATCAGTGGGTGCACTAAGTGTGCACATCAAGACAAAAGAAAAAAAAAAACTAGAAGTGACCATCGGCGACAAACAGAAAGCGAGATCGGTGAAAATGTTATGCACCGCAGTAAAATTTTCTCGAAAAAAAAAATGCCGCGAGAACCTCTTTCGCTTGTATCGAATCCCCGCACAAATCCTAACATGTTAGAAGTTCGCTTCATGATTCGAATCACTGCAATCACGCGGGTTTTTCTTGTTACATTTTTTTTTATTTTCGCGAAGAGGCATTACACGACAGTAGCGCATGCAAACTATAGCCTTCTGAACACAGCCATGACGTCGATGCTCATATCCAGCAGAGAGCGATGTCGCTCCCGAAATTAAGACCAACCAACAAAAGAAAAAAAAAGGGGGGGGGGGAGAAAGGCTAGGCACGACAACGTGCTATAATATTACTGCAGCCTACATTAGAAAATGCGCTCGCCAGTTTTTGCTCGATATAAGAAAGAAAGAAAGAAAGAAAGAAAGAAAGAAAGAAAGAAGAAGAAAGAAGAAAGAGAGAAGAAAGAAAGAAGAAAGAAGAAAGAAAGAAAGAAAGAAAGAAAGAAAGAAAGAAAGAAAGAAAGAAAGAAAAGAAAGAAAGAAAGAAAGCGCACGCCAGGACATTCGTGGAGATACAGAGTTGCAGAGAGCGAGGTATTTTTAACGGCTCCGTTGCGAGTATCGTAATTTATGTACACGCGTGAAACCGACGGACACCTCGACTCGAGCGCGGCGTCGTAATGGAGGAGATTCGTGACGCCATAAAGACGGCCATAACGCGGTTACGCAGAAGGCGCTGGCACGAGCGAGGGCGGTTTATGTTCCGTTTTGTCGACTCCGCTGCGCAACGCGCAAAGGAAGGCCGTGTGTATGCTGCGGTGCACACTTCCAGTGTTGATCGGCAACGTGGAAGAGAGACTGCGTCGTTTCACGATGAGCGAGAAAGAGAAGGAATAAAAAGGAAAGAGGGATCGGACATTGTGAGCCACTAGAATGCGTCGCGCTCAAAATCAATAACAACTATCACACTTTAAATAGAGACAGACAGACAGACAGACGGACGGACGGACGGACGGACGAAGCAAGAAGAAGAGAGAAGAAGAAGAAGAAGAAGAAGAAGAAGAAGAAGAAGAAGAAGAGAAGAAGAAGAAGAAGAAGAAGAAGAAGAAGAAGAAGAAGAAGAAGAAGAAGAAGCTGATGATGATGATGATGGTGGTGGTGGTGGTGATGATGATGATAATGATGATGAGGAGGAGGAGGAGGAGGAGGAGGAGGAGGAGGAGGAGGAGGAATGGGAGGATGAGGAGGAGGAGCATGATGATGCCCCAACAAGGGACTGGCCAAGAACTTGATTGACACGAATTGTTAGACACCCGCCGCGGTGGTCTAGAGGCTAAGGTATTCGGCTGCTAACCTGAAGGTCGCGGGATCGAATCCCGGCTGCGGCGGCTGCAATTTCGTATGGAGGCGTAAATGCTGTGTGTCTATGTGTTCGGATTTGGGTGCACGGTAAAGAACCCCAAGTGGTCGAAATTTCTAGAGCCCTCCAGTACGGCGTCTCTCATAATCATATGGTGGTTTTGGAACGTTAAACTCCACATATCAATAAATAAATAAATAAATAAATAAATAAATAAATCGGATTTTTAAACATTTCAAGTACTAAATATCAATAAAAAGGCAGAAGAAATAGTTATATTTTTTCTTCTCACTTAATGTACTTACAGCTTTCCTTCACCCTCTGCAAGCTATTATGCAACTAACGTGGTCTTGCATAGCCTCCGTGATCGGCACATCATTTCACCAACGCACATTGTCATGCGGCGATGTCATCACGCGAGTTGGCGTCGCAAACGTAACAGCGACGTCACGATAAAGACAGTGATGTCACAAATTTGGAGGATATTCGAAATCGTGATGACGTAATTACATGATGCCGTAATCAAATGAACGACTGTGTGCATAACATCAGCCGTTTTAAACCATCACAGAATGGCCACTTCAAGCAAGTGCCCACTACGCCATAATTATTAATTTTACGAATCAGCGAAGGGCCCAATAAGCGTCCGTACGGCAGCACGCGAACCTACGCAGATCAACACTTTGTTGATTGATTGATTGATTGATATGTGGGGTTTAACGTCTCAAAACCACCACATGATTATGAGAGACGCCGTAGTGGAGGGCTCCGGAAATCTCGACCACCTGGGGTTCTTTAACGTGCACCCAAATCAGAGCACACGGGCCTACAACATTTCCGCCTCCATCGGAAATGCAGCCGCCGCAGCCGGGATTCGAACCCGCGACCTGCGGGTCAGCAGCCGAGTACCTTAGCCACTAGACCACCACGGCGGGGCTCAACACTTTGTTTATTCTTTAGCTGCTGAATAAGAATAACAACAACGTCAGGGTTGAAATTTCGACGTCTATATTATTTTTCTTTTCCACGATAATTAAACAGCGTCCCGTAATCTGGATCCTAGAAACTATTTTCCTAACACAAGAAATAATAAATGTTTAAGCAATGCGACCGGTATGGTCTGAGCTGAAACGCAAATTGGAAACCGGAAATCATGGGTACTGCCGCTAATCATAGCAGAGCAAGCGCTTGCACATTTTATAGTGCTCTTTCTTTTTCTGCGCTCTTCTAATCAACACTTCGGCACCAATCTTAACTTTCAGAAGGCGATGTTTGGTTTTCAAGTCTTCCAGGAAGACATTGTTGTTTGTTTGTATTGTTTGTTTGTTAATTAACAAAAAGAAGAAGCCTGCTTCACGAGTTCTAGCAATGCAAATTTACTAAATGTAAAAACATTTTAATATTACATTTTTTATCGACGTACTTCGAAACTGTTTAAGTTCACTCCTGCTTAACGAAACTTGACCATGCAGTGAACATTCATTCCATTTCGTAGAACACGGCGTAACGGTTCCGGATATCTGGCGTGGTAACGCAGAATGTTACTGAACATCTTGCAGATTCTGCAGGATATATATTAGCAATATATTGAATAACAGGGTAGTTTAATTTCTATACAATGACGTATAGCTAGATACAGTGAACCTTCATTTGTACGAACGTCGGTTTAACGAATATTTTAGATTTGCAAACTTTCGGGAAATCCCCGTGCGCTTTCTTATGCATTATGTGCAAAAAAATATTCAGGTTAAACGAACTTTCATATTCTTATTTTGATGAAGCAGCGCACAAAAGGAAACCGACACACACACGCACACACACACACACACACACACACACACACACACACACACACCTTTTAAGGTTACCCCCTTGAAATTTATCTTTCAGGTGCCATATACTTGAATCACATAAGACTTATGTATAGCGCAATAATAATAATAATAATAATAATAATAATAATAATAATAATAATAATAATAATAATAATAATAATAATAATGATGATATTATTATTATTATTATTATTATTATTATTATTATTATTATTATTATTATTATTACACACTTATGGTATTTAATCTTCATCAATGTCAGTGCGCATATGCGTGTTTTTGAAGATTATCTGGGTCAATCGAGAATAAATCATGAAATGCAATTCAGCGCTTGTGTTTGCGTTCTTTATGTGTGTGCGCGTTTGTTTTCTTCTGCGCGCTGCTTCATGAAAAGTTAATGGCTTCCCCAACAAGATCACCAGTACTTATCAATCAATAAATAAATCAATGAAATAGAATGAAGAAACTTCCTTTTAGTCCTTCAGGACGCGCTTAGCGCGTAGCGGGCGCCCCCGTATTGGGGCTCAATCAATCAATCGACCACTTTATTTCTCTATATGTGTCTATATAGTGAATGTTTCAGCTGAACGAACTTCATTTTCGAAATCAGTTAACGAAAGTTTCACGCTCTGCAGTACTGAAGTAGCCGATGCATCCGGCTTTCAAATCGCCAATCCATCAGTGGCGGTGAAACATCGCTTGCGCATGCAGCGCTACCAAGGCAAAGCGGTCGAGCGGATGACTAGAACGGACCACGCATGGCCTCCGAGATTTCGAGCGCGCGGCGTGCGCACCCGCCATCTAAGAGGCCATGGTGCACGTGCGTTTAAGTGCCTATGCAGGGCTATCAGATATGTGATTTCTTTCCAGCATTCCTCCAAAAAAAAAAGACTGCGACAAAGAATATGTAATGGCTGAATCCAATTCAGATCCTTTATCGGCAGCCGAGACTGTAGGATCTATTGGAAAGTTCCGAGGCTTCGTGTCGTAGCAACAAGCTGTGCCACAGTTCAGAGGGTTCACAAAAACGCCAACTTTGTAGACAGTTTCGCCTCTTTTTGCGTTTTAAGGACACTAATCCAATTAAAAATAAGGAATTATTTTTTTCTGAATTACTTTCAAAATAAAAGCGCATCACACGTTTTATTTAATTTATGCGATACTGTTTCAAATTATAGTGAATATTTAGTTTAGTAAACTTTCATGGGTGCTATGGGAACTATTTTCATGGGTGCCTTCAAGTTCAGCGATTGCGAGTTGAATGTGTATCTATAGACAATTCTGTTAAGTTCCAAGCACAAAAGGACGTCCGAAAATACATGCCGCAATACATTCTTAAAAGGATCGACCACTTTTTAGCTCAATTTTCTTCTTTTGTTGCACAAATTACCGGTTACGACGGCGTAACTGACGCGTCGATATGGAACAACGCCGCCCACAGAAGATATGCGGTTACAGATAAACAAATACGACCCCCCCCCCCTCCTCCAAGCAGAAATAAATAAATGAAAAGAAAGGAGGTTCATCGGCGGGTTCATTGAAAAACACATCTTCGCAATCTCCACCGCCAATATTTACACTACCGGGTCAGCGCGGCTTGCTCCTTATCTCCATAATCTGGCTGCCCTATCATTATAGTCCCGTTTTTTCTACGACACAGTACTTTCTTTTTCTTATCATTTACTTCTCTCGCCAGGCATTACAAAACTCTTTAACCACTACTCTAATTGTCACTTTGTTACTTTCTTTGTTTTCAATGGAGTTTTTGTTGACGCGTAACTTAATAGCCCGTGCGATTTTTCGCAATTGGTATACCGAATGGCTATTACTCCCTGACCGACGTTGAACAGCCAGTAAGACTTAGACGAATGTTTACACAGCAATGTGAAGCGTACGCATAATAGCAGCGCACGGTCATCACTATGCGACGAGAAAAAAAAAAACAAATCCGTATTTACAGCGAGCAATCACCGGCCAAATAAGTGGCACGGTCAATATAATATATCGGACTGACCTCCCTACCATCCTCTGGATCGTCCCGTTCTCGACGACACAATTTCTTTTCTTTATTATTATTGCCTTTTCTGTGTGCGCTTGTGTCAAGAATGGATGCCATCTGGACAACAGGTAAAAAAAAAGGCGATTCCTCGAATTCCCTTATCAATGTCGGGTCGTCGGGGTAACGCGGGCAAAAGGACAATGTAGGCAAAGGGAAAACACAGGCAAATGGACCACGTAGGCAAAGGAACAACAATCACATAAAGGAGTCGCACGTAAAGAAGTCAGAATTACAGGGCGACTGCGACAGATAGATATAGTGCAGGTTATGTCAATGTTTATAGGTCACAGAGCGTGATATAAGAGAAGCGGGCGTAGGCCAGGGAGAGAGAGAACGGGCCCAGTCGTGTTAAACGGAACTACGGGCACATCGAGTTCGGCGTGTGCCTTGGGTAACGGCGATTCATTATTCCCTCTTCTTCATTTCGTTACTCTTCGTATAGTTACAGTTACGTGCAGCGGATATCATTACGTTGTGCAGTGTTACGTCGTCTCACGACCGGGGTTATGGGAGGCCAATATTTGGTTTCTCCTTCACGCCTTCTGCGAAAACAATGACGTCCGTTACAAAAGAATTTCTCGCGGGTTGTGCAATATTAACAAGAACAAAATAAACAACTCCCAACATTAGAATTACTGTGAATGGCTACTTTCTTTTCGGAACCATGCACAATAGCTCTACAACACAAACAAGGACATATACTAAACATAGAGCCCACCCTTTTGTAAGCCATCCCCTGGTACGCTGTTCCAACATATATCGATACGATAAGGTACAGTGTCAACGTCGAATTTAGAGAAATAGAACGCTTTGGACAGGCGCTAACTCATCATCATAATCATCTTGATTTATTCGGTACATTTCAGTGCACATGCGCTCGCAATGAACTCAATTTAATTTACCGTAAGCAAGCTTGTTCCACTTGCTTACGGTACCTCCTGGTGTCATCAGCTGCGCTTTCCCATCATTTGGTACGTATTCCATCAACCTAACCAAGACGTTTATAAAAAATGCATTTTTAAACCTTCTTGAACCTGGCCGGCCATAAATTATCTTTATTTCGTAATTGTTCGGGTTTTACGTCCCAAAATCAGGATATGATTATCCGGGACACCATAATTGCGACCACCTGGAGTTCTTTAAAACGTGCACCTAAATATAATCACGCGGGCCTCTAGCGCTACGCCAACATCGAAACTCGGGCCCTGCGGACGGGATTCGATCCTGGGACCTTCGGCTAGGCCGTTGAGCGCTATAACCCCCGCGGCAGGTTGTTGTAACAAATAAAACAGTGACTGACGATAATGAACAAGTTCTGTGGGTAGTCGTGAGACCTTCTCAACCTTCAAGATCATCACCATCATTACCATCACCCACCGCGCTTTCAAGCACCTCACATCACGCCCCAACGCATGACGACAATAAAGGATTTCAGTATATCCGGCACACCGCTATACGCAAAATAGTGTGCGTATGCGTGTACCGGTATAACGGGTGTGAACTGAGCCTGCGCACGCCCGGAAAACATGGCCGCGCCGCAGAAATTTGCGGTTGCCTTCCACATCGAATCTGGGTATGTTCCAATACTCACCGAATAGACGGCGAAATAGAGAGCTAAATGAAAGGCGGCCATCCTAAGTCCCATTCCGATTCCCACGTAGCCGGCAAAGTAGACAGCTCCTATAGAAGACCGCATTGTAGACAGATACGATGTGCAGGCTACTTTGGTGTCTCAACAAGATGGCGACTCCGCGAATCGCTCAGATAGACCGGATCTCGCTAGAATGGTCGTCTGCACACAAGCAGACGCTTCCCTAGACGCTCAATGTGAGTAACGTTTATTTGTTTTTTTAATTTTAACACGAAATAAGCCAGAAAATACACTGTTACGTTTGTTTATTTTAGCTTTTTTTTCTCGACGCGAGGTGGCCCATTGTCGCGTAAAAGACGTCCAGAAAGGTTCCAATTCTCGGACAGCTTGGGCTCGGTGTTGTCTTCTAAGCAGTCTGCGTGGACTGTCTACGTGCCGTCTATGAATTAAAACACGGCCTCTATCGCGTGACCATGACGCGTCCTGTATAGCTACAGCTGGCTTTGAATAGATAACTATTTGCTTGATATTCATGTCGTAAAGCTTCGACAGCAAAGTATTGGTGCCGCACTGTTTTCGGGGGACTTACTCAAATGATCATTGCTGTAGGCTTAGTGAGTGGCACTCTGGAAAACTCGGCTGTCGTAGAATACGTGTTTGTTAGTTGTCTTCTGTCTTCCGTAGACGGCGCCACTTGACGTGGTGGCATCTGTATACGCGACACGCTATCCGATAATGCACCACGCCTTTGCGTTGCCGGAATATACCGGACAGACTAAAAAAAAAAAAAACCCCTCTCAGAAGAGCGGTGCCCTAATTCCAGCACTTGCAGCTGAAGAGACCGCAACAAAACAGAACGTACGTACGAGTGTGCAGATGATACACGCCTCGTATGCAAAATGCGACACGCGATGCGAGGGAAAAAAAAAGGAAAGAAACGTGACCTGTTTGCGCTTGTTGAATAGAAAAAAAAATGGCGCGTATATCCAGGGAAGGTCCCGTTTTATATGTTAGCGCGACGAAACTGAATTCGCCGTGCTCCTCGGGAAGGAACGTAGTTTTATTTTTTTTAAGTGCAGTATAAGAGAGGCTCAGCTCGGTCGAGATGAGGCAGCGTTTACTGGATAGGATGCATGTGCGCCAACGTGGAACACGTGACGTCGGAGCACGATGCGAAATGCGAAGCGCGTGAGGGGAAAGCCGTAGACGCTTCATCAAAAGCGAGAAGTGACAGTCCACGACAACACTAAATGATGCAAATGTCGACGGTCTAACAAAAGAAAAACGGAAGAAAACAAAATCGGGCAGCCGGAAACAGAAAAGACGAGGAAGAGAGAACCAACACGCACCGACTATAAGCTGGGGGTTTACGCCATGAACGAAAGCCATCAAGGACAAAAAAAACAAGAAAAACATAAGCAAGTTGATCCAGCTGACACTTGCGACGCCTCATTTTAACACGATAAAAAACCACACAAAAATCGCAGGTAGAATACAACACGAGCGCCAGCACCAACCAGCCTCAATTGACCCAACTTACCATGCTATACTGTTGATGCAAAAGATCGTCACCATGTGGTGACGGAATCAGTACGTCACAAATTGCTAAATCGATGAAGTCATTCTGAAGTCAGCATGGTATTGCGTCGCGTAATGACACAATCGCATGACATCGTCACTTCGTCATTCATTGGTGAGCCTAGCAACTTGGTTGCTAGGCTCACCAATTCAATGGTGAGCCGGAGCAACTGCCCAACACCGAGTGGTGCACAACAGGGTGCAAAGAGTTTCCGATCTCAAAGGCAATGACCAAGTCGCATTAGGTGGAAAAATACTTCCGGAGATGGGAAGAGAGGGATCAACATAACAGACTGCGAATGCGAAGAAGCAGCAAAATAACAAGCAAGTGTTGGCATTCGATTGATTTGTGAGGTTTAACGTCCCAAAACCACCATATGATTATGAGAGACTCCGTAGTGGAGGGCTCCGGAAATTTTGACCACCTGGGGTTCTTTAACGTGCACCCAAATCTGAGTACACGGGCCTACAACATTTCCGCCCCCATCGGAAATGCAGCCGCCACAGCCGGGATTTGATCCCGCGACCTGCGGGTCAGCAGCCGAGTACCTTAGCCACTTGACCACTGTGGCGGGGCAACATTCGAGTCGCGTGACTAATGCATAAATGACCTTGTTACTCTTAAACTACTAACCTTAACAATGACTTATGGGGGGGGGGGGGGGGTCTTACATCCCAAACTACCAACCTTAAAGGTACCGACAACAGGCGAGAACGTGTTATTATGACCTAGTAGAAATGAACCGACCATGAAACATTGCAACAGATTCCAGTATTCTCTTTGCGTTTCGACTAGGAGATTTATATTTTGAAATCGTGCTTAAAAGTAGCAAGAACCGTTACGTCGCGCAGCATAGCGGAAGAGCCTTGAAGCTGGGTGATGGACTATTGAGTCTATCACTCTGCTGTACGTTGTGGCGTAGTCTGAGGCCGTCATGCGCACCAATGCTGAAAATTTGAGCATGTTTAACCAGCTCCGCTCGATTATGCGCTGTTTACGACGTAAAAGGAGTTGTACTTTGAAAAGCGGCGCTGCAGTCGCGGGCGCCGCTTCATCATCATCATCATCATCACCAGTGAACCAAGTCGAGCCACGGCGCATGCGCGCGGAGTGCGCGCATGCGCAGTGAACTGGCGCACTCGAACACGAACCGCTGTCGCCCTCACTGCTTGCAGCATGTCAGTGTACGACTTCACATTCGCTGCAGTTTGGAAAATTTTTTACTGCGAATGCTGGACGGTCTTTTCAACTTTACTGTTCCGTGATTACACTCACCGACAGATAAGCTTTCCGTTGTGCTGTAAAAAAAGGGGCACTATAAAGATTTATTTATTTATTCATTTGATTTGCATACACAGCCCCGCCACGGTGATCTAGTAACTAAGGTACTCGGCTGCTGACCCGCAGGTCGCGGGCTCGAATCCCGGCTGCGGCGGCTGCATTTCTGATGGAGGCGGAAATGTTCTAGGCCCGTGTGCTCAGATTTGGGTGCACGTTAAAGAACCCCAGGTGGTCGAAATTTCCGGAGCCCTCCACTACGGCGTCTCTCATAATCATATGGTGGTTTTGGGACGTTAAACCCCACATATCAACCAATCGATTTGCATACACAGATACACAAGGACACAGAGGAAAGAGGGAGAGGGCAAGCTGGCAACTGGCACCTGGAGGGGTACAACGCCTGCTCATTCATTCGGGAGAAGGGAAGAAACAGAGGAAACAAAGATAAGGGGGGAGAAAGAGGAAAGAAGATGAGAAATGAAAAAAAATGACGAAGACTTCGACGAGTATGAGCAAAAAACACAAATAAAAATAATAAAAAAAAGCTTCTGTAAACGGGTGGCCAGGTCTGTTTGGTTCATAAATGTAAGGAGAGCTCGGTGGGCCAGGTCGCGTCGGAAGCACAACCGCTCGGAAAGAGGTATATTCGTCTAGGGTCGCACACTTAAGTCTTAGGAATTTATATGCCTTAATCTGCAAAGACCGCTGCGTAGCAAATGTGGGACAGCGAACTACAAGATGCTCAAGTGTTTCGAAGAAGCCACAAGCTGCGCACAACGGACTGTCCACACGGCCTTGACGGTGTAATCGTACACGCTCCAGCACAGAGCCCACTCTTAGATTGTACAACAGCGCTCGGGAAGTAAGAGGCAAGCCACGGCCACGAACACGGGGAGGGAACGATCCATTCGCCACACGCTGGTCTGCGTGCTGCTTTAGGAGGTGTCCGCGTATAAGCAGACGAGCGCTGTCAATCGTACATGGAATTCGTGGACAGGGACAGCCATCATGGTTGCACGACAAAGCAAGGCGATCGCCTTCTTCATTGCTTGCAACGCCCACGTGAGGAGGTACCCACTGTGCAGCTAGGTTGTCGGTCCCTTTTAAGGCGCTTGAATGTGCGCACACTTTAAAGTGCCGCCACTCCAGCGGCATGGATATATCAACGCGCGCGTCACAAGATATACGCGCAAGGTAGCCGCAATTCACTGAGAAGTAAAACATACGTTGCACCACACGAAGTAAAAAGAAACATACGGTATCCATCCAATGGCGGCAGACATTGACAAAAAAAAGCAAATAACAAAGAAGGAAGAGGAGCAGGGCGGAGGGTCCGCCCGGTCATTACGCATAATCGTGTTGGGAACACGGCGACGGGCAGGGGGCACGCCACCGCAACCTGCGGAATCCGGCGACCCGACCTCGGCCCAATTCTCCGAGTTGACCGGCGAAACTGGGCCCTTTCTGTCGGCACGAAAGCTGCTTATATAGGGCGACAAGTTTACTGTTTGTCACGTGAAATGCGCATTGTTGTTCGAGGCATCACTGTAATGGCACCTCCCAGGAGCCATGACTATAGAAGAAGCCTGCGTGGTCGAAATTAACCTGGACTGAGCCGTGATTCGAGTTCATCTCGTATAGCTGTGGAACAGGGCAGCTGCAGCGTTTAGTTTGACACTTACCCCCGTATTCGCAAACGCTCCTCGTCTCGACTTTCACCCTTCACTTGACAAAGTTGAGCACAGCGCCGCTGCTCGGCTGAAGATCACGCTGCGCTTCGCGAGAATCGCACCATATTATCGCTGACATGCAATGACTTGCCATGCCTTGAGAGGGCTCTTTCATCGACTTTTCCAACTGAAACGTTGAGTGAAGGAACGTTCTAGAATACGGGGGTTAAATTAGCGATTCATTAAATGCCTCGTGCTTTAAGGTCCCAAGACAGCTGTATGATTTGAACCATCTGGTGTTTCTTTAACAAGCATTGACATGACGCGGTATACATGGGTCTCTAGATTCCGCCTCCATAGAAATGCGACCGCCGCGGCCGGTATCGAACCCGCCACCTTCAGTTCAGCAGCAAAGCACCGCCACCACTGATCCAGCACGGTGGACATGCAGAGTAGCAACGCTTCGTTCACACACTAACTGCAGTTTTTCCATTCGATTGAGTCCATACATGGTCGCAGCCCCGCCGCGGTGGTCTAGTAGCTAAGGTACTCGGCTGCTGACCCGCACTTCACGAGATCGAATCCCGGCTGCGGCGGCTGCATTTCCGATGGAGGCGGAAATGTTGTAGGCCCGTGTGCTCAGATTTGGGTGCGCGTTAAAGAACCCCAGGTGGTCGAAATTTCCGGAGCTCTCCACTACAGCGTCTCTAATAATCATATGGTGGTTTTGGGACGTTAAACCCCACATATCAATCATTACATGGTCGCGGGCGATTTCGGACAATCTAACACTGCACGTGCGCAGTGTCACTGTGCACACCTATAGGACCCCGCGGTTAGCCACCGCGGTGAACTGCAGATTGATTGATGATTGATATGTGGGGTTTAACGTCCCAAAACCACCATATGATTATGAGAGACGCCGTAGTAGAGGGCTCCGGAAATTTCGACCACCTGGGGGCGGTGAACTGCAGTGTCGCTTTCATCGCACGCCCAAAGCATCGGCGCAGCCGTATTCGATCTTATCAGCGTACTGTACAGTATACAATCGTTTAGGTGTAGTAGATAACCCATCGCGGTGGTCAAGTGGTTAAAGTGCTCGACTGCTGATCGCATGGTCGCGGGATCGAATCCCGGCCACGGAGACCAAATTTTTTCGATGGTGGCGGAAATGATCGAGGCCCGTGTACTTCGATTAAAGTGCACGTTAAAGACACCAGGTGTTCAATATTTCTGGAAGTCTCCACCACGCCATCCATCATAACGATGAGGTGGTTTTGGGATGTTGAACCACAGAATTAATTAATTGGTTGTTACAGATATGAAACGGAGACGGCAACACACCACGATGGCGGCACAAACACAAATCGGTAATATAGTCTACTTGACAAAATAAAATTCAGAAGGTAGCGTATTTTCTTCTCGGTTACTTGAAGAGATCTATCTATCTATCTATCTATCTATCTATCTATCTATCTATCTATGTATGTGTGTATGTATCTATCTATCTATCTATCTATCTATCTATCTATCTATCTATCTATCTATCTATCTATCTATCTATCTATCTATCTATCTAGCTATCTATCTATCTATCTATAGTAGAGGAGAGTGTTAACTTAAGGGCTTCTTTTCTTCGTAAGACGCAATATTATTAAGAACTGACAGACAATACGGTAATTAGAAAAAAAAGCTAACCAGATATAGCTAGCTACCTAGTTCGTAATTAGCTTGTTCGCTAGCTAGCTAACAACGAGTCGGGCAAACATGTCATACCTATATAGAATGACAGACCTGCAACGCCCACCCAGATGCAAGGGGAGACGGACTCCGAATTCCAACAATACCCCTTTATGTTCCTCGAAGAAAAGCCTCTCGTGCGGCTGCCGTCGCAATAAAGCACCGGTCGCCAAATTCTCTGGGGATAGCGAGTAGCGAGACACAAGACCGGCCAGCATGCTATTTCCCGTGCAGACTCCCTATTGTCCGCCGGCCCTAATGAGATACGGCACCCGACGGGTCACGATCACTCTATAACGCAGCGATGCGCAGAGGCTCTCGACGCCTGTCAGACAATGGCAAAGCTCAAAGGCACCTTGGGACGCATAAGATCAGAGGGCAGCCCTTGACTATTTGGCAGACGAGTGCTCCGCGCTGTACCTCGGCAGACAAACACGCCGGTGAGGAGAGCTACGTTCAGTGCCATGTCCTTGGCGTAATGGGCATTGCAGATATACACATCATGAGTCACGACATCTATATGTTCTTTCTTTCCTTCGTTTTTTTAGTCTTTGTGTTCATATATGCAATCATTCGTTTCCTGGGGCGTAATGTGAAGGGCCCTCTTGCAAAACCGATCAATAACTTCTTTTATTCCTGTGTCAGATTTTTTTTATTTCTTTCGTTCATTCCTTAGCACTCTAGTGGTCTAGTTTTCATGGTGACGACACTATTCCATTAGTCTGTTCACGGTCATTCTAACTCAACCATCGATTGCTTGTTACTGAAGCACTCACTCATTAGCTGATTCGTGTTCTCAATAACTCTTGTACCAGCGGAGTCGAGTGTGAGTCCATCCGACATGGAAAATAAGAAGAAAAACACGGGCGGACACGAACCACAATAACTTGGCGAGTCCCAGTACCAACGCTTAGGTAAAAAACCAGTCTAGAAAAGGGCGGATAAGGGATAGAAGTGACGCACACAACGACTGAACTATAGTAACCGCGCTTCGTTAGCTAACACCTCTCAGAATAACCAAGGCGTATGCGTTGATCAGGAAGAAAAAAAAAAAACCTTATCGTCGTCTTCTTGACCGTTGTTTGTTTAGGCGGCGACCGCACTGCCCAGTACCGAGTACAGTGCAAGCGCTAAACGAGAACTCTGTTCGGCGAAGTCAAGGCAGGGAAGGAAAAGAACGGGAGAGGATATGATAAGCAGAGAGGGAGAGGAGAAATAAATAAAACGAAATATTTTTTTTTTCGTGAAGAGGAACTTTGTCGGTCGCGTAATAAAGTGTCATCACCGCTAGTCACAATAACTCGGCCGGCACGCCCTCTCTTTGACCTCCTCTTCATCTGCTGCGGCGTTCCCAAAACACGATCACCGATTTTTCCAGCGTGGGAAGGGGGTAATTCGTATGGGGAAGCTGATGAGTACGGAGAGAGATAAAGATTGATATATTGTTTAATATGTGGGGTTTAACGTCCCAAAACCACCATATGATTATGAGAGACGCCGTAGTGGGAGGGCTCCGGAAATTTTGACCACCTGGGGTTCTTTAACGTGCACCCGAATCTGAGCACACGGGCCTACAACATTTCCGCCTCCATCGGAAATGCAGCCGCCGCAGCCGGGATTCGAACTCGCGACCTGCGGGTCAGCTCCCGAGTGCCTTAGCCCCTAGACCACCGCGGCGGGGCGAGAGAGATCAAGAAAGAGATAGAAAGAGAAAGAGAACACAATGATATAAGGACATAAAAGTATAATTGAAAGGCAGGAATTGAAACCGACATGCATAATAGACGGCAAAAACAGAGAACAAGGCAGAAAGAGAAATAAAGAACGAGCGAGAAAGAAAGAGAAATAAACCGATATAAGAACGAAGGAAAGAAGAACAACGAAAAAAGAACAAAGAAAGAAAAGTAAGGGGAAACAAAGAAGCACCAAATTTTCACACAAAATCTGTCATTTTTATTGCATAGCTTTCTTTATTCGAAAGCTCCATAACATTTCGTGCCACCACATCGATTCTTGACCGATTTCCATCAGTGGGTTTGAGCCGAAGCTTAAGGCCAACAAGAATAAGATCGCCCAGCTTCGTACTTTTTTCAGACTTGGCGCTACTAGTGCCAAGCTGCTTTTGAACTTTTTGTTTTAATTTCTTCGTTTATTCCGTCGCTCACACTAATTCCACTTATTTTCTTCATCACATCCCTGGTTTTTCATCGCCTATATTCTTTCATATTATTGTTCACTCGTTAGTTTATTCATTGACGTCACCTCGATTTCAGACTCGTTTCTTTTTATTTTAAGTATATTCATACATAATTTAATAGAATACTCTCTCCGTTAATTATTTCTCGGTGATTCAATCCTTTCTTCACTCTGATTCCTTCTTGGTTCAATGCGTTTCGAATTTTATTAAACATTTTCAATTTTTTCATTCATTTGCGAGATCACCTATAATGTAAGAACAGTCCTCTATTATAAACAAAGCAAGCAAGCATGATAGAAAGGAAAAAAAGGAAGGAAGGAATGAAGGAAGGAAGGCACTACGGAAGCAGAAGGAAGTGAATGAATGAATGAATGAAGGTAGGACAGGAAGGAAAAGGAAGGAAGGAAGGAAGGAGGAAGGAGGAAGGAAGGAAGAAGGAGGAAGGAAGAAGAATGAATGAATGCAGGAAGAAGGAAGAGTAAGGAATTCCTTGAAGGAAGGTGCATCTTGTGCAGGATGAAGGAAGGAAGAAGTACAGGAAGGAGAAGGCCTCTTTCCTTCCTTCTCCTGTCCTGCTGCCTTCCTGCTCCTTCCTTCCTTCTTCCTTCCTTCTCTTCCTTTGCCTTGACGGGGAAGGCCGGAAGAAAGCAAAGGGGGTAGATTTCTTTAGTGTGAAACGTAACTGGGAGAAGTGGTAAACTATCACAACCCCGTCCACCCGCAAGAATAAACAAACTACCTCGACGTTTCTACCGTCGCTCCCTGCCGGAAGAGTCCAGAAACGGCACTTCACGAAACGCAATCAACAGTCGTGACACTAATTATCCCTTCCCACGACGCGAAGGACAGATGGTCGTATAAATAACCAAAGCCAGAGTAAATGTCTTAGTGTGATCTCACTTTCATGTTCCCTAATTTTATTTTATTATTTTTTTTTGAGGGAGGGGAATACACAACACACAGTTTCGGAATACACAACCCCAGCAGCGAAGCAGAAACGACAGGCAAGCACGTCACACGCGAAAGCGCCAGCTACAGGACGTCACTTTCAATTCCGCTTCCGGCAACACGACAACATCCGACTTCGTTTACAAGACAGGGCTGGGGGGCGTTTAAAACAAAAAGCCGGATAGAAAAGAGCTGAAGAAACTTCGTGTTTAATTTTCTACGCTTTCGCTAACTTGACGAAACTGCTAACGACACCAGCAAATAAATGTAGGCAACTAAAAATGCACAGCGCAGTGATCCCTCGCAGCTGGAGCTGCTGTTTCGCTAACAAGCATGCTGTCAGGATCGCTGAAGCAAAGCTGACGCAAATTACTCGCGCGCTTAGGCATGATGTTCGAAGCTATCGCATGTTAACCTTCTTTTTCTTTTAGCCGGTCGAGGGCTCTTCGTTATTTAAGGTAATGACTATCGAAATCAGGGCAACGTACCATGGTAAGCGCAGTTGAAAGCCAGAACTAATGAACTACTTCAAAGAGGATCCAACATACAACAGAGCTACACTCAAGGGACGCCGAAGTGGTAACTAGCACTGTAACTGTAACACCAATTGCGAAGCTTCATAGATCGAGATTGGTAATTTAAGCCCAGCTTCCGCACGACATTCCCGTGTTTAAACCCTTATACAGCGAATTGAGAGCTATCAATTATTCAGGGCGATCGAGCCACTTGCGAGTGCGACAGCTACTAACTACGATAACAAAGTTACCAAATGCCTAACTACTGTACCCCTCCAGAACTTTCGTTCAGTAAAGTTTCCAAATCCCCCATGACAACAATGTGGAAGCATTGCCATTCAGTTGGCGCCGCTGCAGAAAATTATCGTTGAATGAATCTTTTATAAGGCGCGGAGCACAGGCGTGGCAAGAAAGTCCAGCATAAAAGTGTCGCTCGTTTAACGACAGTAATTTATTCATTCATTATTGACGCCTCCGATTCGAGGTCACCGGCTGCCTATGCTAATTAACTGTTTTCTGCAAGTGGTAGCCTTATTGCGAATACTGAATGGATTGAAATGAATTTTCCAACATTTGCGTCTATACACGTGACGTATCTGTGTAGGAACAATTAAACAACTATGTGGAATACTGGCCGTCTATGAGATGTCTACAAACACTCGAAAAGTCAGTCGGCTTGTAGTATACATATTGCCCAAACCAATCAAATCAGATCAATGAAACTTGAATTGGTAATGAAGTCATTCAATCGACAGAGGTTTTGCTCGTTTATTAGTAACCGTAAGTGCAAGTTTACGTTGTGAAGCAGTCTTTTTCAAACTCAATGTAAAACTTAACACGACTGATTTAAATTGTTTTGTCTGTAAATCCAAACAGTGTACGCACCTTTCCGTAACAGCGAAATTAGAAACTAGGCTCAGTAAGAATAGATCGGCAGCCAGCCCGCGCTCATGTTTATTAACTACACACTCAAGTATACGCATGGTAAAGTGTGGCCTATCTTAAGCCTATGTAATAAACTCCATCCGTCTAAATTACACTTGAAAAGGGTGTAATCAACAACGCGGTGTCGACAGAGCTCCCAACTAGTGCCCCATCGATCTTCAAACGCTTCGCAACGCCAGCGAATCGCACGTGCACTCCATGAAATGAAAAGGAGAAAGAAACGTTGAGATATCCACGAACACGATATAACGGCGTGGGAGCATACGCGAACGAGTTCCTCCGGCTGATCTTCATATTATACTACGAAAATAGCACGTGCATGCTGCGGCGGCGTCGAGCCACGAAGAGTGGGAGGGAGGGTGAAGCAAATCAGAGAGAGAGAGAGGAGTGACACATGATATATCAAGCAAGACAATAAGGAGAACAAGAGAGCAGAAGGAAACATTATAACGAAAGAGATAAGTAGCGAGGCAGCGAGAGAGAGCGAGGAAGAAATATACAGATAGTGATAGAGATAGCAAGCCAACGAGAAGGGGGGACAGAGAAAGCGAAAGAAAGCTGAAGTGAGAGATGGATCTGGAAAGGGAAAACAGTGGCAGGCTAGGTAGGAGGCAAGGTAGAGCTACCTAATAGATAGATACCGAAAGAAAAAGAGATATGGAGAGCGGGAAAATATTATAGCTAGAGAGCGAGATGGGCGAGAAAGCGCTATATAAAAACATACATCTGGATTAAGACGGTGAGATAGAGATCGAAATGAAGCTATCAGTATACATCTACATGGGGGAGAGAGAGAACTACATAAAAGATGGATATGAAGATGAAGAGATAGAGAGGGAGAGAGAGAGACCAAAAGAAAGGCAAGTGACAGAGCGAGGGAGACGCCGAGGGTGAAAGCGGGCACTGCGGAAATTTCGCTGGACCGAATCCAAGTGCGCGCGTGGGCGCGCACGTGTCGCACAAGCTTTGCAACGCTTCCCTTTTAGTCTTCGCACGTTCTTCCACTCGGATCGCGACGCTCTTCGCCTGGACGTGTCCCCCATCGACCGGATACTTTTCCACTCGTCGGAATTCACACCCGCAGCACGAGCTCGTTTTTATGCTCTCTCTCTCTCTCTCTCTCTCTCTCTCTCTCTCTCTCTCTCCTCTCTCTCTCTTCTCTCTCTCTCTCTCTCTCTCTCTCTCTCTCTTCTCTATCTCTCTCTCTATCTATCTATCTATCTATCTCTATCTATCTATCTATCTATCTATCTATCTATCTATCTATCTATCTCTGTCTTCGTTTCTCCAGAGCTTCGCGTTCTTCCAAAGCACGTCGACGCGCGCGTGTGTTCAGGAGGGGCTTCTTTCTGGGTCAGGCTACGTAAATAAACAGATGCTGCGTTGAGTTTAGGCACGCCTACCCGCCTGTTTAGGCGGCTGTGAGAAGGCGGTTGACTCAACGAGATCCCTACAACAAAACGGTGAAGGTCTTTTCGTACGTTTCCGACCCTCTTACTGAAAACTCGTTGGATCAGAAACGCCTTTCAATACAAAATCGGCTAAAACAGCTCAAAGACGCCCCCGAGAATTATTCGTCCTACCGTACGTACTAAACAAGAGCGCGTGAAAACATTATAAAAAAAGGCAACTTGGCGATGGCAGAGACCAACCCTGTCACCTTTCGAATAACGCGTCGGATGCTCTGTGCCTCCGAGCTACGGCGGCCGTCATCCCTCCGTCGACTTTATGGGGTATATATGTGCGCTTACACGTAGGGAATGTTAGCGCTGCTTTTTAGCAGCGACGTCGGTGAGTGAGGAAGACCTTTTTCTTTTTCCTGCCTGATGACATGTTGTCAAGTTTGATATGTTCTCAAACGACGCCTTACATACCTTTCTTTTTATCTTTTTTTTTTGCTGCCTGTCCCCATGATCATGATCATTCGCCAAGCACTGTAAATTCATTACGTTATGTTCAGTTCTCCATGTGTAAAATACTAGCATTTGTAAACTTCCTTTTGTGTGTGAATGACATGCCCTTTTCTAAAATACTTTTTTGAATGACTCCCAACTAGCCTTTGGCTAGGGATTCAGATGCATTTTTTTACACTGCTGTATACTGTACACTATTTTTATGTCAATAAAACTCAATTCAATTCAATCAGAATCCGCGTAAATCTTTTTCACGATCTCACCGATGACGAACAGTGCTTCGCATACTATCGAGCCTGCCAGGACGACAGCCTCGCTATGAATGAACGAGCGGCAGGCTCTCTAACGGTAGCGAAGAGCGCATCACTATTGACGTCAAAAAAATTTTAACAAGTTTTGGTTTCGTTTCGCGATTATGGCTCGATCAAAAAAGAAAATTCCTACCGTTCGTGCACTAGGTCTAATGGCGTCTACAAATGACAATGTACTTCATTTTTATCGACCATCAGCTAAGCAGGACCCAGTAGACGCCTTTAAAATCTATGACGCCACGACGTTTTGTAGCGAGAATCTCGAGGTGACGTCATTTTCTTTTCGCGGCTTTTCTTGCTTACCAACCGTCACCTCGCGGTAAAAGAGTGGTGTCGTGGAGATTATGATATTGTACTTTACTAACACGCGAACAATCCTTTTGCTCTTTCGCGTCTCTTTCAAGAACACCGAGTGGGCAAAAGTTCCAGTCTTCCACTACTTCGTCTGTCATATACACGCATGCCTTCGCACCGTTAATGGGACCCCCGAAGCTGTTTTGACGGTTTTGTACCAACGCATTGGGCCGCAAGACCGAAGGGTCATTCACAAACCAATATTAGATCTCTGCGTAAACTGTGTAATTTATCACAGCACTTTAAAGCTGCGAATCACTCTGCCCACTTGACGTCACCGGGGTTGCTGATCTGATTGGCTGTGGAGCGCGTGGCACAGGCCCAAGGAGGATTAAAGAAAAATTGCTGGAGTGGAAGCTCCCGCAATGCCTTGCCAGCAGAAATGAAGCCACCTATTGCCACTGCCAAGATGGCGGAAACATGCTCTTTTCTGATAGTGCCCACTTAAAGATCAAGTGGCTTTGATACGTTATGTAAATGCTACGTTAGTTCTGTATTAAAGGATAGTTGTTCAAGACGAAATAACACACATAAACAAGTATGGATGACTGAATCTTCAGATAACTTTGCCTCCAATTAGAGGCTCTAATTGTAACTTTAAGACGCACTTGGACGCACTTTAAGACGCACTAGTAACTTTAAGACGCACTTGGAGCACTATGTGGCCCGAAAATGTTCCCACATTGAACTCGTTGGGCGCGCGAGGGAAACGCTTCGTTTTTAATCGCTGAACGGCGATACTTTATCATGCCCCTAGTAATATGGCCGCCACAGCCGCCATTTTGCCAGAGGAACGGCTTCACTTCTGCGCAATCATTTCCACTCCAGCAATTTTTTTTAATCCTCCTTGCACAGGCCCCACGAAAGCGGAGCTTTACTCTGTGCGCTCGAAGGAAGGGTTGAGGTAGCTGAGGGTGGAAGGCGGAGCGGAAGAGGAGGTTACCTCTCTATTACTCGTAGCTCCACCATAAGGAGCTGTTTTGACGGAACTTCGGTGCCAATTATTTTCCCAGTAGTGGTCGAATCAAAAATCACAAAGTGAAAATACGGGTGCGAGTGAGTGCGAACGGCTTCGCTCGAACGGCTCGTTCCGGGCGCGGCCAGGCGGCCCCCTCTCCGTGGCTCCGGTTACATGACTTTGCTACTGCTTCCTCGAGGCAAGCTCGGGTTGGAGAAATATACTTCCTTAGTGCGCAGGGAACGTTTCAGAGGGAAGATATAGCAGAGAGATAGGACAGTGCGCTCTGTCCTATCTCTCTGCTATATCTTCCCTCTGAAACGTTCCCTGCGCACTAAGGAAGTATATTTCTCTCAAAAAATGCAATACCAACCAGCCCAAGTGGCAACTCTTTTGCACTCTTTCGGGTTGGAGGCCTCGGCACGGCGACGCGCACTCCGAATGCGAGGAGAGCGATGACAGGCAAACACCTCTTGCTTCCCGTGACCGTCCGAGAGGGCGGTCACGGGAATCAAGAGGTCACGGGAAGCAAGAGGTCACGGGAAGCGAGAGGTCACGGTAAGCAAGAGGTCACGGGAAGCGAGAGGTCACGGGAAGCAAGAGGTCACGGGAAGCGAGAGGTCGCGGTAAGCAAGAGGTCACGATAAGCAAGAGGTCACGGGAAGCAAGAAGTCACGGGAAGCAAGAGGTCACGGAAGCAAGAAGTAAGTGGCGGCCAGTTCCCCATTATTTTTAACGACCGGCACCGCGGTTCCGTCTCGCCGAGTGCAGGAAGACGGCGTAAATGCGCCAGGGCTACGGCACCGATATATCTCAAGCGTGGTATGCGAATCCGCTGTCACTTCTGCAGTGTTCGGTGCGAGTGTGCCTGCGGACACGTTGTGCAGAATGTGTAAGCAACTTTGCAGTAAATCTACGCAGCGAGGAATCGCTGAGAGCGGGTGAAAATGGGCAGAGAGCCAGGATAAGAAAGAGTGCCAAGGCCTGCCGAAACTGTTAAAACACCGGTATCGAGATTAGCTGAGCCCTAAAAGGAGTGACTTAAGTTGGCGGTAAACATATTAGCTAACAGAATGTCGAGGCGAACCAGCAGTGGTCACCTCCATTTACCGCAACGGAATGTAGACTGGATGGAATTCAACGTAGGCTGTAATCACTTAATTGATATATCAGTAAGACTCCGCACGACGTAACTGTTGCCTGCAGGCCGTAACCACTCAGTGGTCGATCGGTAAGACGAGGTACTTCGTATGTAGTAACAGTGCTCTGGGCCCTAACTTAAGAGAGTTAAATATACATAGACGAGTAAAACGCTGTTTACGCCTATGTTGTTAAGCTTCGGCAAACTGTAAATACCTGACTGTAAATATTTTCCTACAATATATCTTCAAGTTTTCTTTATCTCCAACCTGCATCCTGCTTCATCAACGCCGATGAGTATCACCTTGACGAGACTTCGATCTTCTGCGAGGAGAACACAACACTAATAAGCATTCTCTCTCGTTTGTTTCCGCGTTCGCGCTTGTCACTGAACGGTTCTGCGAGTTGATGCCGGCTCTTGGCGCACGGCTAGCGCGTCGGAGGCGGCGGCTCTCCTCTTTTTCTTTTCTTATTGATCCCGCTCTTCCCAGCTATAGGCGTTACTTCCGCGCCACGCGGCTGTCACGGGTATTTTTTATTGCTGGGCTCCCTATAGACAGGATTTTAGTCAGTACGCAGGAGCGCGCCGCCTATATGCCGTGTGTTATCCGGCACCTGACTGAGAGTGAACGAATTACTCCAAAGTGTTAAACGCCTCTTCTAAACACTGTTTGCTAACAAAATACACAACCCATTGTGGCTTGAGCTACATGGCAACGGTGTGGCTTCACTTTCGAAACATAATTTCCACTCCAGCAGTATTTTAAGCCTTCTTTGTGCATACCAACAGTAGTTGTGCAACGCATAGCGCAGTATGTTATAGGCACTATAGCATAGAGAAACGCTATTGTTTCGCCTGAGTAAGTGCGCGTTCTCCGCTTACGCTCGCCACGCTAACAATCGTGGCTGGCTAAGAGGGAAGACACGACGCACTCTCTATTCGGGCACTGGCGTCCAATCACACCACGAGTAGGGCGACCTTAGCCCTAGTTTGGCATACAATGAGTCGCGCTTTTCTGGCTGTCACACAGCTTTTCTTGGTTTCGCTCTCACCATTAAGTGCAAGAGCTAGCACAGGTATCTGTGATCACAAGGGCGCGCTTAATCATTCATAAGTCGTTAATCATGGGCGTTAATCGCCGGGATGGAAATGTATAGTTAGCGTCAACGTCGATGCATTCGCGAAAAAAAAAGGTCTCATGGAAGAAACAGGTTTCATGGACCTTGAAATGCATTTCACAATGACTCGGGCACCCTCGTCTTCCGTCGTCTGCTCCACATCATAAAACTTGACTTAAGAACTTTGCTCCTTTCGCTAGATTCGCTTCTCGAAGTGCTTGTTCAGCTCAGAGACCTTTTTGAAGCCTCACTGCAACCTCTTTTCTCCCCTTTATCTCTTCCACAGTGCAGGGTAGCAAACCGGATGTGCGTCTGGTTAACCTCCTTGCCTTTCCTTGCATCTCTCTCTCTTTCTCTCTCTCTCTCACAGCAGGCGGTACACTGTGATGCGACTCAAACGCACCGCGCGTCTTCTGCACAAGCACGTAAGCGAGTGGCAGCGCGTTGGCTGTAAGGAAAAGCCTCGATTTCTACTTTTCTACCAGGGGTGCTGCTGTCTGTCCAGAGTCGCAGCGCTCCCGTGCGTTGCTTTGGCTTCCTTTAGAGCGCCCCCTGGCGTACGGCACCGCCGACGAACAGGCGAGCGTTTTCGCGCGACTGTCTCTTTCTCCTTCCGTACGTGTCACGTCGATCCTTCTTTTCTACAAGTAACACCCTCTAGTGTCATACCATATGCATTTTTTAGCGAAAGTACAAGTACTGCCCTCTATGGCCGGTCCAAGAATTCACTAGGGGCGCTTACCCACAACGGGGACGCACAAGCCGCACTGTAAGGAGCTTCGCCCCTAAAAGTTGTTAGCGATTTAGAGTACTTGGTACTTTACTATGGCAGAGCGAAAAGTCGTCCCCTGAGCCGCACATTTCATGAGGCCGTGTCGACTGAAATCACGCCGAGGTGGCGAAGAACACAGTTCACACCATAGAGTTTCCTAAAATTAACTAGAGGGGACTCTGGCGCTGCGATCGTTCAGCGACCATGGGGATGATGAGTAGCACACACATCTGCCTAGTCTTCGTACTTGCGACTTCATTTATTGCTGGTTATGGTTTCGTTTTAAAGAAAAGTTTCAACCCTCTTGAACTTCATGACCCGATTAGAAAAGGTAAGCCTAAAAAAATATAAGGTAGTGAAGCACAACCGCTGAACATTTGTTGATTTTTGTTTCGTGAAAAAACAACTCCAAGTCACGCGAACAAACACCGAGCCAGAAGCAGGCCAGAAGTACGAAGATTAGACAAATGTGTGCACTACCCATCATTCCCATGCTCGCTGAAGCGCCGCGCGTTGCAGCTCCCGTAGACACTAGCGCCAGAGTTCCCTCTAGTGTATATTAGGAAACTCTATGGTTCACACAGGAAATCAAGCTGTTCGTTTGTTGAGATAAAGATGTTAACGATTTAGAATACTTGGTACTCTGCTATGGGAGATCAAAAACCGTCTCGTGTGCTTCACAAGTGTTAAGAAAAATGGTTAACGATTTAGAGCACTTGGTACTCTACTATGGGAGAGCATAAAGCCATCCCGCGGGCCTCACACTTGATGAGTGTGATACGGCACTCCACACCAGATGTCGCCGGGAGAGAAATGAAAGGCCGTCCCAACAATTTGCTGCGTCAATTTGTTTATAACCAATGTTGAACAATTTCGAATACTTCGTACTCAACCATGGGAGAGCACTGAGCCGTCCTGTAAGCGTGAAGAAAAGCGCGAAGCTAAACGAGGGGGGGGGGGGGTTAGAAAAAGTGGGTAACGATTTAGAGTACCAGGTACTCTACTATGGGCAACGGTTTTTCTTCCAGTGTTTGGAAAAAATGTTTAACGATTTCGAGTACTTCGTACTCAACTATGGGAGAGCACTGAGCCGTCCCGCCAAAAGAATCCTTGGTTATTCTTCCTAAATGAAGCCGGGAAGATAAAAGCATATCACTTTGCAGACACAGATAGTGTTTCACATAGATAACTATCTCG